>JAWWMP010000081.1:26463250-26474684 GCA_035047865.1 Dendrocincla tyrannina
GAGATTTAGTAACAGAGATTTAAGATATAACATAATTCATACCTGCCTAAGTAGTTCACAATTTCAAATTTCATTTTTCTGTCTCATTGAGCAGACTACTACGCTGAAGGTAGATCCATGTGCTAATTAATATCAGCCTTAAAAATGCAAAGTAGTATTTCTTAACACATCCTAACTGGAGCAGATTTCTCTCACTGTGAAAGTGATAGCGCAAATCCCCATCAACTATTAGTAGCTTGGATTTATTAAGGATTTACTTTCTTATTTGAGATTTTGGTTGGTTGTTGTCACTTCGTTTTTATTTTTTTGGAGGGTATTTTCTACTTGCCAACACTTGGTGCCTCTCCTTCTTGGGTTTCAGATGACTCATCAAGACATTTGATCAACTTACTCTTGTTAATTGAGAAACACCTTATGAAAATAAGCAAAATATGAATGTTGCAGTAAAATATGGCTTTTCTCTATATTTATTTTTCTTTTTAGGTAGGGTCAAAATAAACTTTCAAACTCCTTGCTGATGCACCCATATCATCATCTCTTGAGAGTTTTGAACATAAGTCAGAAGTCTTAAGTTGCTTCAATTCTGTAATAAATCCTGCCCTGATAAAAGGCACTGTTAAAGGGCATTTTATCAGTCATAAACCTTCAGGTTTTCATTCATCATAGAAGATCAACACAATTGTCATGACTACCTGCCTTCTTCAAATAAAGTTCATGACTACAACAATGAATTTGCTGTCCAGATATTAAATGCTGTGTTACTATGCTTAGGATTAGATATAAATACTTGCCCATTATTATCAATAGCCAACAAACATTTTTCTTTAAAAAAATTCTAAAGAAATTATTTTTTACAAACTAAACCCAGAAACCACCAAACCTTTTTATTCTCTTTCCTTTGCATTAACCCATTAGTTTTGCAACGTTCATTTAAACTGACACGATTTGTAACAAAAACTTCATTATACAAGACAGATAGAAACAGAGCTGTCTTTAACAATGAATCACAATTATGAACTTTATGATTCACCCAAATATCTCTTCTGCCAAGGAAGACCAAATGTGATAAAAAAGCTGAAGAACAGAAGTGTAACTAGTAAAGCTGTGATATAAAGCAAGGCATGCATATGCTCTAGTTACTCACAGAGTCTTAAGATCAGACACCTAACCAGTCATTTTTAATGATTTCTAACTTCTAGCTTTTCCTTCAGATTTAATTATCTTTCTAACTAAAATGCTAGTAAGAACAGATTATTTTGTTACAAATGAACTGCTAATGAATGCATGATCAGATGTGCCTTTTCCCTGGTGTACATTACTATTCTTTCTGATTTATCACATTTGCTGATACGCTACACGTTACAGTGTTTGTGCGTGGGCAATTGGATCAGAAATAGGACAAGCTGATGGCAATGGCAACATCCCCCTGCACTGAAAAAGGGGAACAGCCAACTCTTCCTACATACAAGAATGCAATTACTTGATTATCGACATAAAATGAAAGGACAATCCACAGCAAACCAAAGGATAGAGATTACTTGTATAAGATTATTGTTTCACTTTGTCATCAAAAGTAAATTAGCACAAACAGAAGAATGAATGTGTGACTTCTTCATTCATGAGTGCCAAAAACTAGAAAGAGAGCACTTTCTCAATTGAATAAGAAATGTCAACAATATGGTCAACATTTGCACAGAAATCACCAACAGTTAAATGCAAAGTTCAACATATCTGTATTCCAGTAGCAAGTATTAATGCAGTATCAGAATGTTATACCAAACGGATTTCATATTTCAGTGAAATAGCATTTTCTGATTTTTGGGGTAGTTAAAATTGCAAAGTAGTAGCTCAGTCTTCTCTGTATCTACATCACATAGTCTTTAAATAAATTATTTCTACTACAGATTTTTGTAATGACACATTATCATACAAAATTTTTCATGGCCTGTAGAAATTTTATTTATAAGAAGCCAGGTATGCAGAAAGGAAACAAGAATTAGCAGAGAGAAGAGAAAAAACCTCTTCCACAGTCTTCCTTCAAAAACTGGTGAAATATTTCAAACACAGTCCAGGGCAGAGCTAAGCCAGGCAGATGCTTGCTTTTGGGTCAGTCTCCTTTCAGTGAGCACCTTGCATAAAATCAACTCTTGTGCAGGGGACCAAACAAAATAATGTGTATCATTAAAAATTACACATGACAATTTTCATGGTAAAATTTTAAATTTAAGAGGGGAAAGGGAATATGTTGATGCCCTGTGTGGGAGATAACATATATTAAATAAAGGACAGTATTTATGTTCAAAATGCAATTATCTGAGGTGTGAAGTAAAAAAACCCTCAACCGATAAACTGATAGAATTGCAGAAGTGTTTTCCAAAGTGAAATTTTCTTCTGTGCAAAAATTCAACTTTGACTTACAGGTCATATTCATTGTAAAGATAAAATATTTTACTTGCTTCAACCTAAGGAAAAGCTGTACTAATTTATTTAGGTCCTACAGGCTATCAGTTTGCATTACTGAGTGCAAAAGTAAGAGATATATTTAACACATTGTGAGGTATTAAAACACTGAGGCACAATATATAATATACCTGTGTTTGAAACTTACATTTTATGTTAATTTACATCACTTACATAAATGGGAATAATATTTCGCCTGAAAATCCTCTGTCTTTAAGTGCATCTATAACTTTCATCACTGCAACAGCCTAACAAATATTTAGATTCATATTTAGATGCTTGAACTGAGGCACAAATAAACTTAGGTTGTCCAACTTGAATAATTTTCTCTGTGAATTCTACAATAAAATTTATACATGGGATAGATTTAACAAAAGCCTGGAGTAAATAAAATCTTCCTTTCTATTGGTTTATCTCAGAAGTAGTCACAGAATTCTACCAAAACCACCCACTTTCTTCATGCTTAGCAACTTCAAGGTTTCCTAATTAATGATTACTCATCCTACCACTTGATCACTACACACTAGAGAGCTACTTCTATTATATTTGCTGGTAGGAACAAGATTACTACTTGAATACATCATCTTTCACAAGATCGAACTCTGTATAGTACCAAAAGGAAAATCTGACAGTGTATTCTACCAGATTTGAAAACTACATATCCAATAATTTTAAAATCATGTATAATTCCATATGTGTGTGTCCTGTACATGATTTGAGTTACATAAAAAAACCAAAAACAAACAAACAAACAAAAAACCCAAGCTCTCATGACACACAAGAATAATAAAACCATATCTGCATGCACTACAATTAGCTACCTTTCTTAATTAACTGACTCTGTGGCAAAGTCAAGAGATTTTGAGTACTATCATGCAAATACAGAAGCCAACACTTTGTACTATCTGCCAAAGACAGAAATCTTATTTTCTCAGTATGGAATCTGAATGTATCCTCCACAGCTGCTAGAAATAGATTGCATTGTGTAAACCTTTGAAATAATTACCACAGCCAGAAGTCTTTTTTGTTAGCAGGCAACGTCTTCAGGTTTCATTTTGTGGTAAGCCCTAAATTGATCTCCTGTAACACTTTCTGAGTAAGTGGTAGAAGCTACTAGCTTAAGATTTACTCTATGACTTTTTAAAGTATACCATAACCTCCTTTAATACTGCAAGGAAGTTAATGACCTGAACATTTCACTTCTGCAGTTAGCAGTGTCCTTGCTCAGGAATGCCACAATCTGCGGAGCCAATAGTGCTTTAAAGGATAGAAGTCTGCACTCAAAAAAGACAAAGGAGAAAAACCTTACTGAAATTCAAGGTTGACTAGTAGTTCAAAGCAATTCAATTACTGTAACACAGTAAGTAGAAACTGCAATTGTTTTCATACTGTATTTATTTAATGCACATAAAACCCCTTCTCCTGTCCTTAACAATACAGTCACGCATACACAATTCTGTTAAAACCACAAAATTCTGTATGAAAACAGGTGACAGTAGAGCTGGATTTGGACACAAAAATTATTTGCTATTAAATGGAGATGGTGCAAAAATGTCATTGGGCTCAAAGGGTCAGTGGTTTCAAAGTCCAGCCAGAAGCTGGTTAGGAGTCTTGCACCTCAGTGGTTAACTCCAGGGACAATTCTGTTTAGTGCCTTTAACAACCTGCACAGAAGGTTTGAGGACTGCTCAGTGAGTTTGAGGATAATGTCGATTTGAGCAGTCAGTACCTACCTGGAAGGTAGGGCTGCCATTCAAAGAACTTGACAACCTGTAGAAATGGCACTTAGCTTTCAGAGTAGAAATACAAAGTCCTGCATCTCTCATGCTCCCACAGCTCCCTGTGACTACCTTCATTTGAGAGCATAGAGAAGAGATAGCTAAACTGTTCTCAGAGATATACAGTGAAAAGGTAAGGGGTCACAAACACCAATTGCATCAGGGAGCAAGCATCAGAGAGGCTGTAAGATCTCCATGCTGGCAGATTCTTCAAACATATTGAGACATGGCCCTGAGCAAGCTAATCTGGGTGAGATTTAACTTTGAAACTGGTCCTGCTCTGGGTGGAGGGTTGGATCAAGGGACTTCCAGAACGGCCTCTTAGCCATTCTCTGCTTTTTGAAAGCATATTTTCTACAAACACCTATGAAAACTTGCTTCAAGTATGGATGGTGTAATAAACTGAACAAAAAATACCATAAAATGAATGACTAATGTGGTATCTATACTTCAAAATAAATCAGCAGTGACATTTTATGAATAAAACATTTGCCAAATATTGGTTATGATGCACCCTGCCATACTAGCATTTTCCTTTGCTGATGTGCCTAAAGATAGACATTAGATTATAATGACTAAATTACTTTAGGCATTTCCCACACCAGTGCAGCTATAGATTTCTGAGGAATAAATGACAGAAACAAAGGGTCTAACCTCTTGCCTGTAGCCCAGGTCCACATGTCTCATGTGCTCCAGGACTGTCTTGGCGCACATACCATGGTACAAGCTGGCACCTGCGCCATTTGTGGGTTTTCCACCTGAAATGAGAAGTGAAGTAATCAGCTTCAAACAATCCTTCTAAACATGTAGCCATTGAACATGAGGCAGCACAAGTGCTAGATAGTGTTAGAAACCACCATAAGCTGTTGTTTGTTACTACTAACTGGTGACAGAAAATTCACACAAAATAGTAACAATAACCATAAACTGATCCCTACTTGTTAACTTTTTTTCTCCTTTTAGAATGAGGCCACTAAGAACACAGGGAAGAAAGGTGGAGGCAAAGGAGGGAAGACATATATATTTTCAAGGATTTTGAAGTACAAAGGTGCATTAGAACTGCCTAACAAATGCACAGTGAATACATTAAGGCAAAACATTAACACAGTTAAACAAGATATGAGAAAGACATTTCAAAAAAGAAAACTATATAGAACAATAAAATTATATTAATTGAATACCTGTTTAACAGAAGAACTGTGCTATTGATTTATATCTGAGCATGCTCAGAGTATTTTATGAGTCAACTGAATGACTAAAATTTGAAAAGTGGATTTAGCGGAGGGGCACTAGCATCTCATAAAAACAACCCATTAAATAAGGATGAATTTTAAATGCTTATATGCCCTAATAAGCCTCCTCTCTTTCCCACCTTTCTTCCTTCCTTTTTTCCACCTATATGAAGCAAAGGTGTGTTGCAGTTTCCCAAATACGTTCCAGAGATAAGACTTCAGGGTTGATTTCTTGTTAAGACAGTATTGGGATTGTCTTCTGGTAGAAAATACTGTCACATGAAAAGCACATTTCTTTCTCTTTTCCTTCTTTTCTCTTCCCCAGGTCTTTTCTTCCCCCACTCCCTTAAGTATGCCTTGCAACACAACAATAAATGGAGCAGTTCTGCTTTGCTTGAGCACAAAAAAGTCTTGGAGCTACAAAGATGAGTAGGATGAGTAAAGTTTCAGGATTTTTATTTTGTTTTCTCAAATTTCAAAGGATATGATTAAGAGGGTAAAGTTGTCACAACAAACAAATTCCTTTGCTAAGCTTCATTGGCCAAATACTATTCCACAAGAAGGAATGGCAACTACAATAAAGTATTGGGACAGTGGGCTTGAATGACTGCTAGAGTGTCTCAGGCAATTCCCGGGATCTTGGGCTGCTGACTGGCATCACCTTGCAAATGTGGAGCCAGTCAAGAAATCCAGCACAATGTGAATATGGGCCCACGCCATATCAAAATAAAACAGACCAAAAAACCTTGACAAAAATGCTGAGAACAAATACAAAATTGTGCTGCTTAAACTATTCTACTATTAATCTAACCTGCTATGAAACTTTCACAAAGTTCCCTGCAGATGCTGCAGAATACCCTAAGCCTTAAATATAACAAACCCAGGCAAGTCCATTTGCTGTCACAACTCTAGAATAATCCGGAGTTGTCCACAGCTGCAACTACCAGCAGTATGCATGTTTTAAACTATCTCAATACCTCAAGTGTCACTGCAACGTGCCTCTATAGGACAGCAAGTGAACTATGGCATAAGCCAACAGAGTGTGAGTCCATCTGTTGCAGCATGTGTGTAGGTCAGAAAGATGCTCAAAGAACTATACAGAACATGTTTTTAATATTAGTTCATGTCATGAAATATAAATGACCTCATCTACCTCTCTCTAGCAACTCTTCTGCTCAGACATGCAGCTCAGACACTGCATTATCATGCAGCTCAGACACTGAAGATACTGAAGAGATGAGAAGCAGCCAGCATTTTAAAGATACAACTCTGACTCTCATTTTGACTAGAGAATGTTCTTGAGCTCTATTTCTCTGATGTTTAAAGTACTGTTTTTGGTAGCTTCCCAATGCTCTTTTAAATCTTTTCATATCTTTTGGTTGTAATAGAGTATGATCTCCTAATGAATTTGCAATGACAATTCTTACAAGATGATGAAAGCAATACATTTCTTTAATCTCAATTTCTTTTCACTAAAATAAGCTTAAATTCTACTTGTGCCTTTGTAAAAGAGAGTAATTTCACAGGAATTATAATTCATAAAACTAAAAAAATATTTTTATTATTTTCTCAAGTTCCTAAGTAGTTGCATCAAAAATTTCTAAATTTTGTCTGTAACAACAACCCGATCTTCTGTTATGCCTGGACCTTCTCACACCACTCAGGTAGATATTACAGAACTACCCCAAAATTTTCTTAAGCAGTGATGGTGGAGATCCCCAGCTACTGGAGCAGTCCTCAACATTCTGTGAAGATCAGGACAATGCAGGGAACACAGGGGGTATGGGGGATATGTTCAACTCTGGACTTTCTCAGGGTCCACAGGGATAGAAAGATGAAGGATACATTGGGTGGCACAGTGTGACAGAAGAACTCAGCTCTCCTAAACAGATAAGGCTGTAGTTCATTGCTTTGGATAATTTAGAAAGACAGATTTGTTTGTTTGTATTTGATTTGTTTTTTTTTTTTTTTTTGTTCGGTTGGTTGGTTTGGTTGGTTTTTTTAGGTATACAGTGTCAAAGCAGTTTCTAGGAAAAAATTGTCCTGAAAAGTAATTCTTAGTTGTTCCAATATACTGCAAACAAACTGGAACAAAATGAAAGTGTTTCACGATGGGCCCAACTGAGTCTACATATCTGTTCTGAAACCTTGATTTAGATATGTATCTAATTCTTTTCTATATATTTTAAGTTAGAAAAAACCCGTCTTGTTAAGAAGTGGAATTCAGCAAGCTTTAGAGGTAGTACAAGTTGAAAAATCACATCTCAGCTATTTCTGGTTGATTGTCTCTCATACCTGTAGCTATGACAGACAGGAGATGTTTCACATTCCCTTTCCTCAAACAAAGAGTCTGGGCACTCTCGACCACCGTTGGCAGGATGCTGGATGATGACTCGGTGACGGGACTGCTTCCTTACTGTGACACCCCCTGCAAAGAGCACAAGAGCTTGTTTCTACTGCTACTACATAGGGATGACAGTAATTAGGGGGAAAGTAAGACTTAACAGAAGAGGTATTTGAAATGATTGCTATAATATTGACATTCTATTTTGCCCATAAGCAGAAAAATTTAGCCTAATAAAAAAAGTAGTTTCAGCTAACTGCCAGGAAGCAGAACGAAACAGAAAGCAATAGCAGCAATACAGAACAAATGACTGAACAAATTAACAGATTGCTGAAATGAATACACAGTTCAAGTAAATAAAAACTAAACCAGCTCAGTTTGCTGCTACACTTTACAGTTTGAAGGGATAAGCTTGCCCTAATCACTTGCATATTAAACCAGAAACAGAAATTCCACTGGTCATTCTTTATTAATGATAAACAGTAAATAGTTCCTGTAGGAATTTTGATTTCAGTCATGTTCAGGTATCAGTTCTTCAGGCAGAAAATTAAGAGAAAAGCTACAGATCTGTATTAGTTCCACAGCAGTTTCTAATACACAAATAGTGTCAGGTAAAAAATATTGGGGTTTTTTTTGTTGTTGGGTTTGGGTTTTTTTCCAGAGAGCAGCAGAGCAGACATTTGGCTGACTCGGTTGATATCAGCTTTGGGTGGGTTATTACAGCAGCTGCAGCTTGTCTGAACATAGAAGCGTGCTGGACCATGGCCAAGGAATTGTAATTAGGAGCAAGCAGTAGGAGAATCCCGGTGGTGGCTTTCCACCACCTGGCCGCTTTTCAACACAGAGGAAACCCTTCACTCCCAAGTCAAACAGCTCCAGGAGATGCCAGGAGCTGGCACAAGGGACAAGACAGACGTGCATCCCAGCAAAGCTACTGGCTAGGTTGCTGGCACAAATGGGTAAACCCCATGAAATAAAAACTGTTTGCATAGTACAAAAAGAGTCCGACCACTGAATAGACAAGATGCCTGTACTAGCTCACAAATATTCTGTTTAACAGAAGCCTACATGCTAGTTTGTAGCAAATATTTGTGAAGATATGCTCATTGCATCAAAAATTTTCTTAAAACTCACAGAAATGAGAACAGAAAAGGATGGTATATTTCTCCAAGAAGATCTGCTCCAACAAAAATATTTCAGAAAGAACAATTAATACTGCTGCAAAATAGCACAGTATTCAATGATGAATAACTATTTCATAGCTTAAGATTTAATGGGTTTGGGTGTCTGCTCTTTTTTCAAAGGCTATGAATTTAGTTTTTCCTAACCTTTTATTCCATTTGTTAAACAGTAATAGGAATTACTCAAAAATGCCTTTATGCTTGTGTCCTTTCTAAAGCCTAAAGAACTGGCCATGACAGTCCAAGTCTGTATGTTTGATGTCACTGTACCTTACATTCTGATAATGTGGTAGCTGTGAGTAATCACGATGTCCCACACAGGGATTAGTATCCTGTGGAACAGGGAGTATTACAGACTCTGTCTGTAACAGTACATATTAGAAAAACACCTCCCTTTAAGCTTAAGAAAAGAAAAAAGACATAAAAATGTGGCTAATATTAAGCCTGTCATCACTCTTCAACTTCATGTGTGATTTCAATGTAATAAAAATACAGTGGACACCTGCATTGTTTTTAAGAGCTTTGCCAAGTGTATTAAAATGGTATTGGATCATATGTTTAAATCAGACCATTACCATCATTGTAAAGTTAGCTGATTTTTATTAACTTTTCTTCAATTTCCCTTGGAGTAGAAGCAGCCAGTCAAAATTATATGCAACTGTATATCTACTTATCTACCTACTTATCTTCCAGTATATAAAGCCTCAGTTTCTTCAGATGAGCAAGCAACATAAGCCAAACCCCAAATCTGTCCGTTCTATAATCTGACAATTAAAATGCTACAATTGTAAAAATATCTGTTTTGGTGCTACGTTAAGAGATACATGACTAGTTATCTCTTTATCAGTGTAAGATGCAAATGTTAAGGATGCAAAGATGGGAGTTTGTAACATTAGGTAAGATGGGGGGAAAAATCCAAGCAGATGCATATAGTAAATGTATAGAAATAACTATGCTTTTCAGAAAAACTTTATATCCTCCATGCAGCTGCTGTACCAGGTATTACATGTCCTCTGTCAGAAAGAGATGTGTATAATCATTCTGCCAAAATAACTGCTCTAACTTCCCTTTTTTTTTTCTTCTTAAAATCTGTCTGGTAGCATACAGCGGATAAAATTACCTTCTTGACATGAAGAAGGACATGCTGTCCAGTCACTGAATGGAGTCACAATACAGTCTTTCCTACAGGGAAGCAGACAAGGTCTCACAGTTTCAGGTCGAAGGCTTTCAGGGCATCTAAAAACAATGACAAAGAAACATTATCAAATAAATAATCATTTTGCAGTGAAGTGGTGAATCATGAGAGGTACTGGATGCCTGCAGGCACACGAGGGCAGCGCTAGTTGCCCAGAACTCACCAGGATGAAGCACAGAAATAAAAACCATTAGCATTTAAATACATGGGGTGAAAGCAAGCCAAACTCGGTGTATTCTGCACCTGGGGATTTAACTTAAATAATCATCATTCTTCACTCACCATGCCAGACTCTGTCTTTTCAGGGTTATTTTCAAACTTCCACATAATTATGAAGAAAAGGCATCTCATTTAGCTTATACATTTTCAGGTCTCATCACTTTACCAGAGGTATAAACTCTGGAAGGAGGCATATTTAAAGTAACATAGCTAATCCAGGAACAAATAGATATAAGCTGGCCACGATTATGAGAGAAAACAAAATCTGTCAGACCAATGAGACTGAAAAAGATTGTCAGAAAAGACAGAAAACCTCACTTGTTTTAGGAAGAGGCTTGATCAGCATATAAAAAGGATTATTGGACTGTCACATATGGGACTCATTACCCAGGTCATTTTCCCCATTCTGTGGGGATTCTGTCCCTTTTCATCAAGGAGAAATAATTCTCCACACTGCAATACTTGTTTCAGAATGGTGCAATAATTCTCACAGAAGTACTGAAAATCTTTTAAAAAATTTCAAAATTACTATTGCCCTAAAAGTATAAAGACTGTGGTCTGTCAGAGGAATACGTAAAGATACAAGAAAAAACATCACTTCCATATTTCAGAGCTTTTGCGTCATTACAGAAAAAACATTACTATGACTAGCTTTTCCTCTTGTGGCTGCTGGGCAACTGGGAGCAGAGATATGAGAGACCAGTTTTATATTTAGATTTCAACAGCCAGGAAAGTTTGGCTTGTGCAGGGCATCTTTCCTGCTAGTCCAAAGGGAGCACAGGCAAGTTTAATGGTGAACTATCAAGAAAATGTGGTCTCCGTGGTCAATGAAGAACTATGCCTATGCTGTGTTAGGGGGAGAAAAGTTGAGTTGCAGCTTTACAGGAATACATTCTTCAGGAATAACACTTGCTAGTTCCTGTTTTCCATCAGTTGTCTCTGCATTTTCCTGTCAATTCACATAACCTTTTCAGTGTATGATCCATTCATGTGAACCAGAACCAGCTCCTCGGTGGCCTTTTATA
>JAWWMP010000081.1:26474784-26488724 GCA_035047865.1 Dendrocincla tyrannina
CCTGTCAATTCACATAACCTTTTCAGTGTATGATCCATTCATGTGAACCAGAACCAGCTCCTCGGTGGCCTTTTATATGTTCATATGTTTATATGTTTATATGTTATATCTCCTGGTGGAGATATAACATCTCCATCCCTACTCTTCTCTCCCCTTCCACCAACATGAAAGACCAGAAACCTTCATCAGCTCCTTGTAAGCTCTCTCTACATTTTTAATTCAAATTGTTTCTATGTGATCCATAAAATCAGATTCTATATGCATGGGTGTATTATATATTATCAGGTACACTTTAAAAAAACCTCTGCTACAAATCAAATATATTAACTATGCTGTCAGAAATTTTCTCTAAGGTTAAAATAAAAAAATGTTTCTGAAAAGTATTGAACATTGGCTTACTAATGACCCTTTTTACATTGCCTTTTTCCTTAAAGAACAGGAGAAATTATAAGCATACAAAAGAGTCTGAAATATACACATTCACCATTTCACTGAGAACTTCATCTTTCAGAAGTACTGAACACTACAATTCTTCTTCACATACTTAGGCAAAGCAATTAGTTCAATTAGAACACCATTTCTATCCTTTATATTGTTTGTATTTACTATATGTGGTTTAAAGCAAAGTATTGATTTTTTTGCAGTCCTTACTCAAGGTCAAATTAAACAGAAAAGATACATGCTGAAGTCTGTAACTTGTGAGGCAGATAAGGCCAATAATATTGATTGTATCATACCACAGTAATCCTTTTTATTAAGGGGAGTTTAAAACAAAGTTCCTATTTACGTTTTCATGTTAAATGGCTAGGTCTTTAAAAGTGATTCAGTGATTTTAATGTGACAATTTGAAGGATCAACTGAGACTTTTTTCATTTCACATGATACATTTACGAAAGAGTAAAAGAGCCCTCCTCCCAAAATTTAAGGTCAAATCAAAGGCAGAGACATTAACAGATTTAAAAAGGATGACAAATCATTAGAGAGTTGGGTTTTTTTTAAATGTAAATGCCCCAAACAAAAGACATAAGGATATCAGGATTAAATAGAACAGCAACTTAGTGCAGACACACATCTTATATTGCTGAATGTGCTGGCATTTCCCCACATATTTCTATTTAAAGGAGATTAGGCTTAAAGTCTACTGCAGAATAAAGCAACAAATGCCAGTCCCCATGTAAACATTTTGTGTGAGAATAGCTGCCTCATGCACTTTCTAAACAACCTCCACTATCAGTTCTTTCAGTTTTGAACGTGTCCTGAGTGGGATATGCTTGCAGACTGCCGATCCATACAAAGATATTATCAAATGCATTTTACTAGCAGCTAATCCCTATTTAACCTTGGTCATACATTAAACTGCAAAATTAAATCATTGGGCTGAAGGGATCACTTAAAAAAACCCATATATATGGGGGGGAGGGGAAATCACAAAGGTTCTCAACCTAATGTTCAAACTAATGCCCTGCTATACCTCCTTGGCCTGCTTCTGAGTAGGTGCACTAACATATGCTGTCCTGTATTTAGAACCAAATCACTATTTTTGCATGGAACACTAATCTATATAGTGCATAGCTTGCTTGGAGGTACCACAAGGATCTCTGGAATGATGCTGCTCTGCACATCATGCACATACCCCATGAATTTTGTCTTGACTCAACATGATGATGGCAAAGAGCCACTGGATCTAGTCAGCTGTCAGAAGAATCACCGCTGTAAATATCACCCATAAAAATCAATAGTGAGAAAGGTATTATCTAGTTCTCCTGTTGCGGCAGTTTTGTATTTTCAGAAGACGAAACATTCACTCATGAGAATACTTAGGAGAAAGAAGGGGGTCCTTTTGCCTTTGCATGCAGTCATTGATAATAAAGCAGCAAAATCCAAAGATAATTATGGCATGAAGATATTTTTAAAGATCTTTACTTTTTTGGGCCCACTTGTCCCACGTTGACTCTCACACAGATGACCTTTCTTGTCTGCATCCCCACAGAACAGGTGGCCTCTCCGTTCCAGCTGGCGGAGGAGTTGAAAGCAGAGACAGACGTGTCCTCTATGCACTGTCCCCATGGGCCGGTCTGCCAGTGGTACACAGTGCAGGAGTGCTCGTTACAGCTGCGCATTTCCTGTAGGGCACTGATATTTGGACACTGTACTCCTCCTGGAACAACAAAAGAGGGCAAAATTCGCTCAGTGGAAGGAGGGGTTTCTTTATTTGAAAAAAAGGAAAAAACAAAACCAAAACAAACCATAAGCCAAAACCTTTGAAATCTTACTAGTTACACATTATCAGTTTGATTACATGAAAGAGATGCTGTTTCTTTTTCCTCCTCTTTATATGCCCAATTTTGACTTTGACAAATTTCAGTCAAAAGACCACACAGAACAGACGATTCATGGACAGTATATAAATTTGTACCATAAGGATGCCTAAACAATAACTTCTGAAACACACTAATGTGCTTGGAGTAATCTACAGCCTTATAATTTTGAGGTGCTCTAGAATGGACTGCAAGAGATCACGTAAGGACATATGAAGGCTCTAGGCAGAAGAAATGGTTAATTATTCTAGTTATGCATGTGTAAAGACCACTGTTTATGTCTAATTCACAGATCAATTAAAAAGATTTTTGGAGCTCTTGTCCTAGCTCCCAGTGGATGCTTATCCATGTTATGTAATTACCAAAGAGGATGGCACAGCTGGCAATTTCAGGTCCAGATTGAGATAACAAAGGCTGTTGCAGGTTAAGATTAAAATGCATTCAAGTGTCAATAATTGTGAAGAAAAGCTCAGATAATGCTATCTTTGTTTTGTATGGTTTCAGATAGTATGCTCAGTTTATTACATTCAAGCACTTCAAAGCCACTCTGGCCACCCAGTCCTCCATAAGAAGTAAAGAGGTTTTTCCTACTAGACTTGATGATAAGGTAATAGATGTCCAGCTCTGTGAGCAGACAGCATGCCTGCTAGATATATGGTGCTACTAGACATAAAGAATCTAGGCTTAAGAATTAAACATTTGTGGCCTACTAGGAACAATAGGACTCCTATCTCCAGCTGATGGCAAGGCAAGAAAAAATCTAAATAATATTTTAGCCTTTTCCAAAAGGTAGGAAAAGTAAGAAAGACAACTGAAAAAGGAGCTTTAAATTAGTTAATGCAGATGAGCTGTACAACTTTTCTCTATAAAGAAAAATGTATGCTCACACCAAATGCATGCTGGAGAATCTATTGCCCTTTATATCGCAGCACTGAACTTCAGGTCAACCTGCTCTACAGACATGCAAGAGGGAAGGCGTTTTAAGCACTCATTGTTGAGAGAAACTGAAATAAATGTAACAAAAGAAACAATGGATGCTTCAAGTACTCTAACACACGTCACCAGCACAAAAATACTTTATACCCCAAGTTGCTTTTTCAGGATGTCTAGATCTGCAGCAAACACGAGAAAAGCTCCATTCCAATGAAAACACAACATAAAATCCAAATTCTCAAATTATTTTCCTAGAGATATTTCTAACTTCTGGCTTTGGGATAAAAATATTGATGCAACCAAGCAACAGTAAACATCATATTGAGATGTCATGCCACAGACTATCTAATCCTAAATTTTGCAAAGGGGAATTAGAAAAACCCACAAATAAGTAAACATAATTAAAGAATAACTTAATTTTGTTTTGATTCAGAATGGATGCAACTCAAGTCTATCAGAATTGCTTAAAAATACTTCAGTGTGCAAAGCGTCAAGACAAAATGCCAGATGCATTTTCAAAAAACAAAAAAAAAGGATATAAGAAAAAACAAATGGCAAAATAAAATTAGGGTTATGTAATAAGTTTCAAAAAGTCATATAGCCAGCATTCTCCAGGAAACAAAACTTTTCCAGCTAACACCAGCAGATGGGAATATTGGCAAGAAAATTAGGAAAAGGAACAGTCACAAATTATTTGTCACAAAAGAGAAAATAGATCCATAAGAGGAATCTAGACATATTCCCCCAGTAACAGGGCTAAAAAAGGAAAACTTAAAAGACATAAGGAAAGTTATCAAATTAGTTATTTTCACCTGATATTAGCTCAAGAAAATACACAAGGGAAATATTTGAGGAAATTAATAAATTAAAGGGGTGCATGTCAGAAGAAATGTTTCCCCAGAACTGGATGCCATAGCCACCAGTTCCTAAGGCATTTGAGAATAAAGTGGTAATTTAGGTTCAGTTTTGACAGCTATGCAAGAATGTATATTCAGGGGAAAAAATGAAACTGACATTGACTTGAAAATGAAAAACATTGGGGCATGAATGTCTGTAGCTCAGTGAGGATCTAGTTCTGTTCAGACTAAACCAGGAGGTAAAAAACATGTAAAGACTGAACAAAATGTGGAAACAATATTACTAAAATAAAACCCAACTATCGCTATTACCAAATGTTGTAATAAAAAATCTCAACTATTTATGTGCCATTCTCTCCAGGAAAACAGCATTTCCTTGTGCTCCCTCAAATTTAAATAGGTAGAGAAAAAGGCAAAAGGGTTGGGAAACTGGCAGTTAGAGATGCCTTTTACAACATACATTTAGGGGTAACGAGATCATGGCTGCTCAACTTCAAGGGCAGATCCACCAAAGAGGACAGGTTTGACAGGAATATAAAAGTTAATGAGTATCACAGAAAAAAAAAATAAAATAGACATTTGATTTCACCGGAATGTGTGAAAAAGGGACATACAATAATAAATACATTCTTTAATAACACAAGATCAAATGACAGTAAGTGACTGCTTGGCAGTACCAAAAATAATAATTTCAAGGTACAAAAAACAGTTGGAGCTGAAGCACTTCCTTTCAGGTTTGAATGCTTAAACGAAGTAGAAAAAAAGGACTAGCTTTGCAGAGGGACTGGCATATTACTGATAAAATAGCTGAGATATGAAGGCAGTTTCCTTGAGCTCCCTAACAGAATAGTTGTATGCCTAGATTGCTTTTCTGCCCGGTTTGGAGTTGGCAATGCATGAGACATCTCACTCTAGGATATTCAGTGATTGGATTTTACAAGTCTCCTTTGTGACATTGACTTGATAACTTTCAAATTTCAAAATGCTTAACATTTTTTAAAGCATTTTAGATAATTTCAATTAATCATTTTTATATCACTCATTTTTACAAATGCTTTTATAAATGCATTTCAAACCAGCTGGAATAATCTTAAAGTTTGAGAAAACTGATGTGATTGAAGTGTCTCTTGTAGTCTAGTGGGTTAGGTGTTGCTCATTTCTTTTCTGGAGGAATGAGATAGGCACTCCTGAAGGCAGCTGTGCTTCCTGAAGACAGAACAAAGACTGTTCCAAGTTCTGCAAATATTGATGCTTCCTCACGTGGTGCATGTCAGCTACATAAACCAAGCAGACCTGTCCTACAATACACAACAGGACAGGAGACAGACTGCACCCATGGGAAATGAGAGGTTGGTCCTCAAGTCTTTTCATGGATATGATTTGAACCCAAGACCCCACACTACAGTCAGGAATCTGAGCTGATGGTCTTCTGAACTAAAGGAAAAGCAGAGTAACATCCTCTGCCCCAGCTCACCAGCACACACAGGTATCAGGTTACTTTGTATGTCTTGCCTGAAAATTCAGATTCCACAGTTCCAAAACTACGTGTTTTTTTTTTTTATTCCTGTTTCATGAGAAACCCCATGTTGTCCAAACTTTATTCTTCAGTGTACGAGAAATCTTGCTGGGAAAACAATTACTCAATTCTGTGCTTTCAGATATAATTACCAATAACTGCTATTTCAAGCCAGGAAAATACAAAAATTAAAAACTCCTTTGGTCCAGTTATTCCTTACATATTCAATAAATCAGTCTTGCAGGGATACAAGAAGTAAGAGCTACTGTCAAACAGAGTATCTGATGAGGACAACTGATATTCTATACTATCTAATTCAGTGTTGTCTATGATATATGAAGTCACACTAAATAGTCTTTATCCTTTGATAATCTATGAGCATACAATAGCCATAGTAAGACATTGCTATGCACATGCATCCCTGCCCTAAGAGAATACATCAAACAAAATTGCCCTTCACTCCCATTTTATTAAGCTTTTAAATCAAATTATTTTTCTCTTTGCATTTGACTCTTGGGTTGGTTTTTTTTTCTTTTTTTTTTTTAGGCCTTTACTTTTCCAAAATCAGCATTACTGATAAAACTTAGAACGTATCCACAGCATTAGCATTATGCTGCATGACACTGTCAATCTATGGCAGTCTGTAATCAATACAGAATCAATCTGCAAAAATACTGCTTACTGAAAACCCAAGACTCACTTAGTACTTTTTAGTCTCAGGTCTAACAGTAAGGTGAAGTAGCCTTAGTGCATAGTACTAGTTATATAAGATTTCTATATAGGATGGCTTTATTAGATTTACGCAGAATAACTATATGATGTATCAGGTAACATCACTGTGTCCTTTGCTATCATTTTATATTTTGAGGCAGTTACTTTCCCTAGTTTCTTACTGTAACATGAAGATACATTTGACAGTGACACAAATTAGCGACCACTGTAGGGAGGCTCACAGACAGACAAATTTATAAATCACTCTGCCTTTCAAACCTTCAATCTGAGGACAGTGATCTCAAAAAAGATATCAGAAATGGTTCTTGTGACACCCCTTTCCACATGGAATCATCTCTCAAACCACAGTATGTCTTTATCTTGAGAAAAGAGACTCCTCTCTCTCTTGCCACTGAATACAAGTAAATAAGCCCATCTCAGATGTGCATGACCACACCATTCTTGAGGCTCTGCAGTATGTGGTCTGACCATAAGGAAAAGGTCTTGTGCTGAATGAGGAAATGGTGCTGAGAGGGTGTACAACTGAGGTCAGCTCCTTGCTCGAGCAGAAGTCAGTGTGGTGCTTGCTGGAGGGGCAGTCAGTATCCCAGAGCTCATTAGAAAACTTTGTTGCTATTGCAATTTACATATGGCTTATATTTTTCTTGTTAAGCTCTTCTTGTCACTGAGGAATTATTACCATACTACTGAATTATTCCTAAACTAAGTCATCCAAAAAAATCAATTACACTGTGGCAACTGGTGGCCAGTTATGTTAACTTGATGGTTTCATCAAACCAATTTAGCAGCATAAATAGGTAGGAAATAAGAAAAAAATAATTTTTTTGGGTGTGAATCCATTACAGGCAGTCATTTGCCAACATTAACAAGCAAAATGACAGCATACAGTATTTTTTATTTCAGAGAGGATAGAAACTGAGCAATCACAGACAATACTTAATAAGAAGCCATGTAAGATTCAGATAAAAGAACCTATTTTACAGATTCTCAAAAATTTCAATGGGGTTTTCATATTTAAGGACTCAAATAAGCAAGAATTAGGTGCTTCAGGTACTTCGAGGGATTGCAGTATACTCTATATATGTAATGCCTGCAATGCTTTGATCTCCCTATGCTTGTGAATGGAATTCACCATGATTAAGGGGAGGATGTGTGACTCACACTGATAAATGTGGACTTCTTATGTCATCTCAGAAGACAAGTGTAGCCTTATTCATAGATTGCAACTGTCTTGTACATTCTTTCATTAATTAATATCCAATCCTGATTTATACTAGGAATAGTATATACTTATGTACAATATATTTGTCTTATTGTGTACTGAATAAAAACTCTCAGATATCATGGCTATATTACACAGAAATTACTATCAAATAGCTTACCTATCCTGGTCTGTCTCTCATACCTACAGTTCAAGGAAAGGTTCAAAAATACAAAAGAAAACTGTTGTGGGACCGTTCACATGGACAGTACTGACAGCTGTTTTCAGAACCCAGTCTGAAAGTGTAAATGGAACTACTGGTCTTACATTTCTGTGACTTGGGGGGTTTAGTTATACGTGATGCTTACAGGATTTTCATCTCCAGCATTGTTCATTTTTTTCAAGTTCTGAATAGAACTGAGAACCACGTGTTTGTCAACAAGTGTACATGTGAAACTTCCTTTTCATATCAGCCAAATACAGATGTTCAGATACAAGAATATATTCTGTGCCCCTAGAACATAAAATGACCTTCCAGCTCCAACTACACCAATCAGTGCTGTATGTTTTGGGAACATGGCTGATCTTTGTCATGCAATTGTGGAGGTGAAAAGTCATTCAGTTGTCACGTAGCAAATGACTAAAAGGCATAAGAGATGGACGAGGAGAAAGATGACAATAACTCTAATACCAGTGAAGCATAAAAAAATAGAAGTTTAACTGATACATTTTGAATATAATACAAGAAAAGGTGAAAAGTACCTTCCAGCTAGAGTTGTAACAATATACTAAGCCTTGGAAGGTTCTTTTTTTATATACTTTCATTCTCTGGAGTTTGTACAGAGTGCAAAGGAGCATGGTGTTGAAGAGATCTAACTAAGATGTGAATGAATTTTGGGTTTGAAACTGAAGCACGACAACACCTAGGCAATGAGTTGGCTTTCTCAGCACTCGTGTAGGGATCTTTTCACTATTACCTCTGTGGTTTGAGATCTGTCCATCTATGCGATCACTCTGTGCTGATTCTGATCATTGCACAACAAACATAAATAAAATTCACATACCTAAAATCCAGGCTATGCTGAACAACTTTGCTGCTTCTGCAGCTTTGTAAATTAACCTAGGTTGCATTGAGTATCAAAGTCAGAATAAAAAGAGTATTTTTTAAGAAGAAGCATAAGGAAGAGGAATAATGTTTTTTAAAAATTTAGGTTTTCATTTCTGTGGCATGATTTTCATGAATTTAAATTTCTGTCTTCAGTAAAACTACAAAAGTATATAAAAAAATCAATTGTCTTGACGTAGATGGAAAAGCAGGAAGCACACAAATACATGTTTATTTGAATTATCTGGCTCTGTGTTTCCCTCAAAAATGAGTCCATTTGACACACTATTAAAAAAAATGGAGCACCATAAACCCCGTTTTGTTCGTAGTTTTAAAAGAGATTCTACTTTGTTGCATAGATCAATTCATGTAACTTCTTATTTGAATCATCTACTAAAATATAGTTCTGATTGCTGCTTACACTTCTAGCAAAGGCTCTTTTCAGGGAAGAAGCTAAAAGTGCTCTGCTACATTTTTTTTTTTTTACAATGGCTTGAATTCTGTCAAACACTGCACACTTTTAGCAGTGATGCTAGCTGTGTTTGTAAACAGTGGTGTACAGATATTCTGTTTCACTGCTTCCATACATTACAGATTTCACTTTTCAGCTAAATTTCATCTTAACTTAGAGTAATAAAATCCTTAACAGTTCTAAAGAACTAACATGTGTATGTGATCCCTTTCTATTGAAGGCATTTAACCTTTTTGTCAGTAATACATGTAAGTAAACATTTTCTAAGAATGCTTTGGTGACTGTGTCTCCTCACTCCCAGTGTTGCACAAGGCATTTTATCAGGTGGACCCTGGCACACCTGACATGGTCATTTTAGAACCATGTTACATATAGAATGCATTTGCTCTACAACCCACAACCCTTCTCCTCCCCACAATTACTTAAAACTTAAACAAAACCTGTTGTAGAAAACATGGAATATCATCAAAGAATACATATGAACTCATACCTAAAAACCCCTTTTTCTTCTCCTTTATATTCCAGCTATGTCTTTTCCTTGCATTTGCTACAGAGGGACTATTTGCATGAATGCAAACCATTCATAAGTGAAGACTTGTAGGGCAAAACCAAAGTCCTGCTATGAATAAAAATGCTCATGAGCTAATAAGTTACAAATCATGGGGCATCAGATAAACCATTTTCCCTCTTTAATTTTAATAGAAAACAAGAAAACCATGTATTTGAAATAAAACCAGTAACATTAAGGAGAATAATAAAAAATGAGCAAAACAAAATCTCCTCTTTAAAATAGCTTTAGGTACCAGGAGTACTGTAGGATAGGCACTTAAATAATTTTTCTATATTTTAAAAAGCACAACTCCATCTAATATTTGTTTCTGTAGATCAAGAAATTACTTCGACATGACAGAGACAGCTGAGAGTTCACAGTCAAACAGGAGCCTGCAAGAGTATACGATCTTACCTTCACCTGCATACGCCAGAATGGAGCGGGCACGCATCTGCTTCCCTTCTGTGGTTTTGCCGGAGCAGGTGTGTGAGCAGGAGGACCAGGCAGACCACATGCTGAGTACACAGTCCTTTGGGCATGGAGCTTCGCAGGCAACCGGGATTGGGTAGATAGCATCTCTACACAGCTGTCTGTCAACCTCTTCTCCTGGGAAAAAAAAGGCCAGTAGCAGGCTATCATTTGTTAAATTAACTTAAAATGAGCAATCTAGTCCAGATGGGCACACAAATAAATTAGATTTTGTTCTTCTATATAAACAAGGTAAACAGATTTTTTATTAAAATTACTTGTCTCCTCTGCCTTGATTCTAAGAGAACATGCTTAAACCTAGGTTAATTTGATATTTTGCTGAAGTGAATGCCAGCTTGGGTGGTCTCTAGGCTTTCATTTTGTAACACTCGATTCCACAGAAAATCCAAATGTGAGTAGCAGACAATATAATACACCTATGGAAAACTGTGTACATGGAAATGCAAGTACAGTAACGATCTAGTCTTCCTCCACATTTGTGGGAGAAGGGGAAAAACATCCTAACTTCCAGCTTAGCCAGTTCTATAACCCACAATTTATCCTTTGAATTGCAGCTATCCATCAAAATATGAAAAGCTGCAGTAAACTGCAGTCAGAGTGCCATTTGCGTAGAAAGATCATCATTTGTTAGCAAATCAGAAACACATTACTCTTTGTGTCAGGGAGGTATAAAAAAAACCTATGCATTTGTATTGTTTATCAAGGTACATGTTCCATTATAATAAAAAGATCCAGGCTGGTATAAATAGTTAAAAAAAATATTAGCTACTGTTTAAGTAGCAGGGTTGCTTTTGTTTTCAATACAAAAATCGTGGAAGCACTGTGTCTGAGATCTGCCTGAACAGCACCCTAATTGTAAAATGGATAGTTTTATGAGGCAATATATGATTTCTTGATCACATAAATTGATATTCATTAAATGAGGAAGGACCATATATTCTGATGTCAATAGACTTCATGATAAATCTTCAAGGTGGAGCAGATAACGGAAAAATGAACTAAGCAGGAAGAGGTTTGGATTCACTTTTCAAAATTCTAGCCTTGTTATCACGCAAACCAATTAAAGAGAGTGTTTGCAAGGAAAAGTACCAGAAGGTGAGCAGTAGCCCAATACATAATGCCAGTTACAAAGAATTGTGAAAAAGTTGCATCTAAGAGCACACTGGACTTCTAAGGCCCTGATAACCACATGCAATCAAGGCATGGAAAGAGTCACTTCATTTGTAAGCATGAAACTTTTTTTTTTTTCAATTTTCTAAAAAAGTTCATTTCAAAGTACCTGAATGCCTTTTGTGCTATATGACCTTTGCTGTACTTGGGCATAAGGTCTTCTGTTATGATTCACCTACTGAAACACTATTGAAGCATACATATCCTGTCAGAACTGAACAGGAGTGTCTAGAGCATGCACTTTCTAAGATACATCATGTCAATCCCTTTGTTGTAATAGGCAATGTCAACAAAATAAAGTTTTGTCTAGATCTGCAAATGAACATAAGACTTCAATACAACAAAACATTTGTTAGGCATATGAATTAAATACTCTATAATTGAGTCATAAATGCATCAGGCGCTGTCAATAATTACCATCTGAATTCTGAAAGTTAATTCAGTGAGAACTGTGCATGCTATAAATGAAGCCAAAGTCCTATAAACACTGTTTTACCCAAATCTGACATTGGGCTGTATTGCTTAATACAATAATAATAATAAAATGATTCAAACACCAGTCTAAACAGAAATCACATAAACTACACTCTTTGTCATTCGAGGTTTACAGTCTTAGAGTCTCTCAATTAAGAATCTCTGTTAAACTGAGTTCCTGACACTGGGAGGTTCTTTTGTACTAATGATGTATTATGAGTCCCAGAACGAAAAATGACCAAATTCTTCATAAAAGAGGAAAAGATGAGGACCATCCATCCACTATTATATCCTTTTAACCAGGGGCAAATATTTTATTCATACAGAATATTTAGGCACAACAGAGCTGCAAACATCAATCTTCCTTGGCTCTGAAAACCAGGGAAAAACCTGCAGCTCATGTTTTTAAAATAGCCTAAAGTAGTCATAGTCTTCTGAATTATAAAGACCTTTGAGATCAAGTCAGTCTCAACAGTTCTATTTTCCCATATTAAAAATAAAAATCTGAGCCCTGCTGGAGGCTTCATAGCTCTCCCACAAGTTCTGCTTCCCTCACTGAACTCAGTCTGCATCAATTGCTCCTTCTCTTGTATCACAGGCTATCACACTCTGACACTAGTGCAGGAGGGATTTCTGCTTCCTCAGAACGGGATGTGTTTGGGTTGAAGGACAAGGGACAGAGGAGCAGATTGCAAACTTCCTTTCCAATGGGTAGGAAAAAAAGCTAGAAAAGGGGTTAACCCTACCCTCAAATTCTTCCATTGTTAGGTAAGACTCAATGAGGTAAACTGCTGGGACACTTTCACACTGTGCAAGAAATGACGATTTTACAATAAACTATGTTATAGTGTAATCAAATGATACTATATTGAGCTTATTTATCACCTGCTAGCTGTTAACTTTAACCTCAAGCTAAATTTGAGGTCACAATGAGAAATTATGTTAAATTACTTTCAATCCGAGTTTGCATTTCAAAAAAAACTAAGCCTTTGCCCTCTCCCAAAATCAAAGCCTTCTTTTTTCCTTGGCTCTTACAGAAAAAATATTCTAGAGATATGGGTCTTACATACTGGCATTTCATTTTTGTCAACTGTCCAATCCTTATCTGATGAATTCAATAGACTAGAAATGCAGTTGGAAGGAATGTTTTATATGGGTACTTCTTATCTTCAGTGAGATTTTTTTTTTTTTAGACTAAATTGTTTCTGACATTTCACTAATGATTTTATGAACAACTTGACCTTTCTTGCCTTCCTCTTTAAAGTGCATAGTGTCGTCAACTACCAGGGCCCACTGAACCATAGGCTGGGAACAATGCCAATGTAAAGACTAAAACTACTTAGAAAAAGTCCCATTTGAAAAAGTTTATCTTGCGTGCTGAAGCAAGTCCAGAGGAGAGCCATGAAGGTGATCAGAGGTCTGGAGCATGTTTCCTATGAGGAATGGCTGAGAAAATTCAGGTTGTTCAGCCTGGAGAAGGGAAGGCTCTAATGAGACATTATAGCAGCCTTTCAGTATCTAAAAAGGGCTGACAAAAAAAGCTGGAGAGGGGCTGGGGGGAATGGCTTTAAACTGAAGCAGGGAAGGTTTAGATTAGATAACAGAAAGAAATTCTTTACTGTTAGGGTGATGAGGCACTGGAACAGGTTGTCCAGAGAAGTGGGGGATGTCCTGTCACTAGAGGTGTTCAAGCCAAGGTTGGATGGAGCTCTGAGCTACTTGGTCTAGTGGAAGGTGTCCCTGCCTGTAGCAGCGGGGTTTGGAACTAGATGCTCTTTAAGACCCTTCCAACCCAAACCATTCTCTGATTCTCTTTGAACATTATAGGTATAAACTTATGTTGCAGAAGAGTTGAAGACAGAATCCCAAAAAACAAAACTGAAAGGCTTCTGCCCTGGGTCATTTACACTCTAAATGACAGAATGAAAAAAAGTAAAAAGCAGAAAGATGAAAGCAGAATATGACATTTCTGTCAAGAGAACTCTTCACCATTTATCAGCTGATGTGTTCTTTAAAATCTGGAACCCAGCAATAGTTCATATTCAGAAGTGTTGCCGTAGGGTTTTCATGAATTTGTAGATTTTTATACTTCTAGGTAGTTTCTCACATATAGCATAGCTTGT
>JAWWMP010000081.1:26489261-26509601 GCA_035047865.1 Dendrocincla tyrannina
ACCACCTATTGTTTCTAAAAGGCTGAACTATAACCTAATATAAACTAAGTAAAAAATTGACAATAAAATCACAATAAATGGGACTAAATCAAGACAGTGCTCTGAATGCTAATATCGAGCAATATTTGTAATATGCCTGTGTCATCAGTAAAAGATAGGAATATCACAGTGGAAAAACAAATCTTACTGTTATATTTTAAAGTTCATAAGAGAATTAGTGACAGAAACTGAGCCCAGATTCTAAAACTGCAGACTTCAGATTCTGTCCAAAGTGTTCAAATTTATTATTGCATCTTCAACTCCATGAAAAAATAAAAGTCTTACTTATGTCACTATCATTTTTTTTGTGGTTCCTGGCTACATACACACAGTCTGATTTTAAGTAAAACAAACCACAGAGCATCATTCAAGTGTTTTTAAAACTGCACATTTAAAATAACATAAAGATATAAAAGTGTTGAAAGACTGACAGTTCAGAGCACTGCATGAATCTGCATGTACTGGCTATACATATTAAGGTACATACTGTGCTGCATGTATGCCACTACATCAGTTATAGGCAACCTTTCTCAGCAGATGCCTCTCCTAGCAGTGTTCTTGTCTTACCAGCAAATCTGAAAAGGAGGCACATAATGTATTGTCCTTTGGAAAACTGCTGGGTACCTAAAATATTTGAAAAGGCACACCAGATCTCAATTTTTAAAGTGCTCAATATTTGTGGGTGAAGAAGGCTTGATCATTACTCACCTGCTTTCAGTAATGTCTCTAAGCATGCAGTCCACAGAAGAAAAACACAGTTAGTTCACATGATAGCAAAATCTGTGCTGATTGTCATTGACTGTTTCCTTCCTTTCCCATTCAGAGAAATAATCAACAGGAAAGTCTTGAACTGCCTGGTATGGGTTGTAAAGGCTGAAATGGCTGAGACTGTTCTTTATCTTGAACATGCAGCTTCCCATATGAATTTCTCCCACATGAGGTCCTATGTGTTACACTCCTTCCGTCATCAGTCTCAAAACGGGTTGATCAACCTCAGCCTGGTTGAGAAGCCAAAGCTGCTGTGTGGATTCTGCCCATCAAGAACACAAGGTGCCTATTTATACTCAAAACCTAGGAAAACCAGGATTGTGCTCTGTGCTCCATCCTGTTTTTCATACGGAACTAACTTTAATCACTCCCTGCAGTAGAAGTTAGTAACGCATATCCTTCTCCACTAAAATGTGTGTACATGATACACAGTTGAAATTTGTTTGCATATCTCTGTAGATATGTATATACAATATAGTTTGACTAGAAGAAGGGAAAATGTGGGGATTTTTGTTTGTTTCATAATTTTCTTACAATTCTGAAGTGCCTAAATCAGCAGAGAAAAACAGAAACAAAATATAACTGTCTCAAAGTTACAGAAATATCATGATTAGACTGTACCAGTATAGAAAGAGTATTAATGAGTTTAACTGTTATTATTCTAAAGAGTATAAGGAAAAAAAACCTTCAAAAAATCACTAATTAATAAAAGTTACAAACTTATTCAAATCTGAAGTTCCATACTAGATTTTATATATTAATAACCTTGTCTATGCATTGGATGATTAGTCTAATGCAAGATGGAAATCCTTCATATTACAGAAAAGCTATCAAATTTATCAAAACCCCTAATTTTTCACATGCTTGGACACCTTATATCTACAAATGAACAGATGGTAATCAAACACCAGGATAAACTGAAAATATTGTTTAAATACTTCTACTACTCTTGCATTTCTTTCATATCATGAATTAATCACCTGCCCCCAAAGTTCACCAAGAAAAGGATAAATCCTACCTGCCTAGCATGAGCCGCATACAAGTTAATGTTAGAGAAATTAGCTTGTCCTTCCCAACATACGAAAGAGGTAGAGAACTCTCTTGTGAATTACACATAGGAAAAAGTGGGGGCCCATAATTCATTCAAATTCTGCCCTTTTGCATAATCAGACACTTGCAATGTATCCTCCTCAAACCTCCTTATCATACTTCTACTTTATCAGAACTGCTGATTGGAAATTCAGTTTCATACCAGGATTATTATTTTTTTTCAATTCTGTGTAGTTGTTTGGTTTTCCTTACACACAAGTAACACTCTGAGGAACACAATGTCTTTCTCTAATTAAAATGCATACACAACTGTGAAAGTCTGACCCAGATTTCTCAGTAGGGAGAATTTAGAAGTCAATCTCTGAAAACCTAATCAAATAAGCCACAGAAAGGGGAAACAATAATATTTACATGCAATTCATCACTTACCATCTAGTTTAGCTCAACAATCTTAAGAGTATTTGGAGGAAAAAAAAGCAGCACATGCAGCAGTACCTGACTGACAGAACAATTTTTGCTCTTGAATCAGTACAATACTTTGATATAGCACATACTGTGATAGACAATAGGAAACTTTCTATGTTTTATTAATCCCACTAGCCTTATCATCTTGATGGTATTTATTCATATCTCCTCTGAAAATAAAGTCTGTCAGCATAAGTTTTAATGTTAGTAGAATGGCAGTGTCTTTGAAAACAGCAGCAACACATTATTACCTCAGTAATTATTTTCTGTTACAGTTCCTGAGTGACCAACTCTCAAAAAATATCTCGCTATGAGGTAGGCGGATAAATTGTCAACATTTGGAATAACTTTTAACCTCTCTAATTACTGAATATAAAGCTGCATTAACTGAAATTTATGACCTTAATATATTCTACTTCATTGACACCTAAGTTTTTCAACAAACACAACACGAAAGGATGGTGTATTTTCTCCTTGTATTATTCTTATCAAGTGAAGTTTCCACATTCATTTCTAACGCTTAGGTGCCTAGCTGGTAGCTCTAAGTGTTAAATCAGTTGCTAATTCCCTAATCACAAGCCTTTCTCTCAATTGCCTTTGCTAAGTAGCATTTGCATTTAATTAAGTACATCTTAATTAGTTGATGGTTAATATTCTTGAAGTCTTTTTCTTCTAAGAAGCCTAAGTAGAAATGGCAGTGTTTTCAATGAAGACAAATACACTGGTTACTCACATCTGTTCATTATGCAAAAATGGCAGAAAGTTGGTCTAATAGTTTAAAGATATGAAAACATTGTAAGATTGTAAATTGTTTGATTTGGTGATTTGTGTGTGCAAATTTACTGTGGTTTTAGTTTCAATGCAGTATCATACACTCTATTCCTTACTAAGGGAAAAATTGTAAATTTGATACTTTGGCGACTTGCTCAAAAAAACCATCATGAATCCCATAAATACGTGGATTTATTTATTATTTTTTAGAAGAGAAACTTGCTAGCACAAGCACATACCCTTTCATCTTATTTACATCTTTACTATGACTGCACACACAAACCGGTGACATAGAGAAGAGGTCACTGACTACTCTCCTTTCACTATGCAAATACTGGAAGATATGAATAACTTTTAAAATATAGAAGAAAATTTTTAAATGTGGGTTTGGCACTTTTTTTTTTTCTTTAAGCAAACATTTACAATGACAAATGACTGATAATGACAGGAACTAATTGTATACAAAAGAAAAATAGCTGGAGCTTAGAAACCTACCACAACCAGTGTTTTTCCAATCAAATATAACAGCATGTCAACACATTTAAGAAAAAAATCATGATCTTTTTAAGGTTTTCTATTCCTTAATGAGATGAAACACCACATTTTACAAGCAATAACTTCTTGTTGATGGCTATGTGCAATTTTCTTCTTTCTTCATGTATTCATCTTACGGGAAAAGAAATTTTGATGAGTGGGATGACAGTGGCTTCAAGAACTCCCACATTCATGCAGAAATGTAATTTCAGCAATAATACTTGAACACTTCTGCTCCTTCTCTGCAACCAAACCAGTAAATGCTACTGCTACAGCTCAGTTACAGCTTACAGAGTAGCATGTGTTTGCTAACCTTTCCCACAACACAGCGTATTACCAGCTGTGTAGAAAGAGTGCAGAAGCAGGTAACCCCTTGCGAGTGGTTTATATGAACGCTAAAAGGTGTGAGAGCCATTCTGCTACAGAGGTAAGACAGTTCTGGCTACAAGTTTCTTCACTGGCTTTAAGCTCATCCAAAGTTTCAGTCTAGCAAATTTCAAGAAAAATGACCCACTGCTAAAAAATCGGGTCAGTTTTCCTTAATGCATCAGGTAAAGCTTTGCACCATATACAAAACAGTTAAAAGAATGATCAAAACCAAAATTACACTCCACATCTTTAAACAATGACCATGATAAAGGGACAACTCTGACACAAAAATTAAGAACATATTTTAAAGATGGATATTTCCTGCTATAATTGCTTCAGATGGGAAACATCTTTGCACATTTTTTGGATGTAGCTTAAAAATAATCGTTAAAAATAATGAACTAACATCTTCAGATACCATATTAATGTTTTCAGGAATCTCATTTCCATGTCTGGTAATAGCAGAACATATGTACTTCCATCTATATTAGAATCATCTATCAGGATTACAGTCATGTGGATAAAGTCTAAATTTGATGGAAGCAAAGAAAAACAGGTAAAGAAATAATATTTCTTTACCCAAAGACTATTTTTGATGTAAAATGCAGTGTCATCTAGCCAGATTAAACAAAACAGGAAAAAATAATATTCCATAACTGTGTTAACATAAAAATATACACACATCTGAAGCATTTGTCTGGGGAAATCAAATCCATTAAAGGGTAAACTTCTTATTGCACTTGAATTATTTACTCAACCAGAATGAGAAGAGTGAAAAATAGGTGTTTTCTTCTTGTCATTTTAACATTTCATGTTAACACTTCACATTTCACTATAAACTGAAGTTTAACACTTCAGAAATGTACCTGTTATTCCTTTACCCCCTCTCTAAGTTTTCACTATTCTTTGCTAGATTTACTCAAGGTGAAAACCAAAATTACATATTTTCACTCAAAAAATATAGAAAAGGGTTTTCCAGTTCTCCCTGTATGTATTTATTTACCTCATTTTCTAAGTGGTAGTAGTGATGACAGCCACAGTATCAGTTTCCCCAAGCATACAGCAGTGGCTTAGCTACCTGTGAGAGTCCCCATTAAAAAAAAAAAATATATATATATATGGGTATATACATACATGAGGCAAGTTCCCTCAGTATACACACAGAGCAGAGGCACACCAATGGAATCTTATAGCACTTTGGCTTAAAAAGTAACACTGCCTTTTTATCTCTGACACAACCCTAAAAGTTACTGAGTGCATATTTTGTATTATGCATCAAACACTAATGGAATATTCTTCTTACAGATGATACCTTCTTTGATTCTTGGCTACTTCTGATGCCACTGAATATTCACCAGCATGAAAGATCCTGTATCTGAGCTATTAGTGATAAAGCCAGTATCACTGGAAAAGCCTGATCTAAATAGGAATACTGAAGAATTAATCTAAATTAATTAAAATTGGACTTTGAAGGAGATTAGTTAAACTGTATTAGCATTTTGTGTGTCTATCCTTATTCAGAATGAAAGAGAAAATTCTTGACAAATAGAATTAAGGGCACCTTAACTCTGAATAAGAGGATTCACAGACACACTTAATACAATTAATTATTTTTGCAGTTAGTTTGGATTAACTTTTCAAAGTGTCTCCATGCATATAAGACAAAGTAAACAAAAACTGAAACATCATATGCCTTTAGCTGAAAATCTCCCAGACTTTTAACTTGATGCCATAACAGACTTGTACCACAACGATAGAAGTCCAGTGTTTCTAATAAGGGGCCCAGTGGAGTACTCATACACTGCCTGAGAACTGGAGCAAAATTTTTCTACTGCTTGACAGGTAGTTGAAGCATTTTCATGGTTCATTTGCTAATGTAGTCTTACTGAGAATGATAAGGAACAGAGAATACAAGTGTATTGATCATAACCAAGCACAGTTGCATTCTAGTGTCAAATAAGCCAATCAAATGTCATCCTGATATGAAAGAAAAAATAAGTTTGATGACAGGCTACGGTCCCATTGAGAATAAAATCAATATTAGTCATGGGACCAAGTGGGATCAATATGTCAGACCAATAGGCCATTTTAGCAGGACAGGGAAAGGAGGGGAAAAGTGCTGACAGAGCTTTAAGGAAACAAAAAGACAGAGTGAATGTGGAGGATGAGATCACTTGAAAATTCACGCTATATTTCTCAAAACACTTGTCTAAAGCACCATGTCATCTTAAAAAGATATAGCCGATTCCAAGTTCAACGGCGGCTTCTCATACCTTTTTCCAATCAAGCTGCAATTCATACAGTGAAAAAAATTATATAAAAGTATGATTTCAAAAACAAATTTAAAAATACTTTCTCTATTTGTTTGTAAAATGTTACAGAAACTCTGTTGGGTTTAAAAGTGAAGAACATTTCTTTCACGGACTTTAGAAATACTCGTAGTGTTATTTGAATATTGTTAACAGTAGGATTTTAATTACATGGGTTTGAAAATGCAACACGTATGTATTTTATTGCAAGATGTCTTTTTCCATATTTAGAAAATAAGACATTTTTCACTGGAAATTATGGTACTGTTTTTTCACTGCTGAATATTCCCGCAACATTTTTAAATTCATCTGATACGGACAAGTCGAGTGTTGTAGCCTTTCGAAAGGCATTTTCCCTTTCCGTACAATAAACTCAAAATTAAGTAGAGAACAAGTTTGGGAAGGACAAGGGAATGTCAACGACTTCAAACCAGTTCGAAATAATAGGCAAGACTAGAAAAACAGTAGCATGAAAACAATGTGACAGTTCCACTAACATCAGTAGAATGAAAGTGTTCATCACAATCTTGTCAAAAATTCCGTACACTGAGGTACTAATTTGCATATTTTCAGCAGCTACCTTAAATGGCCTGGTTTTTCAAGAACACCAAAACTTTCAAAAAATTTCAGGCTTCTCATTTTCTGCATAAATAGGAGCTTGGATGAATAAATTTATACATTGAAGCTAAAAGGTTCAGAAAGTTGCATCATAAATTGATTCATAAATACTCCAGTACCTGCAGTTTTGACACTATTTTCCTTGAATTTGGCCACCAACATTTTAATGTTATTCTTCTCTCTAATGCAAAAGCTTAACCCACAGCTGAAGAGAATGACTAACGCTATGCACCTTACAGAATATTGATGATTTTTTTGGTTTGTCAATTATCTAGTATTTCACAAATATTCAGCGAATTTACAGCAAGTTTACAACTGTGCATTCATACATGTGTCATACCTCTTGCCACACTAATATACATGTAACTCAAAAGGGGGTTTAAGAGAGCAAGAAAAAATATTTTATGTAGGAAAGGATGATTGCAAACATTTTCTTTGCATTATTCATCCAGCTGCAGCTAGTAAAGAGTTGTCACTCTCTACATAATCCGACAGCTCAATTCGATCACAGTTAAAACACAGGACCCAAGAGGTGTTAGAGAGATCACTGCCACTGTCATGTTTACACATTTCTGCAAAATAGTTTTAAAATTAATTTCATGGCTGCTTCTGTCTGTGTCCTACTCCTGGCACATAAAATGCAGCCATTGGAGAAAATATTTTTATGCCTCTTGCACAGAATATCTTCTCATCATTACAAGTAAAAGGCAGAGCATGTCTTTGGGGAGATCAGACTGAATTAATCTTCTCTTTTGGAAACATTTTCATAACTGATTCCTCTCCAGAAGACAAAAACTAACGCACCCTTTTGACTTTTCCTTTTTCCAAGCCTCTCAGCGTATGGATTCAGAGAAAGAGATGTCAGGAAAGCAGACACCAATAAATACCAATACGTCTTATAAAGCTATGCTAAATTAAAGAAATATAACAATATTGCCCCAAGTAAACCAAAAATAACAGGAGCACATCTGCAATATATAGGGACATTACAACTTTTCTACTCTGTTAATATGTTATACACCCTAATGTCCTAAAGTAACAGAAATCTGAGAGATTTCATTGTAGATTTACACCTACTCAAAGAAATCAGTTGCATCCTGGAAACAGGGTTCCCCTTCCTACTGGAAGGACATCACTGGTTTTCTAGAAGCCTCCTATAATATATAAGATGCATCCAGCTAGTGCAATTCTTTTTTTCTCCTCTTAAAAAAAATCCATTCTGAGACACTCAGAACAAGAGATTTTATGTAGTTTCTGCTTAATATCTTTTCTCTGGAAAACACAAATGAAGCAATTTGCTATTTATTAAATAATATCAATAGCAATAAAGGATGTCTAATATCAGTAAAATTAAAGTCAAACATCTGATAATTCCTAGAGACAGATTTACATAGTTAATCTATAAATTACCCCCAAAATTATGTCAAGAAACCAAAAAAAAGTAAATGCCAGAATTAAAGTTGCCTTTAAACCTAATGCAGGTTTTTTAATTGCATAATCACATGCTTCTTATTTTTTCACTGGGTCCCTTCCTCCTTCAGTTCACAGACTGGAAACTCCTTAATGAGGAGCTATTTGGTATTTTTAGCTTCATTCTCTTTGTTAAAGGCACAAGCCTATGTTTTATTTACCACATAGTAATTAAAACTGCTATTAAAACAGAATTGGTATTTTTCCTATGATCTTTCTGTCATGACTATCACACACCCACTAATACAGTGTTATTTGCAGAATACTCAAGACATGACAAGTCAGTATGATTTGTATTTTCCTGATGCTGAACAAAAGTGGAACAAAATTAAACCCTGAAGAATGAGAAAACTAAAATTAGTTGTATCAAAGATATTGTACTCGTCACTACAAAATCCCCACTTAATCACCAAAGAAGATATATTTGTCTCACAAATAAGGTTCTGTGGGGTAAACATCTTATTGGTGCAAATAAATAAATACTTCCATCTGATGCATAAGGACCAGAAAAATAACTAATTTCCTAATGCCTGAAGGCTTGCCTTTGTAACTTAAAATACTTAATTTTGAAATAATATTTTTTTTTCAATTTTCTAGTTTAAAATAGAAGACAAATGAAAAACAGTACTTCTGCCATGGGTGTTGCACTGATGCTGGACATTGCCACTGTGCCTGGTGATCTCATGAGACAGAAACAGACTAAAATGCATTGCGTTCCATCTCTAGAAGTTATGAATTTCCTCTTTCTTCCCCATTCTCTGGGTTCTTATCCAGCCTTATTTTCTCCAGACACTAATTCCACTCTGTCATCTCACTGTCCTTTTCACCTGGTCCTGCCAAATTCTCTCCAGCTGTTTGACAAATCCTCCCTTGGACTGATCATCAACAGATTAAATCCCTCCCCAAATTTATTTCTAATTCCTCTCATGTAGAGACATTTCATAACTTTGAGTTCCTTACTTGGTCTCAGTAAACTGTCCTGGAAACCAGGGTAAAATCCTACCATTCCCCAACTCTTTCCCTCATTGCTTGGTCAGAACCAGTTTCTTCTTTTTTTTCTTCCATCCCCCTTTTCACTGAATCCCAGGTACAAATCTATTCCTTTCCCTCTACTGATGTTTGGCTACAAAGAGTCACAGACTACCTGCACTCCAAAATCTGGGAGAGATCACTAGGAACACCGGAGAGACTCGTATTCTCCATTTTTTTCCTTGATTTCAAGTAATCATTGTGGCTGAGCATGTTTTAGCTTGAGGTTTAAGAATTCAGTGGAGATGGTGCTTGTGCAGTGTACAAGAGTAGCAAGAATTGCAAAATGCCACATTATCTTAAGGCTCTAAGTTGCCACTGGAACAGTTATCTTGTGAAATCAAATATTTTTGCAGGTAAGAGTGGTTTTTCATTAATCAGTACTCAACACAAATTATGATCTGTAAGAAATGTCAGATAATGAGCTGCTTACAACTGGAAGTAGAGAGTAAATTCCTGTTTATTCTGGCTCATCAGGACTAGCTCATGACTATGTTTAATTGTCACCATTTATCAACCCACTAGTTTCATAGCCTTGAAATTTGATAGCATTTATTTAGAAAATGTACTATTAACATGCAGGTTGTTGGAAAATATAAACAAGCCTGTGCAACCTTTTCCTCGCAGAAGGAAAACTGAGAGGATACTGTCTTAGAACATTTTATCACAAAGATTAATGACTTGTACTGTGTTATATAATTTTCCAAGGAAGTAGTATTTAAAGGATAACTGCGTAGCATTATTTGTATATATAACAGTATTAGATATAACATTATCTCTTCTAGATATATTTTGTAAAAATATTTTACGTGCTTTTTGAGTCTGTTTTAGGGAGTTAACACGTTGAAATACAAATCCAAAACCAAAGTCCAATACTGGGTCTATAAATTCAGTTTTACAATCCATCTATAACTCTATAAACCCCTTTATTTTTCTTGTTTCAGAACAGCATAATTTGAAGTAACAAATGGAAAAACTGTAAAGCATTAAACTGACCTTCCTAAAAAAGCCCAATTGTTACAAAATGTATCTACAATTATCCACCTCTGTATTCTTACCATGATGGAGCTTGGAGTCTACTTAGAACTGGGTTCCAGCATTGCAGAGAGCTGCATTATCCAAATGTATGCATCAAAATCCCTCCCTTCTAATTTACCCACAAGCAGTTATTGCAATACCATACTGGTTTTGCCATCAAAACCTAAAGCAAGTTACTAAGAGAATGCATCATATAAAACACGTAATTGCACTCTCTGTGGTATATTTTCAAAATACTTGCCCTTCTACAAGTATAGGAATACAGCAACTTCTAAGCCTAGAATACAATGTATCTTACATCAGTGCAGCCTCATCTGACCAGTCAAATTGTGATCCATGACATGAGAAAGAAATTTTGGTTATTAGGTTGGCCCACCTGTTTGGACCTTAATTATATTATTTATGAACATTAATGTCTCTGTGGGCATTGTCTATACCAAGTGCAACTTCGTTTTCAAAAATGTATGATAAATTAGAAACAAAGGTCTTTTGCACTGTCATAAGTGGCAATTGTTTACTGGACTGTGCAGATGAAACAGTTTGGCTTTTTTATTTTTTCCCTTATTGCTTTAATTGAAATCATTGCATCAAATTACAGGGCAACTATTAAAGACATGGACAAAGAAAGTGATGTACTTAATTCATCTCATATAATTAAATCACTTCATGTTCCATAAACACTAAAAGCACTCATATGAAACTCAATACTGACATTTCCACTTTCACAATGACAAGATGAGAGACAAAAAAGGAATTGGTGTTATCAATTAAATGTGCCCTTTTGTTGACAAAAGAATTATCAATTATCAAACTTTCTGAGACTTGAATCAGATAGTTTATGCAGTACTGTTTCCTTATATTCTTTTATATTAAATAAAATGAATCTTGTTAAAATTAAAAGCCTTAAAAATCCAGTGTTCTGAAACATAATGAATGTAAATTTTAGAGTCCTTTAAGCTGACTGTATTTTAATATCAGTAAGAAATGCTTACATATACCAAAAATCCAATAAACTTATTCAATATCTTTTTATGTAAGCAGAAAAATTAAAGGAAAGGAAAGAAGGACTTGGTTATAAATTTCGTAGCCTATGTGTTTACAGTGAAGAACAAAGTATGTATCTTACATTTTATTTAAATGCCTCACATGGTCATCCCAAAAGCTCTCAGCAGCAAAGCTCAGTTTAAAACCATTCTTTTATGATATTAGCTAGGAAATAAATATTGGGGAATGATGACTAATGCCCATATAACCAAGTTCCTGTAAGTATAAGACAGTATAAGCAGAAAGAAACTGTCATTAGCTACTCTTTTTTTCTACTACTTGACTGCTGAGCTTTGACCAGACTTTGATCTGGGTTTTCTTATAGGATTAACTGAATAATTCAATATAATTTGAATTTGAATCTTAATCTTCATTCTTTTTAAAGAACTAAGTCATAAAGTGACACGAAGTAGTATTTTCTTTTCTAAACACTCATCAAAAAATCCAGCCAGTCTGATGTTTCTTCAATCAGCGCAAATAGCTGCACAACGGAAATGGCAGAAAAAATAGATTCCTTATATGTGGGCATACCTATAAAATACTTATGCCCAGCTCCATTGATTCTCTAACATTTTCCCATTACAAAAATAAATGAAGACTAGCAGCTACTCATTTAGCATATATTTGATTCAAGCCATAAATTGAAAAAGCCAATTCCTAAAACAGCCAAAATACTTTAAATACAAGTTGTTGCACCAGCCAATCTTCAGTTTTCCTGAAATTTATTCTATATATTTCATTAGCTGTCTATTGCATGATATAAAGCCACAAGCAAAAAATTAAGACAGAAAATAGAGATATTGATCAGAAAACTATAGAAGAATATTTAAACTACATGAAGAAATTTTGTAAGATTTACTTCAAAGTGAAACTCAACAAAAGCAAGAGAAGAAATATTTCAGAAATAAATATTTCTACGTCTAGAGAAGACCAACAAAGCAAAAAAAAATATAAGACATTTATATGGCTGAATTATGGTGTCTTCAGCCAGTCTCACTAGCTGAGAATAAACACAGAATAAAAGAAAAGTACCCTGGAAATGTACTCTGTTTCATTTTGGTCAGTACAGTGCTTCAGCTCCAGACAAAGTAGCTAAATTAATTGGTTTGAAATGTGTCTGAACAAAACAGACTAGTCTACCTTCTATATCTTTTGATTAGCTCTGATACCATTGTTTTATCCCCCAATACTGCAAAACAGGTAAATGGCATCCATTTACATGAGAATATACTGATGTCAGTGGTGGTTTGAATTTGTGCTTCAGCCCAGTAAGACCAGATCTGTGTCACCCACCCACATCCACGTGCCAGAAAAGTACTGGTGGTACTCAGCTACATCATAGCATTCACCTCTGTCTAGACAACTCCAGGAACAATTTTGCTACTTCAAAGAGTTGTAGGGATTTGCATACACACAAGAGCCTCGTTGTTGCCATGGCTCCCTCTTCTACAGTGAGTCTCTCTCCCAGCTGGGAGGCAGAAGATGGCAACCCATCCACTCCTGTCCATCTCCTGTCAAGCTAGCTGTAACCCAACAATTAGTGAGCTTGAACAAGATCAGGAAGAAATTTGCCCTTCAAAACTGAGATCTGTTTTATCCAGAGTAACACATACAGGGGAACAAAGCCCAATATATTATAAAGGCCGTAAACCAATTTATTATTTACACCTTCTTACAAGATGAGCAAGTCATTTCAGCTGACTGAGGATCAGAAGCACACTACTGACACTACAGCAACTGCTACTACCTGTGCTACAGACTTCAGTCCAAAGATAAAACCCAAAATTTAATGAAATGAGCATTTTGTAGGTATTTTGAGCAGTAGTTAATTTTGCTGATTTTTATGTCTGATATTAGTTTGCCCTATTTACATATGATTGGCACTGACTTATCTGTTAACAGAGTGCAGAAGTAGACGGCTTTCCTGCTATAGACTTTAAATAACACAGAAATAGGTATTCTTCATAGATAGTCATAGCTACAGAGAAACAGAGCAAATTATTCTGTTCTAAAATCACTCTTCTGACCTGTATTAAAAGACTTAATAGATAATATGAACATATGTATGTGTATGCGCATGCATTCAAGTATGCCTTGTATATATAAAGAAAAGATGAAAAATAATCTATTTTTAAAAAGTCCTTCTGTGATTATCAATAGTTAATCTGTAAAATGGAACACCATAAACAGATCTCTAATCATTAAAATTTTATACAATTGGGAAATTCGGATCAGTTTCTGTCCATTCTGGGAGTTGCTACAACTGAAAGAAGCTAAACCTAAAGGAGGTCCTTTGTGAAATTTCCTGGAATATTTACTAAGAATATTTATTCTAAAATTGTTCTTTCCACAGTAAAAGACTGAAGTTCCTTTTACATAATAAAATACATCAAAGTTCATTATAGCCTGTACAATGACAACCTAGGGTCCTGACTGTCATATTTTTGCAGCCTGAATGAAAATTCTGATTACTGCCATCCACTGTGGAAAGGGAATGACAATCACAGGCCTCCAGCAATGACAGAAGGATAATCTATTGTTTGCTATTGACTCAAAGGCTGTAATGACTCTTATCTATACACCAAATTGAAGAGAGTAGCTCATTCCAATTATATGAAACAATCTCACCAACACTCCTTCTTGATTCTAATTGTGAAGTAAAACATCCAGGTCAAGACACATTATCCCAACTAATTATGCTTTGAAGCTATAGAACGATGGAACAGTGCACAGAAAGAGAAGATACCAATCAGTGTTGGGTTTATCTTATGTTAAAGCAGTACATTTATAGCACAATGCTTACTCTGAAACATACCACTAGCATTTTCCATTTTATAAAGCAGAAGCCAAGGGGAAAAAACACTTCTGTTTTAACACACTTAGGTCCCTTCAATCCAGCATATCCAGGCACTTTGATTTAAGATAGGCTCATTAATAATAATAATAATAATAATAAAAAGCTCTTGAAGAGACCAAAGAGAATATTGTTCAGCAAAAATTCGTTCAGTTTGAGTAACATAACAAACTTAGGCAATAATTAATGCTTTCTATGCACTGTTTCCCTTCAGAGTCATTTTTACATGTAAAACTGAATGAAATCCCTGTGTGCTATTTAGATCAAAATTATAGCATATAACATGATTATTATATAAATTATGTATCCTGTTAATTGATGCACAGTCTTTACCTGACAGTCAATGCAGTCTTCTCCAAGAAGTGCTCAAAGAACACCAAATATGAGCAATTTAAACTATGATGTTTAGGCAATGGAAGAGTAGCATTCTCCAAATTTTATTTTACTGCAAACTACCCTGCAGCTGTAGGGCTTGAAGCAAAACCTGCCTGAATGCAAGGTATTGCTCTCTTGTATTTTGCAGAGCAGAATTTAGATGGCTACAAGTGTTTGGCAAAGGACACCATGGTTATTCTGTTGACTGGCAGGGTAGGAGGCCAAAGCACTGGATGGGAACTACCTAGGAATAGGTGACAGTGTGTACAGAATATAAATACAGAAGTATTTAAGGGTTGTCTACATGACTTTTAGCAGGTTGCTGCTGTGGGAGGCAAAGTAAGGAGATGCTTGAGCAGAGGCAGTTTGAAGGAAGAAACTGCTGAGGCTGGTGGGTCCTTATTTGTACTTTGTTTGCTTCTACTGCATCATGCTAATCTTTTTCAGGAGAGACCTAAGCAAAAGACATGTGGTATTACTGGTGAATTACACCGAATACAGTTTACTAAGAGAAGGGTTTCAAAGAAGTGCTGGGGCAATCCACTGCATTACTCTCCACTGCTTTTGCACTGTCAAAACATATTGAGCGCATATCTTTGTGGGTGATTGGCTCTTTGTATAACAAAACCATAATTGCAGTTTGTTTTCTCTATTCTTTGAAACTCTGCTCAAAACTTTTTAACTTTAAATACTGAAAAGCGTATGGCCAAAGCCTGACTTCTCACTCCTTCTGGGGAAGATTGATGCCATATATTTACACCAATACATAATGCCATATAATTCAGAAAGATACAGAAACAAAGATTAATACTGTGAGTAAAAAAATTAATCACAAGTCTTCAAAGTCAAATTTGGTCAAAACCTAAGCAGTGCAGAGAGCAAATCCTGTGAGTTTTCAATAGAAAATGCCATGTACATAAAAGATATCACAAAGTTTAGTGCCTCAATTGCATGCTCCAAATATACAATTAGTTATAATCAATATAAATATTGCAATTTAGTAAGAACTACGTTACACACGTGAGAAAACACCTCTCCTCAAAAAAAAAAAAGCCAAACTAATCAAAATACAGTAAAGCAAAAAAAAAAAAAAATCCAACCAGACAAAAATCTAAAAGCTCTCTTTTTCTTTTACAGATCTTTTCCTATTAAAAAAAGAGAAAAACAATTATTTACAAAACATTTTAATTTATGAGAAGTCCATTTTTCACCTGAAAATGTATACAAACAAAATTGCAAATAGTTTCAGTGTTGTTGCCAAGAAATCATTATATTGCAAAGGGAATTTTTTTTATATAAGGACATAAAATATAGTAGATTCAATACTGTAATTTAGGCTAATCTCTTCCTGAGCTTTAAAAATGGTTACTGGTTCTCTTAGGTGTATAGAGAAAAATAAAGCTTATACTCTGAATCTAAGCTCTTCAATTTAAGCCCCAAAACTCAATTATGACCCAAATTCTGCAGCATGAAAGCTCAAGATTTAAATATCTCTATAATCAGTTTTTATTACTTCCGACCAATTTAATCTCAAAATATTTTGTGCAGCTGTTAACACTCATCAGAGGTGTCCTCTTACTTAATCCTCTGTAGGGAGTTAGAAGCCTCTTACCATGGTACTCTGTAGTCAGTACAATTATTTTAATTTATATGCTTCTCTAGACTATAATATCACTAATGAATAAGGAATACCCTCGCAACAGTAATTCATGAATCTTCTGTAGATTAAAGTATTCTCTAAGCAGCTTTCAAAATTGGCTTTTGTGACTATGTCAGGCAAAATCTGTTTTCTCGCACAGAAGATAATTGAATAATGGCTGTACTTTTTTGACCTTTTGTAGAAGCAAGACAGCTCAGACTGTCAACCCAGCTCCATAACACACATCAAACCATGCTTTTTAATAAACACTGTTATTTTTCTTCCAGCTGTACTTACTGCAATGCGTTTTACTTTACTCACACTTTATTTGTTTCTGGACTGAGAGGATCAGCTTTGTTAGTGGGATTACGTCAGAGAGTTCAGTCACGCCACTGCAGGCATGAGCCTGATCTACTGATGAGCAACAGCTGTTTTCTACTTAATTTTCTCAGTCTCTCCACAAAGCTTTTAAAACTACAGCATGTAGGTGAGGGAGCTTGATCCTTGAGCAACTAGAGATCTTGCCCTTCCTAAACAATACTAAAAGACAGTTATCTCTATTACAGACAGCTTGGTTTTAAGGATCAAGAAAGCTGAGAACAAAAGCTGCTACCTTTTCGGACTACAATTTAGCATCTTCACTCAACTTGGTGAGGAATGTAGAAAAAAAGCATCTTACCATCACTGTTGACACAGACGACAACAGGAACCTGGGTACCAGGGCCACATGGCTTTTCATTGTCAGGAATGCATTCCTCCAATCCCGTAATTCTCCAATCATAGCATGAAGGTTCTTCACAAGGGATGGCTTCCAGCAGGTGAGGGCAGTTTCCTGTTCCTCCTGTAGGCTCATTGGTGATGCGACGTTTCCTTAGTTTAAAGCCTGAAATGTCCATGAAAATAACAATTCAACTCTAAAAGGCAAAGTAAAGCACTTTTTATCTGTCTACAGCTCAGTGAACAGTTCTGTTTCTCTAGAAAACATACCACATACACTAAGCACAACACTGCATTTTAGATAACAGAAGAACTCATTAAAGAAGGACTAGAGATAAACAAGACATTCAAAAGTTTTGAGCTTACTCTGTCGGCTTTGCCTTAAACCCCTGTTTATCAGTTATACATACTCCAGGAAGGAGACAGGACTCATTTCCTGTTCCTCATCTTGCCAGATCCATGTAATCTAATAAATCTTGACTAGATTGCTGGGTTGCTGTTTCTCAAATAAGTTGTTTGTTTTCTTCTCAGGTATCTTCCAACAGGGAACTGAAATCATCTTATACACACTCCCTTCCCCCTCCAACTCCCCTCCACCACCCCGCCCCGCCAAAATAAAATAGAGGAATAAAAAGACTACATTGTGAGAAAAAGAAAGGCATGAAAATGAACCCAAGAATTTCTGTGAAAAACTTTTCAGTAATAAACATCATATTTCCTTGCAAGCATTTACAAATTTCCTTAAGACTATCCGAACTTCTTTGGGAATGGAGAAATTGATGGGCCTTTATACAGTGTGCCATCTGCCAGGTCAATGTCTGTGACAAAGAGCAACCCCCTCTCTCACTTTCAGGACTGCAGGTTGAAACAGAGAGAGCACATATAGTCAAGAACAGCCTAACTGAAATGAATGAATTCAAGAAATAGTTTCTCATGTAACAGCTTTCTATAATTTCTGATATATCTGATAGGAGTATTTTAACCTTGGCAATGGTTTGTTTCTTTTCACATCTTTTCACAGTCTCCTTTTTTTTATATCAGCACTCAGGCAGGCTAGCAATATACAGATTTTTTTTTTTTTTAAATAAAATACTACATGTAACTTTCATTTCTGCCAGCACACAAACTAAACAGAGTTTTCAAACACATATGTGCAAGAAATGATTCCTTGTTTGAAGACATGCCTCTTAATTAAATTATAATAAATATTACATTAAAAATACATTTCCATGTGTCTTCAATTGTGGTTTGTGGTTTGCCATATGTGCAAATTGTTTAGTAAGCCTGACATAAAAGGCTGATAAAATTTCAAAAACAAAGAATTCCAGTGTCTACAGCAACAAAGGAATATGTAGAGAAACACGCTGCTAAAAGTGGGAGTGCCTGTAAAACTTTTACATCATTCTCTCAGAAGAACTGTCAATGCAATTATAAAATAAAATGTAAGAATTTCCAGATAAGAGAAAAACATTGGCAGATGAGAAAAGATTCTTGCTCAAGTGTGCAGGAATAAAGGCTCACCTAAAGTACATCGTAATACATTTCCTTTAGGCAGATGTACAAACCAGTCTCACAAACCTAAACTTTATGCCCCAAAATAAACAAATCTTTCAGTGATGGAACAGCAACAGAAATAACAGACTACTTGACAGCTGTACTCAGAGGAGACTTAATCCAATAGGTTTACACACTGAACTGCTTTTTCCTTCTTGAATTGATCAAGTTTGGGTAAGAGTTCTACAAAACAGCTTTGTAAAATTTGCATTATTGCTGCCCAGACAGAAGTGTAGCTAGCAGTATGCCAGAAGGATGCAGCTAAGCTAACATACTAAACACAGCTGCCCCTTCAGATGGACATGTTTAGCTGTCCTTTCTTATGGCTGTTTTCCATCAAGGGACCAAGTCTCTATTTCCTGCTTTTGTGAGATAATCACATCGCAGCAATGCCTAGGCCAGTTTTTCTCATTTACAGACAGAAACCTGCAGACTTCTAACATGAGGTTCCTGTCACTGCATTCTTGTTTTCCTATTTTGATGTCAGGTTACTACAATCTGTTCTGCATGGGAATAAGCTGTAAAACATGCTGAAATTGAAACCAGCACATATGTCATCAGTAAAACAGTGTCATGTATCAACAATGAATGGTCCCATTTCCTTGCCAGATTATGCTTTACGGTCTAATGGTGAATCCTTAAGCTGTTACTGAACTGTAAATCTTTGAGTGACTTGGACACTACACATTTCAAAGGCTGCCTCTGTCCTCCTTTTCATGCCAGAATTTTGATTTGAACACACAGAAAAACTATATCCATTTCAACCTGAAAGAAAGGTTTGAAACTGGAATTGACCTATAAAAACCCAAACTGATCTTGAGAGCCTAATAACCTGGCTTACCTTTTTGCCAGCTTTGGTGTAACAGTAATGTTATATATAGTCCTAATTCAGTGACCTTACTTTGATGCTCAGAGGCACTTCTTGGTAAAAAAGTAAGTTTGCTTGCATAGCCAGAGGTTCCTAGTGACTTAGGAATATTAAAATAATCCCCATTAAAAGGCTCTGCTGAATCTTGACATACCCTTCTTGGCCTGAGGGTCATCACAGTTTTCATAGGTGCATGGTCCCCAGGCTGACCATGCTGAGGTTTCACACTCTGTAGGACAGGGAATATGGCACAGCTGGGAGGTGCTGGGGAGAGGTCCCGTACACAGTTTACGGTCCACTGGCCTCGATGCTGCCAAAACAAAGTTAAAACATTTCTCATATGTCACTGGTCATGATCCTCAGCTTTAAGTAGACAGAACCATCCTTCAAACAGTAAGGCTGCTATCTCATCATTTTAATCTGATCAAGTGATGGAAAAATGCCCACCTTGAAAAAAAAGAAACAGAAGATCAGTTTACTGTCTGAATGAAGAGAGTCAAATCCAATTATGTGGAGTCTGGAAGACTGTAGATATTGCAGCACCCTCTTGGACCTAGTCCTTATTTAACGGACAAATGATGCTACTACAATGATTGTTCACTTTGTCCTCTGTGTAAATCAATGTCCTTCTATCTTATTACTACTTTCAAGAAATTGAGCAAAAAGTTGCATAAATCCCTTTGCACATGTATAGGTAATGTACATGATACTACAACTTCAAAGGCCTGGCTAATTAATATTTAAAAGATTATTTTTTTTTAGCTATAACCTGACACAAGCTAAAGTTATGACCAAAATTTTTGTCCTTCACTCTAAAGACCATGGAGTG
>JAWWMP010000081.1:26509701-26579323 GCA_035047865.1 Dendrocincla tyrannina
TTTTTTTTAGCTATAACCTGACACAAGCTAAAGTTATGACCAAAATTTTTGTCCTTCACTCTAAAGACCATGGAGTGCACACTCAGCAGTAAGATTTGTGTAGTAGCAGCTTTAGTTCAAGAAAGGCTTTGTTTCAGATATATAAACCATGTGTATATTGTTTACTTACACTATAAATATATATATTTAATATATTCAAGATAGTTAAAAATGCACAAGACAATTTATTTTTTCATTAAATTATTATTAATCTATAAAGACACATGTGAAAGCAGAGTCTTCTTTCTTTAAGGACCAATAAGCTAGGCCAAAGTCCCCCTTCTCCTTCCATACTCTATTCTTTGACTTCCCAGGTCATACAAATAATAGGACAACTCTATAAGATGCCAGAGTAAAGCACAGAACTCTAATTAAAAATGTACCATTTCACTGCAAGCAAGACTTTAATTCTCTTTCATAATACTGGACTTGAAAAAATATTACACTAAGCAGAAAAAATATTACCCTAAGCAGAGAATATTTGTTAGCAGGAAAAGTGAAGACTGCCACATTAATTCACTTTGGCTGATTGAAAAAACATGCTGTTCCTTAACTCAAAATGTTCTCATTTCACTCCCTCAGCACTTTTATTTTCACATGAAAGTTACCTCATTAATTTTTTTGCCACCACTACAAATAATCTCTTTTTGATGGAAAGACCTTTCTCTCTCTGAATATGACAAAATAGCCTCCTGAAAGTCGAGATCAATAACAACTGATAATATGGGAAGTGAACACTAGGCTGTTAAAGTATGGTTTCACTTGTAAACATGAGTGTGTGTCTTTCCATTCAGAATGTCTAAGTAGCTGATCTTTCCATTTACAGAAAAAAAACATTATATTCTCACTTTTTTAAGGGGAAAAGGGAATGAAAAATTCTCCCCCTATTCTGGTTTCTCATGTTGTCTCCTTTGGCAGTTTTACACTGTGGTAGAGCACTGTGGTGCTCTATGTAATGAAGGCATGAAGATGGCACATAGCCCTTCGACATCATTGTCTCCAGCACACCAATCTCTTAAGACAAAATAATACAAAACTAAATATTTCAGCACTTGCATAATGCTATGTTGGAATTAAATTTTATGACAGAACATTGAATTTTACAGTAAGTTTGACATTCACACCTAACATGCATGATAATCATCATAATATGCATAGTTTGTGTAGAAAAGGGATATAAATAAACATAATTTGCCTGTAATTGAGTTTGTATTGAATATTTTCTAATAAAAAAAGAAAACCAGTAAGTAATTGCTATCTGTACTTTTTTAACCTTGATTTAATCAGGGAATTGCCCAAGTGAGACAGTTGAAATTAAGGGTCAATGACACCCCTGAGACACAGCCTTGCTTCAGGGAACAGAGAAAGTATTCTGATGAATGCCATGCTTCATCTCCAGCCTGCATCCAGATAAAGAACTTACCTTCACACTAGTTCCTGGGATGTTACTCAGAAAAATAAGAAAGATCTTTATCAGGAAGCTTTAAATAGTGGGGTTTTCATATCATGGGTATGCATAAATCTCGCAATATGTTAAAAGGTTTTTGAAACGGTGCTTTTAGACCATAAGTGATTTCCAAATGTCTGCTAATATTGCTTTTAAAACAAGAGAATTCAACAGTGGGATGTGAAAGTTATCTTTCAGGTTATTAAAAAATGTTTTCATCATTGAGCACTCAGGATGCATTTCATGCAGTATTACTCAGAATTCTTTCCTTGAGGGGACAGTAAAATAAGAAAACAGCCTTGCCTAGGTGTCTTATGACCAACTTGCTCCCATCAATTTAAATGGATTTCTTTTAGCATCAAAAAAGTACAAATGAGCTCAGCTTTTGATGCTTATTGTTTAGCAAAAACACTCTGAGAGAAGATGATGCTGGATGCAGAAATTTACAGTTTAAAACCTTGTCTTATCTCTATCCTTTCATACTTTCTCGTGGCAGCAATAAGGATTGTCCTTTCTTCCTTGGAAGCAATGTTGAATGCTGATTAGACTGTGTGTAATACTACAAGATCTATGTTAAATTTTACCAAATTTTGGGCCAAGAATGGAAACAAAAGTGAACGCATTTTGATAATTTCTCTTTCTTTTCCAGTCTATTTAAAAATTAGATTCAGTTTTCAAGGAATTTCAGGTTTGAGGGTAGTGACCTAAAAACCAAAATAAGATTCAATTATTCTGATTTCAAATCATCTCCTCCATTAGGAAATTGTAGCTACATATATTCTATACCCTTGTAAAACACCTTCTCAAATTACTGCACTTTTAAAAGTGTGGAAATGAAGAACAGTTCTGTTCTGTTCTTATGCATTTGCTACATTTATCAAGATCTAAAACTTCTAAAACCTTCTCTAGAAACCCTTAAGAGAACCCTCTAGAAACCCACTAGTGAGTGCCCATTAATGACCAGGCTGGCAAAGAGTTAATTTGTATGTGACTGCGTCAGTGCAAGCAAACACAACTTCATATTTCTGTTTCTGGCCAGTTGTCACACTGGTTTCATAGCAAACAACAGAAGGAAATTTCTCCAAGTAAAGTACGCTCACTCAAAAAACCCAAGAAAAACCCAAGCCCAAAACACATTATGACAAACAATTAAAGAATTCATGTTTTTCTAATTTTCTGTAATGCTGAATTCATCAAAATTCAATAGATCATTCAGAACCTGATGCTCTAAGAAACAGCACGATTCCATGCATGTAAGCAGTTTTTCTCAGTTTAATAGGGCAACAACTGTGTGTTTGCAGATGTAGAATAAATTTATGCCCATAAAGGAGCTTTCCTCCCATCCTTAATCTACACTGAGGGTTATAAAGGTACTCGGAAACAGATGACAAAATCCACCTCATCTTACAGTGAGAGAAACTTCATGACTACACCAGTTAAGTAGATGAATAGAGATGAAACAACTTAAATGAGTGACAAGTAAATGGCAGAATGACAGTGGCCTCCATGAAACTTGATTGCCACCTGCTTAATGACTACATTCAATACTTCCTTCTGACCTGAATGCCATGAGGGATTCTGGTTCAGCTAAGGATTAAAAGTTCAAATTCTTACTGGAGCCCTAACTCAGTGTTTTAAATCTACAGAAGAGACTGGAAAAGCTGCTTTAATGAAAGCCACAAACAATTCCCAGAGTTCAGAATTGAAAGGAAAAGCAGTCACTTGCTAAAACTGTTAAGGAGTGAAGGAGGGAACTGTTCCAGCATCCCAGCAGGCTCATGAATTTCATCAGTGTGAGTTTGGGCTTGTCACTTTCAAACTGATCTGAAATTTCCTGAGAATGCACAAATCCATTGAACTGTTTCAGAGCTACATAACCATGTTAATTACACACATATAGCCAACAAGGTCTCCCAAAAGGGACGTTGCCTCCTTTGCATGCTTTTAATCAAAAGGCCATGTCAGAGGCCTTAATTTACCTACCTGTTATTTCAAAAGTGATTGATAGCAGAGGTGCAGCACTAGCCTTCGACTTGCTCTGTGACTGACTTTCTGAAATAACAGGGAAACGCCACCATGAGTATATGAGAACGGAGGTCTTTAGCAGCCTTACCGAGACAGCATTCCCTACATCTGACCACAAACTACACTGAAATGAAGGCGTTTCCCCACAGCTAAATCTGATGGGTGTGTTACCTGGGTTTTTCCCATCCTCAAATTACTTTTAGTTTTCTTTGAGTAAATTTCTATGAGGAGAGGGAAGATTAGCAGAGCAGCAGCTCTTCTGAAAATCTGTCCCCTAATATGGAAACAGCCCAGAGCTCCTTTTTAAACTAAGACCCACTTCACCCCCAGTTTGAGCTCTCGAAAAACTGTTCTCATGTTTATGCATCCAAAGACTAGTTACATTTTAATCAGCTTTCTGGAGCCTGCAGAGATTACCTCCTGATGGGGTCTGCGTATTCCTGTCACAGTCTGATAAGGGTAGATTTCACACCCGCCTAAGCCGGAGAGGCTTCACAGCCTACTAAAATCCTAATCATCATTCTGAACAGTAAGCTGCCACTGGTTTTATTGTTACTTCTCCTTATCTGGGAGGTTTTCCTCTTTGACACTATTGCAGGGGCATCTAAACTTTGCTCCACAGAGACGATTTACTGAAAGCCCTTGGGCGGAAGCTGATTTGCATTAAACAAAGAGGCTTGAAAGCTTCTTCTTTTATAAATACAGATGTGGGGCCCGCGGAGCTCACAATGCTCAGTAGTTCGCTGCTACTGATCCGAGCATCATGCTGAAATGGATGTCGGCATTAACATTCCCCACAAACTCTACCTCTAGGGCAAGTTTGAGAGTACCTTTAAACCACAGCAGAAACCTCACTAGCCTGCAGTTTGGCCAGCCCTTGTCTAAATGTTGCCTTACACAGGGCTTGTACAATGCTGGTGCTTTTCCTGAAGTATGTAACTGTATTTATTTGTTTATTAATAATAATGTTTGTTTGTATGAAACAGACACAGAAGAGGATAAAATTTAACTAAAAAGCTAAATGCATGTAGCTTAATTCACTGATTTCTAAATCTATAGTACTGCATTAGTACGCAGAAGTAGATGTAACATAAAGTACTCAAGGGTTGTTCTAAATTGTGTAAATTACCAAAGGAGTTAGAGATTTTTGTTTCCGAAACTATTCTCTCTTTTCTGAAGAAGATGTACAAGCTGTAACAGTGGCAAGGAATAATCTCGTCTCTTTCAGTTAGGGAAATAAACCAATGAAATTATGTTGGCTTGAAGTTCTGAAAGCTGCTTAAGAACTTGACCAAATCAAGAAAAGAAGAAAAAAATCAATTCCCTGAGAATGAAATACAATTATATTTTTACATTTTTCTATATTGAGCTTACATGCCAGAATTGACATATTCCAACCACGCATCAAACAGCACCCAGCTGAAGGACACACAAGAAATTTACAGCAGATGAAAGAACGAAATCTTGGATTTCTGACCCACCTCCTCATGCTCTTTCTTATTGAAAGATATCCTTTACATAAGACAGTATTTTTCAGTAGATATTAAGAAATAGCAATTTGTAGCTAGTAGCACAGAGAATGAAATCTCTGCTATATCAAATGAGCATTTTCATCTGAATTAGAAAATAGCAGTAACCCACAAGGTAAGAAGGCACTCATGACGGAAGACAATGGCTGTCAAGGAGCCCTGGAATGCTGACATGCTCTGATTTCACACTAATTCAAATGCAATTGAATGAAATTTACCTTCTTTATCCTTGAGGGTATTTAGGTAGGAGAGGAGATTTTCATTAGCTTGCACGCAGTACATTTCCCTGGTTTGAATGCCACCTCCACACAGCGCCGTCTGATTTCCTTTCCTCTTGTCCTGCTGGCTAAGGAGAGGATCAACACGGCATTCTGTCCACTCTGTGGTCCGCCAACCATACCTGTATCAAATTTGGTTAATTGGGTCTTTAGAGATCATGAAGCCATTTTACACAGCATTAATTTATGCAAGCTGAAACACCTTATTAATTTCCTAAAAGGCCAGTGCACCACAATTTCTTGCACACAGAGATGTGCTAATTTGCATATTTTATGTGGATAGAAACTTTTTTGTTATTTATTTTTTTTTAAATTATTACTGTTTAGGAAGAACTTTTCTGTTCAATTCCTGAAACATACCACATATGCAAATATTTTATTTGAGGGAAGAACAGCTTGATATACAGAGATATACAGTCCCTGTTCAGATAAGTTAACTTGCAAGATTGTGACTCTTAGCATTTGTTTAGAACTAGACAATTTATATGAACTAAAGCCAAAATATCAAAGAAATGTGAATGCTGAGAAACATAAGAGCCATAAAAGGAGAGAAAAACCCCACAACATCTCAATGCCCCAAAAAATAACCCAAAAGCCTGTTGTTCATATTTGATAGGACACACAAAATTTCTCCCGGATATCAAAATTAAAGTATAATTGTTGTGTTTTGTTGTTTGTTTGTTTGTTTTATTATCATTACTACAGAAAAACCTTTTACTAAGTTCCTTTTTCACAGTTAAGAGGAAGATCATTCTGCAGTACTGAAACATCCCAGCTGGGTACTGATGAATAACAAGGAGCTGGGAGCTGAGCTTTCTTATCACTGAATGCACAGGAAAGATCTTTGACTCATAGTTAAAACCTCAGTAAGGATTATGAACTGCAAGAAATTCCACAGAATTCTCTACTCAACAAGTACTTTAATGCTAAATCAAGCAAAGTGCTTCCTAATGTAGCTGGAGATAGGGAAAGATGACATTTCAACTCTTAAATGAAAACTATGTACCACAGTCAAGATGCTTAGCATCAAATGACATTTCTCCAGACCCTCTTCTCAGTTTGATAAAGAAAAAGCACAGTTGGGATTTTAATATTAATCTTGATTAGTCGATAAGGATTACAGAAATCTTTTGAACCGTAAAGTGCTTGCTGTCATTTCTCCTAAACTATTTATTGTCACACTGTTAGACTCTCCCACTTTCCATTTGAGGCTCAGTAATGCCTTTGTTGTGCTGAATACAAGTCTCACTAAAACAGTCTGTTTTACTAACCAGATGTTTATCACTTCTTTTCTGTGTTCAACATTTTGTCTGCAAACAGACAAGTATTTCAGAAAACAATGATTATGGTAGAAATGTTATGTAGGGAAAATAACACTGACAAATCAGTACAATTATCTTATTTTCATCTTCATCTGAGCCTGCATATGCACAAATATTGTCTTTTAAATGAATCAAAAAAGAGAACCTGTTATTTTTCCAGTATTTAGAGGAGAAACTGGTTACACTATAATAGGAGCTGTTTGCAGGCTTCAGGCTTTCAATGACACTGCATAAATAAAGGATAAAAAAAAAGGGTAAAGTAATATCTATTATTTCTTTAATAATGATTTGGGTGGTATTCCATCACCAGCCCTGTACGCTTAATTAAAATTGTTCATTTTAGTATAGGCAGAACTGAAATGAACCAGCTTACGTAATACACGGTGCTACGCCATCTCCTTGAGAAACACACTGCTCTGCTTCTTCTAATTGTGGGCATTCACTTTCACTGCCAACAGGGAGCTGTTTAATGGTCCGTGATCTTGTACGATTGCCTTTAGGGGTTGTCATGTCAAAGCAGGTTTTGGAGCAGGGGGTCCATTCTGACCACTCTGACACCTGGCACTCCTTCGTGATCACACAGGACTGAAATGTAATGGGCAGCTTGTCCTGTTTGCAGAAGCTGCAATAAGAAAGCATTATAATTTTCAGAACACACATCCACAGACAGTCAGGAAGTCCTACAGAAAAATTATGTCCATTATAACATGAAAGTCAGTAAATATTTTTAAATCTGTTCTGTTTCAGTCCACAGGTATTTGATCCCAAAAAGTCAGGCAAAAGGGCTTTTGACTTAAAACATATATATAAGATCTACTGTAGTTAAAAATTATCAGAATTGCCATATCTGTGATCAAAATATTGCCATATCTGTGATCAAAATTAAAATATAAGTCTTCATACATATATAGAAGTACAACAGAGGAAATAAATCAATTTTTCACTGCTTATCTTTTTTAAGTATACTTCATTTTTTCTTGGAACATTAAGTAAATGAGGATTAATAACTGAGATGATTAAAGATGTCTTTGAAGAGAACAAAGTGCTCAATGCCATCTTCTCCTAGTTTCCAGATTATAATTTGCTAAAAAACACAGTGTCAAATATGTTGAATGCTTGGTCACCAATATTTTCTTTGTTGACAGTTGGTATATTGCAACAGTGATGCCTCATGGTCTAAATAGGGAATGATCTCCTGCTACAGTGAACCCATAGCCTTAATTTCCTGTTCCTTATGAAGGCCATCATTTCATTTCCATTCTCCATGTGATTGCTTTATTCACATATTACATAGGTTGTCAGCAAGACTTTTCCCTCTAAATTCCTCTGCATTTTAAATATTATATTCTGACTAGAAACTAACATTTCTACTTTAAAGCTTGATTCACCACAGAAAAATAAGAAATAGAGAAGTTGAAGTAAATATAACTTTTATCTCCTTAATTATAATTAATACATAGGCATTTTTTATTTTTTTTATCATGTCTGTTTTTTAATAAAAATCTGGCTTCTGAAGCAGTTAAACAGGCAGGAAAAAGATTTACTGACACTGCAGATGGCACAGTGAAATACTCTGTTCAGTACCAGTCCTATAAAGAGGCACATTTTTTTCCTTTTAAAAGAATATAAAATAATACAGAATAATGAATATTTACAACTATTTGGTTGCTGTACAAAACCTTGCCCTACCCATATATCTCATGCAGTTTTGAACTGCTATTTACAAAATTGTGTAATACTACAACTAGGGATACTTGATGAGACCAACAGGAGATTGAAAAACAGAATAAATGAAAACACTTTTATGCACAAGGGGCAGGGCAATTCTGCAGCTTGCTAACCAAAGGTCCTGGTTGTGGAAACAGACTGTGCTAGCACATTCAAAAGGAGATCAACAAATTTGTGGGCTGTTGGTCTACATATGGATACTAAAATGACTAAGCAGTGATATAGTAGCCATCCCTAATACATTTACTTTGGATATTGGAGAAATATAAATGAAATGGACTGCAAAAGGTAGTCAGATCTTAAATACTTGGTGTTTAAATAGTATCTACCTCTACCGCTGCTTAAGACAATATGATGGAGACACTGCTGGACTTGACAGACCATGGGGGATTATTCAGTAGGAGTTTTCTAATGTTCTTATGATGTCAAAGGTGGTGATGGTGGGGAAAAGCTAATACGTTAGCTTTAAGTTAAGGACAGAAACTACACCCTATTTGGGGTGAAATACACTCAAAGGTTTTGAGAAAATTGTTTTTTAATAATGGAATTTTTCACCTACAGCTAGCCCTATCCAGCACAGGAATACAGTACTGTCAAAATCAATGTATCCATTTCTGTACCTTTGACCAAACATATAGACTCATTTATCCCACAAAGACACATTTTAATGACTGGAAAAAAGATACATTCCTTATGGTTTCTCTCATGGGCACTATTTGCAAATACTTCTGTAGAAGAGATGAAATATCTTCACCTCCCAAGTTCCTATCCAATGTGATACCTTTGAGAGCAGACAAAACCAACCTCTTCACTAGCACTGTGACTGAGGATGAGTTTAATTACAGACTGCAACGAAACATGCATAAAACTGCCACCACAAAGTAGCTTTGGTGGGAAGGGAAGAGCTCAACTAATGATGTGACAGTGATAATGACTAATGACAGTTCTTGGCGTTTGTATATGCTTCAAAAATTATTTGGGAGAAGTGATACATGAGAAAGGGTAATATCCATTCTCAGAAGGTTTAGAGAGAGAGAAAGAGAGAGAGAGAGACTCTTTCTTTACTGAAGTTACTTTCAACTTAGGTGTATTCCCTGACTTTCACCACCACTCCCAGGACCTTCTCAGCAGAAATATTCTCTAGTAGGTCAGCCCTCGGCCTGCATTGGTACTTGGGGCCATTCCTCCCCAGTTGCAGTACCCTTCACTCCCCTTTGCTAAAGCTCATTATGTTTATCTCTGCCCAGTTCTCCACCCTATCAAGGTCCCTCTGAACAGCAGCACAGCCTTCAGGGGTATCAGCCACCCCCATCAGTTTTGTATGATCTGCAAACATGCTGAGGGTACATTCTATTCCTTCATCCAGGTCATTTATAAAGAAGTTGAATAAGACTGGACCCAGGATTGATCCCTGGGGAAGGCCACTGACTACAGGCCTCCAATAGCATCCCGCTCTGCTGATCATGACCTGTTGAGCTTTGCCATTCAGCCAGTTCTTGATCCCCCTTACTGGCCATTTATCTAACCCACATTTCCTGAGCTTACCTACGAGGATGTTACGGAAGATAGTGTCAAAAGCCTTGCTGAATTCGAAATAGACAACATCCACTGTTCTCCCCCTGTCGACCCGTCATAGAAGGCTATCAGATCAGTCAGGCATGATTTTGCCTTGGTGAATCCATGCTGACTATTCCTGATGACCTTCTTTTCATGATTATTGATGACCTCCAGAATGTTCTGTTCCATCACTTTTTCAGGGATGGGTCCAACCAGGAAGTCTTCCTCTCTCTGGCCTTCTTCTCTTACTTCTGGGGTCTGGGACTCCTGAGAGCTGTCCTCAGCAGTGAAGACTGAGGCAAAGAAGGCATTCAGTAATTCTGCCTTCTCTGTGTCTTCCATTACCAGGACACTCATTCAGCAGTGATTCCACATTTCCTCTAATCTTCCTTTTATTGCTGATATACTTGTAGAAGCCCTTCATGTTGCCCTTGATGTCCTTCAGCAGACTCAATTCCAAGTGGGCCTTGGCCTTCCTTGTTGCACCTCTGCGTACTCTGACAACGTTCTTGTAGTCTTCCTATGTGTCCTCTTCCTTTTTCCAAATCCCATACATTTCTTTCTTGTATTTGAGATTTACTCAGAGCTTCCTGCTCATCCATCCAGGCCTCCTGCCCCCTTTGCCTGATTTCTTCATCACAGGATCTAGAGCTTGGAGGAAATGGTGCTTAATTAATGATCAGCTGTCTTGGACTCCCTTCTCTTTTAGAGCCCTTCCCCGTGCGACTCCTCTAAGCAGGTCTCTGAAGAGGTCAAAGTTAGCTGACAAAGTTAGCTCTCTGGAAGTTTAGGATTCTAGTCCTGTTTACTGTTTTGCTTCCCCCATGCAGGATCCTGAGTTCCACCATCTTGTGGTTGCCAAGGCTGCCCCCAGCCTCTACATCTCCAACCAGTTAGTTGGAGATGTAAAGGTTGTCTCCTCCTGGTTTGTTAGTGAAAGGTTCAGCAACACACCTTTCCTTGGCTCCTCCACCACTTCCATCAAGATGTTATCTTCAGTAACCTGCAGGAACTTCCTGCACTGTGTGTGCCAGGCTGTGTTGTCCCTCCAACAAGTATCAGGGTCGTTGAAGTCCCACTGGAACTTTTCAGAACGATTTATGCATAGGAGAAGTGAGACCTTGAGCTGCAATCAAGCTCAAAAATAATGCACTTAGCTTTTTGCTTTTTTTTTTTAAATGTATTCTGAGCTAGTTGAATTTAAAAGGAAATTTTATGACAGATTTTCTGAACCAAGTGGAAAAAAAATACAAAATTGAGCCAGTGTACTGGTGAAAACATTTCCCACAACCACAACTGAAAAAAAAAAAATTTTAACAGAAAGCTGTCAATCAACTCCATTTAAAAACTAAGCCCAGCCCTGCAAACTAATCATATTTATTGCTTTTTAAGAGATATAGTCACTTTCTGAAAGACTACTGTAGGTCCAAGGCCCTTTTCAGATTCCAAGTGCTACTAAATCATTCACAAAGAATTCAATACAGGCATTACTACAATTTTAGATTGCAAATTTTTGTGTCACAGATCCTTAAACTATAGTTGCTGTATATGCAAAAAAACTTCCTGAAGTTCCTCACTTTTCAGTACCCTGCTATCTTGAATGCCATGATGCTGAAGTTCCTCTGGCAATCATGATGCAAAACATTTTAAAAAAATTAGACCTAGACTCTTCCACGGGACTCAAATGAAGAGCTATTTGGTCAGGGGCACATTCAGCAGTCTAGTACCTTCCACATCATTCTCATATTATGTTTAATAAAAGCTCCTGGTGCTGCAGCTTACATAATTAGAATGGTCCTTTAACTTTCTTTCTTACTAATTATTTCCATATGTGGGCATAAAGAGGACACAAACAGAATTGCAACATTACTAACTCCGTTGTTTACTTATGGTCCTGAATAGAAGTAAAGCAACAGAATTAAAGCCTGCCTCAGGTCAAATATTTACCTATAAAATTAATCAATTTAAAATGAAATATAAAACAATTTCTTTAGTCTTGTAACCAGAACATAAATATTACTAAAGAGACAAACAAGAGGTAAAGTGAGTTATCAATTTATTTCCTTACTTGTTTATTGAAACCATGCACCGCTTGCAGTATTACATAAATATCAACAAGTAACTGATACTGTAAGTCACCAGCAAACAACCTATTTGCTGTTATACATACTGGCACTATTTTGTGAGAGGGCAGAGACTATTAGAATTAGCAAAAAAAGTGTCGCAAAAGTCAATTAGCTGCTGTTTATTCTTTTAACACTTGGCTTCCTTTGAGCAAGTTAGAGAAACAATGACAGCCAGTTGGAAATAGTCATTACCAAGCTTTCCTCATGTTGCAGGCAGCAGGAGAAGATATGTTGCATATCTATAGATCAAGTAAGGAAGGGAAGAATCACATTTAAACTCTCAGTAACACAAATCTCTCCAAACAAGACCAGTTAAAACTCTTTAGTTAAGTAAATGGTTACAGCAGTGCTTCACTCTCTTTGTAGGTAATACAGGAGCTTCCAGAACAAATTACAATTCCTTTCCCTGTCCCAAGTGCTTCTATATCCATTGCTGGCAACTGAACTAAGCCAATTTCATGTTGCATCTCTACATATCTACCTTTCCCAAGAAATTTGGGAAAAACAGATTTGATGATCCAAAGTCTCCTATCATTTTTCAAAGATATGTTTTAATTTTTTTTCTACTCCTGACACTTATAAAATATTTTCAAACTTTATTTTACCCAAAAAAAAAGAAACAGATGTTCATCATACCTTTCAGTGCAAATTATTATATACAGACAGACAATACTAATCAAACTTACTAATAGTGTATTGTATAAAAATGCTAGCTCTGAAATATACATGTACCATCTAAAAAGCCCAATATATTCAATAAACTGGTTGAGAAAGTTGGTCACATTGCCTTTAAATGTCTTATCCAAGAAATTGCATAGAATGGTTCTTAATCAAAACCTGGGAATGTCTTTGTTGCACAAAATAGTTTCTTTTGGGTTTGGTACCTAATGCTAGAGATTTGATCTTCATAAATAATTGAAAACAAAACTTACTTTCATGTAAGTCTCCCTGCATTTTCTGATAGATTTCTGCTCTGGTTTAGTTACCCAAACTTGAGAGAAACTTTTCACAGGATAAAAGGCAAATGGGCAGGTAACAAAACAGAAGATAAAAATAAACAGTTAACGCGCATTTCATGATATCACTCAACTCATTAGAAGTTCTGCATCAAACCTCCATGCCTTGGGTCCTTCCAGTAACATCTAAATACACATTATATGCAAAGTTAGCTATTCAAGAAGCACAAGGAGGGCACAAATAAGTCCTCACTATTAACCCATGAAGTTCTGTTCAGATATTTGCTTGGAATGTTCAAAGAAAAGCACGAGTAGCATAAAAATGCTGCTAAAAGGCAACAGAGCAGAAGAAGCAGCAGCATAGGGGTAACATGTAAAGTCTGCAGGAACTTGCTCTCAATCCAGTGAATACTTCAAAGAACAGTGCCCTAAGTGTCTGTCTTTTGGCAGGGAAGAAGGTGTTATACCATTTGAAGTGAAGAAGTACCGTTTCAGACAACAGATAGATGCAGTGGGGAACTGAAGGTATATAAGCACTTAAATCACCCAGTGGAAAGAGGAAACAGTCACAAACAAAATAAACCAAAACATCACAGGGGATGAATGATCCCTACTGCTATTAAGCCAACATTAAGCCTATTTCTGACCTCAAAGACTTCGATTAGATTTAAAAAAACTATAGAAAAAGGCAGTGCTGGTTCAAAGGACAACCTACAGAACAAAATTGCTGTTTAGCCTCTTCTGGAGATATGTGGTCAGGAATTTGTGCCTACTCACGTTCCGTAGCCTCATTTTTGCTCCTATAGCAATAAATAAAAACTAAGTATCACTTTGGATAGGAAGGTTATGCCTGGGGATTTCAAAGTAATTTACGGGATAATTAAGGCTGGAGACACATGGTGAACAAACGTGGAGGCATAAGCCTGGACAAAATTACACCATGATACATGTGTACAAATAAGCAAGTTGTGCAGTTGAAAGCCTTCTCTTCAGCCAAAGATAACCTCTAAAAGGTGTGATAAAATCAGATTATTCAAAAGATAAAATTTCTTTCTGATGTAAATTTCTATTACAGTGAAAAACACTTTTAAAATTTTTAAAAATAGGAAAACTTGATTTTATATGCCAATGACCTCTATGAGTGTCTATAATCTCGGTCTCAAAATTTGTCTCCTAAGTTGTGTAGAAAAGTCATGGAGAGACCACCAGAATTTCCTCCTCTACAAATTCAACTAGGAAAAAAATGGTTTGTTTTTGTTTGGTTGGTTGGTTTTGTTTTGGCTTTTTTATATTTTTGTTTGTTTCTCTTTTAATTTTGCTTTTAATTTTTTGCAATAGATAAAGTTGTGCATCCTGCATGCATAAAGCCATGGCATTTCATGAGGGCAGAATCTCTAAATTTATGCAGGTTGAATAGAAAAAAATGAAAAAATAATTCAGTTTTAAACTAGGCAATAGGACTCTACTTTGTGAGCATACTTCATACATAACTCACTTGTACAACTAAGAGAGCTTCTACTTTTGCTGATGTTTCTTCCATATCATGTTGGACTGATAACTAGAAAGAAAAGTTAATGAGAAGAGATGAACAGCTGCATCAGAATGGCTGAGAGGTTCTAACCAGTAATCCCTGCAGTCTGAAACCTGCCTTAGTAGCAGCAAAAGAAGGCAAAAATGGACAGACAGCAAGTGTTTTTTCCCACTTTCCCAAGATACCCTCCGGTTTTCCAGCAAACTTGATCTTATAGACTTCCTGAAGACAAGCTGTATCTGCGCACTGAAGAGTCTTTACAGAGTTTCCTCCATGAATTAGTATAAATGCTTTCTGAACCTAGGTAAGATTTTTGGTACCTACATCATCTTAGAAACAACCCAATACACACCTTTCTTACTCACCAATAACTGTAGATAGCTATTTTTACTTTAAAACTGCTCAGTTAACTTAATTTTCTTGCTTCAGGCCTTGCATAACTATATTCACTTTCTCTGTGGCATTTTTGAGCTTACAGACTTCTATAAACTCTTTACTCAACTGTCTCTGTTGGAGACACCATTTTGAAGATCAACTTTGTGCTTTTCCCAGGACAGCTGCTCTTCATGCTCAAGCATAACAGAGCATCAACGTGAGGTTTGCAATTTAATCCTAAAATTGAAAAATGAAGAATATGTTCTCAGTTAATTCACCCAGTGCTGATATTTAACACGAACTGCTATTTACTGGGTTTGACTGTAACGTAAAGTAATGGAGCCCAACTGACAAGGTTAATGCAAGTCAAATAGTCTCTTCAATAACTTTTTTCTGCATTATTTTGCCTCTTCTTTCACTGTTATCAACATTCAGCTTTGGTTATACCATTATCCACATTCAGCTTTGATTTTCATTAATGAAATTCTCACAGCTATTATTCCTTATTTTCATTCATTATATGCATTCTCCTGGAATTCTGATATATTTATTTTTTCTTCAGCTGATTTTCCACTTGATTACATACAGATATTTCCATTGTTCTGAAAGGAATAACATGGCTATGGTTCAGGAGACTCATGCCAACATAAACTTTTGGTATTCACAAGAAACAAAAGCCATGGGTTAGGGCTCGACTGAAAAGGACTTAAGTGAAATTTTTCAATTTTTTAAATTGTAAACTGTGATCTTTCAATCCTGGATCACTATTTGATGTGGCAGTGGATTATGTCCACAGGCTCTTGGGTCCTATGGCTTTAAACTTCTTTGTAGGTGAACCTACAGATCTGCCCAAGCTGCTCCAGTCCTGGCACGACCAACCTACCCTCAACCCTGGTGGGGAAAGCAGACACCTGACACAACAAAGAGCTTAGCACAGATGCCATTATTAAGAGACACTCAACAGACATCTATATCGTGAGACACCACACACAAAACCTAGGAAAAAATTACATTCTTCCTCCCCTTGACTCTCTCATCCTAAACAGTATCACAGCGACTAGATATCACATGTCCCTTGTGATTGGGAAGGGCTGTGGAGTCAGAATCTGTTCTGTCTCCTGAAGATTTAAACCCCAGCACCTTTTGGGAAGGAACTTTATGATTCTTTTTGAAGAAAGCTACCTCATTTTCAGCAAAAAATAAAAGTTCTGCTTGTATTCTCCAAAGCGAAACTCTGACAACATAATGCAATTTTTATTCAATCCACAAGATTGAACGAATGAATGAATGAATTAAAAACTTTAGATGATTGAAGGAGACATAAGCAAAACCTAGGCTAACTTCTTGGAAGAAACCCATACTGAGTATCATATGAGGAGGTTCAGCGGTTCAGCAGAAAAAGGGAGCCGTTTCCAAAGGTTTCAGATCAAAGCATAAACAACATGTTAAGAAAATCCAGAATTTTTTAACAGGTTTTTATGTAGTTTCATTTAAATACTAATGAAGAAGAACAAAGACTATCAGGCAGAGTAAAAAATATAAAATCCCATAATGGGCTCCCTCAGAGCAGAATAATTTAACCATTTCGTAGCCTTGAATATCCTGCACATCATCAGGCATCTCCTACAACCAGCTGCATCGTCAGGGATCATGAGTCTCTCTTGAATTCTTACTGATCTCATGAGACATTACATCATTGAACACCATTAGCAAAATGGTCTTTAATCTTTCCCATCAGCCACAGGATGAGAACTATTGACATACAAGCCCATTTGACCAAACAAACTTGTCTGCAGAAAGCCTCGGAACAGTAAAAAATTTCTTATACAACACCAAAGTACACAGTAGTATAGTACTTGAAAATCAAAATTATACACACAAACACAAATACACAGAAGCAGCCTTGTAAAGGCTGCCATTTTTGACTAAAGGGCAAACTGAAACTAGAGGGAGATTTTGGAAAATAATCAGAAAGTAAACTTGTCATTGAAAATAATAGCAATTGTAAATCCCACTAAAAAACCCCACTAAGCTGGACTGCATACTTGCAAGGCAACCTACAGGCACCAATGAACATTGGCCCAACTCCCAGAGAATCCTTAGAACAAAAAAGAAAGTAAAGCAGGATTTGAATACAAGCATATTTTACTTTTCCCAGTAGGCAGAATATCAGTAGTTTGCTTAAAATTTGCTTGAATCTCAGTAAATTGCTACAAGAAATGAGAGACCGTAAGGAACACTTTCCAAAGACCATGTCTGCTCCTCATAGCTGTAACCTTACAGTAAAACCTGCACCACACCACTCATTAGTATCATATCCTGGTAAAGCTCAGGCTTACACTGCTGGGGAATCTGACTACCCATAGGCAGTCCCACAGCCAAGATTCTCACACCCTCAACAGAACTGCCTTGCAGAAATAATCTGGTTGCGTCAGAAGGTCAAAACAACCTTTGAAGTATATGTACCCCTGTGTGCAATTTTCTATGGCAACTTTGAATAATCACTCTAGTGGTCAGAAGGCCTGGGGAATACTCACACTGAATATTAATCTCCTGTGTTATCTGTAATTAAATCCAGATCTTAATATTGAATGTGAAAGGTCTACTCCTTGCTCTGTATTTGACCACTGTGCAACCTTAAAAGATGCTCTGCACAAGTAAGATGGATTTTGGAGTTAATTTAGGGATAAAAGTGTCAAGAAATAATAATCAAATTAAGTCTATGCCATTTCCAGATCAAAGGTACAGTTGGATTTTTAAAGAGTCTGATAAGCTATTTTGCATAACAAAAATAACTGTTTTGTTTTTTTCTTCTAAGTAGAATAAAAAAAAAATGCTTAATTTGCAGGTACTAGACAGCAGGAGTGATAGAGAGGTTATTTAAACCTGGATGTTAGATAACTCCCATGAGCTAGTCTGAAGATATAAAATGTCGTTTGTAGAGTCTGGTCATCCTTGAGAGATTCAGTTTATGGTTCTCTTGTTTCTTTCTTGTTTTCTTTTTCATGCTTGTTTCTTTAAAGAAGTTAGCAAAAATACACTGCCTGTCCTTTTTCCTAGTGGAAAATGACATAGTCCTGATTCATTTTCCCTACAGCTGCACTGTTTAGTAATGGTCATACTGTGCATTGTTTTGAGAAACTGTCTGTACCTCCCTGTGTAATGGGCTGTTATAATCACACAAACAATGAGGCCACTTTTATTCATTTACAATTCAAGTACTGTCCATCTAAGTGCTTTTCACAAGACTGCTCTCCCATGATCCTTTCACAACTTTTACTAATTCTGCCAACAAGGATGCACAGCCAAAACAGTTTTGAAATAAACAAAACCACTCAAGCTTTCCATATTATGGGAGAAGATAGAGATTGCTTACAACAACTGTTCCAAGAAGAAATATACTAATACAGGCAAAGCAAAAAGAAGTTCTACTACAGCCAAACAAGTGTCAATAACAGCTGCTGTGGGGCTGTCACAGATACTGTGAGTGTTTGAGACAGGAAAGCAGAAGGGTTTAATGGGAGGTCCTATCTTTCACCATCCAGTAACACAGTGACATGTATGTACACCTCATGCTATAGACAATTTTAAAATTGGTAGAGCAGGTTATTTGGCAAGAGTCTACACAGATGACTTATTAAAGCTTTCAGGAGGGATTTCCCTTTGTCAGTGAGAATTTTTGCTACATAACATTAATCAGCATTTATTTTGACCCAAAATATAGCTAGTTTCATGGTGTTATTGAGAAAGAAAAAAATAAACACAATGCCAAACTTTGTGAATAAAAATACGCAATATTGATGATATGATGCAAAGAAATATACTGCTGAAAATTATATTACTAATATTAGTTGTGTTTCAGCTGTAATTTTTGAATTTTTCCCTTTATTGATGCTTTGATTTGATGGTATCATTGGTTTGAGGTCAGTTTCTAACATCTGGAAAAAAGTGATCAATATTAGGATGTAGGCTGTACATTTTAATTTCAGTGGGACCACAAAGGTAGGCACTGAAGTACCCAGCCCTGCTGTTCTGGGCATCTGCAAGGGAAGAACTCTGTGACTTCCCACCCTGTGCAGTCCCGACCTCGAGGGATAGTATGTTCCAGGAGGATGCTCATCTCACATGCTGCCATACCATAAATTTATAAAGCCGATCAAAAAAACAAGGGCATACTCAATGTTCCAGACTATGCTTAGCAGTTATACAATGGGAAAAAAAAATTCTAACTACAAAATAAATCTAAAAAAGTAATACATTCTACTTTGTTCCTTATGGGAATATTGAATATGATATAATACTAATATAAAGAAGTCCAAAATTTATAAAAATACTGCCTGATTCATATGTATTTAGTGGGCCATATTGAAGAGAATTAACATAAAAATTATCTGACAAGGAAGAAAATATGCACAAAAGCACAGTGCAGGAGAATCTTTGTTGAAGATCACAGTGCCTCATTCAATTTACCACTGTGCATCTTAATCTCTTACTAGATTAAGGCTAGAAATTCAACATTGCATTCATTCATAGAATTCATTTATTCACTTACAGGATTTATGGCCACAAGGGATTATCAGAACATGTAGTTCAACCTTCATTACATTACAAGCTATTATATTTTGCTAAGGAAGAATTTTTTTTTTTGAATAAAAACCATATTCCAATCTCGATGCTTTGCACAGAAATATATGAATATCATACATCTAAATGACAGAACAACTGTTCACTGTATGAAAGGAGTTAAAATATGGTGTAGAAAAAGAAATTGTTCATTGCTGATGTTTCAATTATTCAGCACAGTGTGTGCGTTTCTATCTTAAATCTAGAATTTGGCGTGGTATGTCAAATGTGTAGCAATACCGACAAGCTGCTGTCAAAACAGCAGCCTCGGTAAGATGATGGAGCAGGTACTTAGAATAGAAAGAAACACCCATTGAATAATATTATGCCTATCCACACAAACTACTGTCTCCACCAAAATCACATTAAAAAAATACAGGATGCTTCAAATTCATGGAAATTCTAAAGACACAGTGGAAAATGGTAGGAAAGAAATATGTTTGCGTCCTGTTTCTCCAATAATATTTTACATTTTTATTATCCAATGCACCTGACAATTAACCCTGTCAGTTTTGGTTATCAAGAGGCTTTTCTTCCAAGATAACTTTTTTCTTCTCTGTTCTCGATTTGTTAACAGCATGTGGTCTAAGTGATTCCAAGTTAGTGAATCAAGATGACTGTATATAGCTCATTATCTAAATATGCGATATTTAAAAGTGTTCTGTAAGCAAACCACTTATGGCTTCTAAACCTTTACAGAGTGGTGAGCTTGGAGGCTTCCTCTTTAAAAACAGCTGTAAAGCTGCCTTTCTAGTAATACAAAAAGAACATGCAGAGACATATGTGCTTTCATCAGGTCCTCAATGAAAAAACAAAAGGTTGTTTATGCTCCTTCTCTACAACCCGCCCACTCTGCATTGCTATTCCCTCACCCTTCCACAGCCCATCTCCTTGAAGTTATTCCACCTTAACCACTGCAGCATTCATACACATCACCCTTTTTGCCTGTTGCCTCATGGAGGCACTCAGACAAGTACAGAGAATCTCTTAAGATCTTTTCTAAGTAAGGAATACATTACAGGGTCCAACAAACTAAGCTGCTGTACACTGTACTGTATGTCTGAATCTTTCTTCTGTTTGCTGTCTGACAGTATGCACCTCAGCATGACTTGTCTGCTTCTTCAAATCAATGGCAAAAATAAAGCAAAAGACTTATGCTGTTTTGGCTTGTTTTTTTGTTTGTTTGTTTGTTTTTTATCTTCCTCCTTTACATGGCTTAGAATTTGTAAGAAGAGTCAAGTCCATAAAAGACATTTGTTGTGTGATTTAGAAGGTGAGCATTGGGTTAAGAGGTTTCAGGACCTGGAAAGGTCAAGCTAAAATGCCATGCTGGAGGAGAAGGTTCTTTACCTTTTTTCTCCTGCTAATACATCTTGAGTATCACTTGCTCATCAGTCTAAATACTCAGTTGGTCATTCTCGAATTCCTCAGTTCCCAGGTACCCAGCTTAAGACCTGTGGTCAGTAGACTCTGCTTTAAGATGATACAGGTCTTCTTGAATAAGCTGAAAAATTATGCATTATGTATCTTCAAACTGCATGTCCAAAATCAGCAGGACAATTCAATAATTTTGACTCTACTGTCATCTCTCATGTCTTAACTATAATATTGGAATAAATCAAAGGTCAAACTCTCCCAAACTTGGAATTTAGTAAAGCCCTATAATAAGACCATTATGAAAACTTCCAAGAGATTTTAATCTGTTGCAAGATGTGGATATAGTTTGCTAGATATTCCATGAATGCACAGAATCAGTGAGGAGGATGAAAAGAAATAATTACTAAGAAGGACAGATGTGAAACAAATGAAACATGAACATATGATCAAATGCATGAAGAGGATTAACCAATCTGCTCAGGAATTAGTCAGAATTTCTTATATGTTGAAATGTTTTCTGCTCCACCACTATGTTCCACTATTGTAATTCCATAAGGTTATTTTCCAACAAAGAAATAAAAGTTCTGCATATATATAAAACTTTAGTGGTTTTTCCTGAATTTTCAGTTCAAGTCATTCAGGTTATCGATAATGTTCAGCTTCACAAACAGGTCTCTACCACAGTGATGCTGCCAAGCATCTGGGAACTGCAGTCAGAGCTGGCAGCAATGTTTTCCTACTTGCTCTCCTCCATTTCTCCTCCCTTTCAGGCAGGAGTGTTTTAGTCCCAGCCTAAGTAAGATAAACAAGCCGTATTCAAATGAAAGAGAAAGGAAATAGTACAGAAATTCCTATGATTTATTTTTTATGAGGCAGTTATATGCTTGATTGCTTTAACTACAGCCCCCTTTCTGGCCAGTAAAGCTAAGTGACACTTAGCAGTGACAGGCTGTCCCCCTGCCTGTGGAACAACTGCTTCAGGGGCACGTGATGTGCTTTGCTCGTGGATTTCAAAATCTTTGCTGAAGTGCAGTAACTTACAGGCCAAGAAGATACTTTAGTTCTGTTCCACACTCTTACAGTTATAAGTGTCTGTGCTTCAGTCCTTTCAAATACTGAATTCCCTAATGTAGTGGGTGCTCAACAAAGCATCTCAGTATGAATTAAATATTGCTTAAAGAAACAAACACAAGAAAGTATTCTTAGACTTGCATAAAACTAGGCAAACATTTTCTCCTAAACTTTCGTGCAAATTCTGCTCAGGAAGACAATTATGAGGAACCATTTGAGCCACAATATTAACAATTTGGCAGAGTAGAATAAAGCAAAACCAGAGTCTATATTACAATAGAAAATTATAGGCTTAACATGAGGCATAATCATTACAACTTGTAATAGGGAAAAGAGACTTGCAACTCACAATGAACTCTTACGTATGTTTTATGTTTCTGTACGTTGACAGTTTCTTGTCTAACAGCTCTCTTTGGGTTCTCTGGCAAACCCCACTTTCACCAAAGAGGAAACATTTCAAAGGATCACTTTTGTCCTCTCTAACAGCAGCACTGTCCAGATTTTGTTAGCTATCCTGAGCAGTCATTTTATAATCCTTTAAAATTTATTGATTTTTTTTCCCAACACTTCCTATTTTTAAAATATTTTCAGTGCACCAGAATTTCAGACTAAGGGGACCATAAGACAAATACAGGCCATGTAACACACACATTATTGCAGAATTAGCAACACAAAATCCAATATTTCATCCTTCATGGAGACCATCTATTGTTCACTTGGCAATAAAGGGTATAAATTAAACTTTGATTTTCTTGTTTAACTTCTCTTTACCATGCCTGGTGTGCTGATGCGTCAAGAGAATTTGCCTTTTTTGAAGCTTTGCTGACAGTGTTACAGAACCATTTTCTCTGGAGCACTCTTCTGAAAGTTGTTCTGTTTTAAAACCCTTTTTATGCTATACCAATTTTGCTACCTCTGCAAAAAGTATTACTCGCCTGAGGGTTTTTATTCTGCTTTCAGTCATGCTGCCAGGGGCTGATTGTTTCTGATTGCTAAACTCAAAACTCACTGAAAATGGACTGTTCAAGCTGAAAAGCATTTCGCATGAGAATGGCAGGTTTTCCAGTCACCTTACTTGTCTATATTATTTAGTAACACAGTCACTCTGTGATGCAGATGATAAAATCATTTGATCTGGCTGCATTTTCACTCTGGGCAGAAAAACAATTCTATTGTTTCAGATTCTGGAATGCCAGTCATAGAATAAAGCATTTGACCGCTTAGTGAAGAGTGAAGTGCAAATGATATAAATGGATATACAGGTGATACACATACATAGGTCCCTGAAAGCTAAGTTATCTGTCCCAGAATTCCTCATGTGAGTCATTTAACCAAATATTCTTGTTTATACTATGCAACTGAAAAAAAATATTCTATATTAAACTTGATGTGAAGACTACTAGAAATCCTTTGTGCATCTACAACATAAAATCTTATCCATTAGACATAAAAATGCCCACTGAATCATTTGTATAATTTTCTCCTCTGTGAAGAATTGCTCCTACATTTTATTATCTATTGTTTCACTGCCTTAGGCAAGAGGGTTTCATCCATTTCCCTGCACCAGACTGAAATGTGCATAAGACACTGAGGTATCTGAACTTAAGACAGCGTTACTGATCTATGTGAATTCAAGAATGAGTGTAAAAATGATGAATAAAGTATGCCATTGACTTCCAACTGTACTTTTACTTTCTTTTACCATTTATCAGAGCTTCAGCACACGACCGTATCATTCCTCCCTTTCTTTTTTTTTCTCAATATTTTTTTTAGCATTTCAAAAACTTTGGGGTTTCCAAAAAGAGCAGCTGGCTGCTATCTGATAGCAACTAATGTTTAATAAATTACTCCCTGTATTTAAAGGGTGATGACGTGCCTGGTCCAAGCACAGTGTGGGCTGCATGATGTGAGGCTGGAAAAGGAAGGAGTAAAGCCAATCTGCTCCTGTACCAGTACTGAGACAGTGCAGCAGCCAACACCTGTCAGAGCATACTGATTTTGAGATTTTTTTGTGCATATATTTTTCCAATTGTGGATCAAAATCATAAGGAATTGAAGAAAAACAGAGATAGAAGAGACTGCAAAAAACCAATGCAGTCAGCCCCTCTTCCCTAACCAAGAGCTGCCTCAGGTATGTCATCACTGACATCACTGATGAGCCTGTTCTTGCAAACCTCTGAAGATAGAGGCGCCACATATGCTCCAGGCAATTTTTTCCAGAGCCTCACTATTCCCAGTATTGAGAAGCCTAGCCTCATTCAGCACTGCTGGGATAAGCCCATTATTGCTTTTCCAGTACATCCATAATATACATAGGGACTAACTTCTTCCATTCTTACTTGTGATGGAAGACACTTCATATCTTCACCCATATTGTCTCTACTTCCAACTAAACAACCTGAACCTTTCAATTCTTTCCTTAAGCCACGGATCTCTCATCTTTTTCCTGTTTTACTGATGGATCCTCTCTTGAAAAGAACATACTCGAAAAATGCTTTCTTTATGTGAAAAACTCTAATATATGTGTTTTGATAAAAAAGGTTGAAGCAATCACAAGTTCTGCAATAAATATTTAACTGGCACAACAAAAACTCTAAAGTAAAATACTGTGAAAACAGTTCATAAATACTAACATAGCAGCAATGGGTATCAGCAAGATATCCATTCAGCAAGATATCTTAGTCATTTCACAGCTGAAGTAAAATTGATTCATCAGGCATTGAACTAGGGATCAGGAAATAGAAAGAATCACATCAAAGACAGGAAGATTAGACTGAAAGAAGATTTTTGAGTTGGACAAAAACATTTTGGAGGATAGGAAAGAAATACATGAGCTAGCAGTAGAAAGCCAGATAAAACAAAGAAATTAAAGATAATAGGGCTACAGAAATGCATCCAGATGTCTGTGGAAAAGATTATGGAAACATCCGTGACTGACAGAACTCTCAAAAAGTAAAATAATAAATAAATAGATAAATAAGGGGGGAAAACCCCAAACCAAATAAAAGCAGACAGCCAGACTAAAGGTGCAGATGAGAAAGAAACCAAGGTATATGGAAGAAACTAAGAGGTTTTATAGTATCCCTTTCAGAAATTTTGCCATAAAGAATCAAGCTCTTCTATTTCAAAACAGAAGTTACTGGAATGAATAGATATTGCCTTCTCGTGCAGCATCTTTCTCTCGTTTTCTACTTTTACTGTACATCTGACCCAGCCCAGTTTCCTATTAGTCCTTGTACCCAGAGCCTTAAAAGCAGTAGCATCACCTTTTCCAAATAAGCACGACTTGTTAAAGAGCAGCCGCCTGAATACACAGAAACACAGTAGACATTTGAGAAATATCTTCAGGCTTTTGGAGGACATCTATTTAGACAAACAGAAGCTAGGGAGCTAGCGTAGTTTAATAGTGCACATGAATGTGATGCTTAGTATGATCCCCAACTGTTTGTATGTTTCATGTCACAGAAAAAACTTGAGCTTGATGATGGATGTTGAATTTGAAATAGCATGAGTCCCGTTTTGAGATTCAGGCTTGTGTAGAAGAATCCAGTCATGCATGTTTTACTTGAAACAGATAAAAATTAAGATACGCAAATTCATAAATAGTGATTACCTCAGAGCAGCAGTTTTCCCATTTCTGTGAGTACATGTGACCTGCCTTGTTTGGTACCCAATTTGTATGTCCCAATATTTGTTCTCCTGTCTATTCTGTCTGTTACGATTCCTCTTCTTCTTAATTAACTCACGAGCCTCAGGATCCCGAACTGCCTTTTCTCTGTCCTTTTCCTTGTCTTTATTCTTCCCTCGTTTCCTTGCTTGCCTTATTTGTCTCGAATGGGGCACGGAGCATGCGCTCCAGGGTCCCACATTTAGACTATACAGGCTTTCTTCAACAGTACATGGGCTAGACTGACAGATCTGAAATTCGGTGAGGTTAGGACAAGCAGACCCACCAAACTGCGGTGGAGCCACAACATGCCGAGTTCGATGCTGAAGCCCATTGCCACAGGTCTTCGAGCATTCTGACCAGGGGGAGAATTCAGCCACGATGCAATCCTGTCGGCATGGAATGAGGCACGCCTGCTCCTGACGGGGCTTCGGCTCAAAGTACTCGCAAATGACATCCTCAGCTGGAACTCCATTGGACTTCTGTATACAGGTGATGTCCCTTGTCTGGATCCCTTCCTCCCCTCTGAGGCACTCCAGGGGTTTCTCATGGCTGCGGGACAGGACAGGCCGGCACTGGTTCCAGCTGCCGATCTGCCAGTCGTACAGCTCCTTGTGCCAGTCACAGACCCGGAAACAGCTCTGCTGGTTGTCCGGACGCTCTGGCTGCTTGCAGTTTGTGGGCAGGGTGGTCCAGCCCTCCACGTGGGCACACCACACTGCTCGCGTCTGGATGCCTCCTGGACCGCATTCATCTCCCATGCATCTCCCCCATGGACCTGAAAAACAAGAAAAGATGCTAACATTGCACACTTGAATTATTTTTCTGCCACAGTGCAAAAGCAAGCTCTGTATCTCTAAAAATTTCATTCTTGGATAAACTCAAGATTGGAAAACACAAGTATGGGATTACTCTTCGTCTCCGGTTTTTATGATTACAGACACATTTCACTTTTTATCCTAGACAAACTGAATATTTAATTTCTAGAACATACAGAGGAATAAATCACATTAGAGAACTAAGAATTGAGCAACCACAAATTCATCACTTGGTTTTGACTGTCAAGATAGGAACCAAAACCCTTCCTGGCAAGGCACGAATCTGATCTTCTTCATCTGCTTGAATACCCTTTCCTGGACTGTTTCACTTTTGCTTCACATTTCTACTGCACTACACTTTATCCCCTCATGCCAATTAATAACACGTTCTCTTCCTTCCATATTTTATACAAAAATGAGAACACCACCAGAATGCATTTTGAAAAAGAGTGGCAATTCCAAGTAGGCCATTTCTCGTCTTTATTATAACTAATATAAAAATTAAAAGCCACTTAAAAAATGTTTTTTTCCACACAATCTGTGATATTACTATAGAACAGATTAAGTTCTTGAAGACAGAGACATACCAGCTGGTGACTCTCCAAAGAACAGAAGTTATTGAGTCAGAGACTAATAGAATACCATATTGGAAGGGACCTCGAGGATCATCTGGTCCAACCTTACTTGGGAAAAGCACAGTCTTGACAAGATGGCTCAGCATCCTGGATCTTAAAAGTGTCCAATGTTGAGGAATCCACCACTTCTGTGGGGAGATTATTCCAACTGTTGATTATTCTCTGTGAGAAAGTTTCCTCTAGTGTCCAATCGGAATATTCCCCAAAGTAAGCTATACCTAGGAGTAACTTCTTCCTTTTTTTAATCGCCAAAGTGATTAAATATGCAACATGCAACACGTTATTATAATAAACATCAAGAAAAATCAATAAAAACCTATATACTTGAAAGCTGATGTATTTGGTTTTCCATTTTTAAACTGTAATATTCATCAAGTTCAACTCATGAAATCCACAAATCAAAGGTTAAAACCACTATATTTTTCATGTTTTCTAAGACTTCCCTTCATACACATTGACTCACTGCATAACAGCAACAGAACAGTTCAGAAAACCCCTTGTAATCATTTATCAAAGGAAACCTTTCTATCTGCAGACACTTAATCACACAGAAGACACTTTCTCTGTTCTGTGAAGAAATTGGGGCCAGGCCACAGAATCTTCATTCATCTGACTGACCCCAGTAACAAGACTATTTTTGCGAGTAAAGCTGGGCTGAGCCTTTGCTATCTCCAAAGCAGGTTAACAGCATAATTTTAGTACTGCACAAGTGAAATGAACTATGACAGATACAAATTATTTACAACATGTTCTTATTGAATGACTGGAAGAATATGAAGCTACATCTTATTACTGATTCCTACGAGACTTAAAACTCTCATTGACTTCAACACAATTTTCATCTGTTCATCTAACATTACCTTCAGTACCAGTTTGGGAATGGACTGATGATGATCTATATACACCTAGCCCCTGCTCGTCATTGCCTCTTTTTCAAGTGGACACTGGGGCTGAACAGTTTATTTGTAGTTCTATAACCCTAAGCATGTATACTAAATAGTAATTCCAGCTGGAAGATTCAGCCCATAGAAACTCCTCCATATTTTTTAGAAATTAAGTTTGAATTATGATTTCCAAGATTCAGCTAGCTATCCAGAAAAACAAAAGTATATTAAATACAAATGTATTTCAGTTTTCATTTCAGCAAGATTGCTCTATTATATCTCTAACCAGTCTTCCATAAATTACATAATCGTTGTATTTACTTTAGGTGTATTTACACTGAGTTGAGAGATATAATTTCCTCAGAACACCAATATGAATCCTTGTCAATTTTTAAAGAATAAAAGGTGTAGAAAATCTTCAACTAGAGCAGAGATACAAAAAATAACCATGATTGCAATAAAGCTAAATTTGCATCTTGCAAACTGCAAATTTCTGTCTTACCTGGTCACTACACCTTGTGCATCATGATATGTGTTCAATGAAGAAACCCCTCTTTTAAAAGGTCAGGTCTTTACTCCAGTTGAAAATTTTGCTCATTTGGGATTCTATAAACTTCCAGGCATCAGTAATCCAAAAAAATCAGATTGTACCTAAAAGTTGTGCTTGCCATCAATGTATCTTCAATCTGCTTTTGTACAGGTTTATACTAATGCAAATGTTAAAAATCTCAGCCTTAATACAATAAATAATTCCTTTGACAACTTAAATATGAACAAAAAGTCTGTATGTGACTGTGACAACTAGGCAAAAATAAGGTCTGTCATTTGATTACAAGTATGTGGTTTTTAGAGCTGAATACAAAATAATGATGAGATCCAAAGATAAGTGCATGTAGAAAATTGTGTTTTTTGGCTTGTGCTGTGAAGTAGTAAGCCATTTTGTAAAAACATTACCAGTGAGTACCAACGAACCACACTTATATGGAGAAACTACTACTCACCAATTCTGTGGTCATGTGCATGTTGACACAGAGCTATTAGTGATGTACCTGACCTTCCCTCTTATCTACATTAGGTTGATCTTTATATTTAAATACAAAAGAATCCATTTAGAGAATAAGGTTGTAAGTACAGCAAAAGCTTAAATTTTCACTCTAATGCACACATCTTTATATGACTATGACAAGGCCTAAAAGTGAACCACAGCTTTGGAGCAGGGATCTGTTTAGGCTTTTTCCTTAATTTTTTTTGAGTTTTCTCAAAAAACTAAAGTGCTTCCACACTGGACCAAATCAAATCTCACTTGCACAGAGAGTTAAAACTTCTGGAGGGGGGAACAGTGGAAAAAAAAAAAAAAGCTGAAAGAAAAAGCAGGAAAAAACAAACGAACAAACAAAATAATGATATATAATTTTTCCCTGCTCTCTAAGCTTCTGTGCCTCAACCACACAGTGACTTTAAATAGCAGCAAACTGTGCTCTCTGGCCTCCAAAAATCCCTCTGGCTCTGCAGTCTGGCCACCTACTCCCTGACATACCCTGCACTCACTCAAAAGTTTCCTCTTTTGTGTGCCATCTCCCCCATCTTTGCAAATGGCTGCATCAACTGTTTCTTCAAAAAATGTCACATTAAGAACATATAGGCAAAGAAAAAAATTGTTTGTGCTGCTTTTAATGTGAAAAACTTTAAACAAAAAACTAAAAGAACTTTTCTGTAAATCTATGTGATAGAATCAGGAGTGAATGTTTGGTTTTTAATGCATGCTTTAATATATGCAGGAACTAAAAAACTGTAACTAGTACCATTCTTCACAACTAGCAACATTTCTCTTTGGGATTATGGAATATAGAAAAAATAAAAAAAAATAATAACAAATCCCAACCCTAATACTTCCACGTTCAGTGCTCCTTTAAAATAGGAGTTTCAAGTTAACTTCCAAAGAATTAATTCAGAATACTTAGCAATTTCAACAGCTTAATTAACTCATTTGTCTTATTTATTGTGAAGAGGAATTGCCATTTTGTTTCTTGCTTTAGTTTTTGAAGAATAAAATAATATAATTTCATGTATTTCTAGCTATATGAACAGAAAGTTGTTTTGACCGAAAGTTGTTTTCACCAAAACTTTTTTTGAGAAATACCAATTTTTTTTTTCTTTAGAAAACAATTTCTGGCATCTCCATTAACCAATATTTCTGTCATCTTTCAGCTGCACACTTTGAAATCTTCAATCAAGTTACCCACATTTCCTTGTAGGATCACAAGTCACTGTTTTTGATCTCAAGCACTTGCTGAGGAATGTTGTTGCCATACATGTGGACCTTACAAAGAGAGAGAAGCTCCTCTCCAATTTTCTTTACATCTACCCATCTCTCTTTCCCATTTATCAAGAACCTATAGTGATTCACTTCTAATTTAAATGGCCCCAAAAATATTGCCAGTATCAAGGCAAGACATGGTTTTCATTTGAAAATAATCACAGAAGAAAAGGAAAATAAATGTCTCTGAACTGAGAAAAGAGGCTTTGTCATTTAAAAAAGCAAACAAAAAACCAACCAAACAAAAAAAAACCACAACAACAAAACTCCAAGAAATGAATCCCCAAATATTCCTAATCCACTGTTAATTTTTTTCTCATTGTCAGAGGTAGAAGAGAAAGTACCCAGTACACCCTTACAATATCTCTTTGCCTGCTGGTCAAGACATTACTGAAGATAAATGATGAAAAAATTGTGACAGTAGAGGCTTTGAATGATCCTCAGAAATATGAGAACGTCACGTAAAGACCCCCTGCAACATGCTCTATATATTATATCATTATTAGAGTATTTGTAAATGTGAAATTTTGGGATAAAAACAATTTCATAGAAATTAATGCAGCGTAAGATATGCAACTCAGAATGAAAGAGATCAATAAACACAATGTATAGTCTCACCCACCACCACTACTTGAAGGCTGCAGGACGTGGGGGGTGGCTGCTCTTTCACAAATCGTCATCTGATGTTAAACGCTAGTAACAGGAAGAATGCATTTAGGAAAGCTGTCAAGCCTAATCAAGGCCTCATATGATATTTTAATTTGCCCTTTATGCATATTCTTTAGGGTCTCTCTTTCCCATTGAAGCAGTCCACACAGCCACTCTGCTCTCCCTGCTGTGTGCTGATCCAGTTACGCCTTGCCAGTGGGATCTATGTGCACTCAAACCATTTCTCACGAGGGAAAAAGGCTGCTGCTGTGAATGCAAAGTAGTTTTTCCCTGGATTTGGTTTTAAAGATATTTAGGTGAACAAGTCATAGTTTTCCTGTAGTGAGCTGAACTTGTTTCATGAAAATACTATTGTTTTTCCACTCTTTAGCTAATCAGCCTATTACAAATGACAATTACAGAAATAAATAGGAAGTTTGTTTCTTTTTGATGTTGGGAGTTGTCACTGATGTCTTAGTGAGTTTAAAATGTCATTTGTAATTCTTTGTCTTCTAAAGAGATTACTGTAAAATACATATTAAGATTCCCTCTAAGCTTCTGGAGGATTAAAAGTTATTTAATTTTTTTTAGGGAGCAGGAACATAAGTGAATTAACCATTACTTCAAGTTTATTCTGAAATTTCAGGGACTGATCCCAATGGAGTTAAAAAAAAATGAAGACTAATCCCCCACTAAAGCACTGACAGTTTTGCAGCTAACTAAGAACAAAGTGAGGTATCATAGTATTTAGTATTGTATATTTTAATATTGTTTCAGGTATTAAAATTGTCACTGTTTGACACAGAAAAAACTTACTTTGAACTTTGATCCAGGGCAAATAAGGCTATGTGAAAATCCTTTAAGCTTTTCTCATACAAATATAAAGACAAAACATTCCAAGTATCCCTAAACATAAAACTCCAAACATGTCTTAAAGCATTGAGCAAGACTCCCATTTTTAACAAATTGCACCACTGATTTCACCTGAATTTTGCTGTACTTTCCGTGAGAACTGGTTTTGACCCATTTTGTGTTACTGGTTTGGAGCCTGTAAGTAGCATTAACAGTTTAATGCCAGAGAGACTCAGACTGCACAAGACAATGAGCAGCTTAGTTTTCAGTATTTTGAAAGGATTGTATTTAAAGAGACTATTGAGAGACTGATTAGCAAAAATCTACTTTTTCTAAGTTCAGAAACAAGCTGACCTTATGCAATATTGCAGACCTCAAATTTCTTTGTATTGTGAAAATGTTGTAATGAGGGCCAAGAAGGTTAACTGGGTGATAGAGGGCTGAGAGTCAGAAGGACACAAGTATTACAAGGCACAGTTCAAGTCTAAGCAGTAAATCTCGAGAGAGGTCAAAAAGACACAGATTAAGAAGTATTTGAAGAACTTGGGAGATGACAGTGAATGCAAACTGCAGCTCTTGATAGCAGAGGGGGTCAAGGAGCTGGATGAACAGCAGGTCACCCAGAATACAACAGGCTCAGAGCTGGTGACAGAATCACTTGCAGATCTGTACAGTACCTATATGATCTATATTTGCTTTACACAACTACAGTGACAACGGAAAAACAACTGCTACTGAAACTAAGTATTTTTATCACAGGCAGTATGAAACAGGGAATTGAGCCTCACCGACGCAGATACATTGCCTATAAAAAGCAATACAGCAAAATGCTGTAATTCTACTTTTTTTTTTTTAATACAGGGTCTGATATGCTGCCAACACAATGAGCTGGCCACATTTGGAGAGACAGATTCTGTAATTTATACTATTGGGAGTGCCAAGACAGTAAAGACAAAACCTTTATTTTCACATCTTTTCCACCCGTGGCAGGACTCCCTGGGTGCTGCATGACTTGCTGCCTGCTCTGTTAGCCAGCAAATTCTCCCCTCCAGGAGTGCTGTGGATCACCTTGACTGCCATTTCTATTTAATGCTTTTGTCTTTCTTGGCTCCTCTTTCAGAGGTGGAAAAGAACATGCAAGGCAGTGTCTGCATCAAAGAAAATGGATTCAGGATATGGGAAAGAAAAAAAAAGGAACAGATTCTCAACATGATAAAACATAGGCCTGCAAATGATTTGACTCTTAGATCAATTTTTTTGCTTTCTAATAGTATAAGGGAGAGTGTAAGCCATGGTGCAGTCCAAAGAATTTCATAATCTTAAGAGCAAATTGTAGAAATTTATGAAATTAACAATGAAATATAAAAACGACCAGTAATGTAAATTAATCTGATTTATAAATTGCACATTGCTTCTCCAGCTTTCCTGAGCATACTTTCAAACAATGGGATAGAGGCAAACCAAAGTATATAAAAATCAGCCATTTAGTTATCTTTCTAGATGTGTGCTTAATTATTAAGGCACTTAACAAAACATGGACCCTTTAGTTTCTTCCCCTATTAGTATGCATTGGGAAAATACATTCCCACATGTTCCTAATACTATTCACAGTATGGTAATTAACATTATGGATCTGTTTTCAAATTTCTCTTAAAATCATGAATGTAATACACATTAAATAAATCTAAGAGTAACCATACCAGTTTAAATTCTGACATCAACAACACAAAAAGCAGAACAGTTATGCAGTGTTTCCCTAACAGTGTTGTCATACTAGAACCTCTCACCTACTGGAACTAGATATTATTTATTTTCCTCCAGCAAGAAGGAAAATAAATTTTGCATATGAGAAAACTGGTGAGTCTAAGACAAGGTTGTGTATTCCATAAAACGTTTTGAATTTAACATGCTTTCCCATTGTTTATGCAATGGCTTCCTGTCTTGTAATTCATGGTACTTTTAACACCACATTTCTCTTGATAGAGAGGTTATTTGGCTGCTTTGTGCTTTTCTGTGTGCCTTAGTATTGTAACAACTATAATAGCTACTGCCTTTTTTTCCATTTGTTATAAACATAGAGAGGGTAAAAAGTACCTATTTCTACAGCACAAGAAAGAAACCCAATAAACCAACAATTAAACAAAAACATAAAGAAATAAAATTATATCAAAATTCTCTTCTTTTTAATCTAATGCTAATTCTTGATTCACCCCAGAGAACCTGGTCTGAAAACTTAATTCGACACTTTTTTTTTTTTAAGGAAAAAAAAAAAGATGAAAGAAAACTCAATCACCTTCTTAATCTTCTTGTATTTCTCACTGTTTATTATTTATTTTGTTGCCTTGGCTGTGCAGATTCAATTTTGTAAAGAAAGTGCATCAGGGTCCACATTTTTCATACCACATTTCTTCCCAAAGTAATTTGACTGTACAGCAGCATAACACCCTGAAGATTGCTCTCTGCACCAAAGCTATCAAGAGCCTCCAGCTTGCAGCAGTGGTGCAACATGTTTATCTGAAGTATATGTTGGCACATATACAAACATGAAAGGTTGACAGCTCACAGTGCACAACTATCTGGCTTTGTGTTGTTGTTATCACCTGGAATTAAATCCTTTCCTTTAGGCTTATTATAAACTTCAGCTAATTCTCAAAACTTTACCCAATTTTAAAACAGTCCTTCTTCAAAAACTTTCTTTTTAGCATAAGGTCCTCTCACTCTTCATTTTGCCTTTACATAGAAAAGCAGTAGCAGACAAAATGAATATTAAATGAATACACAAAAGGAATATTTAATTGAGCCAGCATGCTTTAAAGAGAAATAGAGCTTCTATGTTCTACAAAGCAATGACATTATTTTGAGCCTCTAGTCATGTTGTAATAAATACTTCTGATATAGTAAGATATCAAATACAATTTCTTCTAGCCCACAGTCTCTTTACATATAAAGCTGGTTCATGAACATTTCTTAGTTTCATTAGAGGTGGTGTTAAACCACACTAACATATTCCTCACACTGCTCTCCTTATGTTGCCTCTCTAGTCACACTGCTGGCTGAAACGCCAGATAACACTCTTCTGACAAAGTGCTGATTCTCATACATAGCAAACACTCGTGCAGGCTTTGTAAGTTGGATGAAAGGTTTTATTAACCTTTGCTTGTATCTCTCCCACATGTCTGTTTTGGTTTTCTTCTGATTACCCACAGTTGAAAGCTACTGTGCATGTCCCCTGTGAGACAGACATACCAAGTCAGACCAAAGACCTACCTACCCCAGTATCCATCTCTAACAGTAACAAAGAACAGAGACTTGAAAAAGGTATAAAAATGAAGTGAGCATACATGATGTCTTCCCTGCTACCCTCCCAGCTTCCTACCAATTTGAGATCACACACCATAACGGACATGTTGATACAAACCTTTTCATATAGCAAATACTTGTAAATGGACATCAAATAAAGAATGTGTTCTTCAACTACCTTCTAAAGAAAATCAGTTTTAGAAATCATATTATAAATTCCTAAATTTATTGTTCTTTTTCCTATGCTACCAGAATGCAATGATTGAAATGTACAGAAATATCAGAAATGTAATGAGAGAAAACACGAACCTATTTTTTCCTATGTAGTAGGCAAGGAAAAACAAAACAAAAACCACTCCCATCAACAGCAGAGCCAATTGCAAGTAAATCCATGAAATAAGCAGTTACTCCCAACTATTATTCAGACTGCAACCATGAATAAGTAATTTTATAATGAAAGCTCTATAATAATATGTCTAACAGAAAACATCACCACAAATTATACTCATCCATGTCCCTGTAGATTTTTACAGCTCTGTCTCTGTCAGATTCTGATTTTAAGAGAGATTATTTCTGATTATTGAGAAAACCAATTCAGGATCCAATGCCTTTTAAAGGGGAGGATTTGATTTGTATAGATTAAAATGAGGGTTTCTCCTTGGTTTTGAATAAGGATTCACTGTTTTCCTACCATCAGCATTTTATATTCAATTTACTCACAAATCTCAAAGAAAATTTTAACATTGCTGAGACACCATCTCACATAACCTGAAAATCTCATTGCTAGTACTGTTCTAGGTGACCATATGTGGAAATGCACATTTTTGCACTAATTTAACCAACTGACGTTTGCCTTCCACTTTTCATCAGAGTGAACCCTAACTAAATCTATTGAAAAAAACACCACTAGCCCTTGTCATGACACTTGGGGATCAGCATGTGTTGCAGCACCAATTTCTTGTTAATGTTAGGAGAGTTTATTTCTGTGCATGTCTCATGTAATCTAATGGTAATTAGCCATGCTGAACAGCTATCAGAGATTTTAAATCAGATCACTTTTGTTTCTATCATGAATAATTTTGCAACTCAGTTTGTTAAAAGTAATTTCTCCAGTACAGATAGACTGATACATTAAAAAGAGAAGACAAAATTTTCTGTTTCAATTTTCATCAAGACCAAGTTAATGCTTTTATTTTTCTGCCTCTGTCTCATTTTCTGCCTTTTGATTTCTTTCCCTTGTTCATCGTAGCCTCCTGCTGTGGTGCTGATGGCCAGAAGTGCTAGTTGCGAGGCTGCCACAACCACAGGGTACATCCGTCAACACAGGCCATCACACTGATGCCAGCCCAGCGGTTTGTAATCCCAGTCTCTGCTCACATTAGCCAAGGGCAAACAAGTCAAAAACCTCCTTCAGTGAGATATGAGGAAATTCACTGCTACAGCTTTTCAGAAACTGGCTGCAGCTTTTCAACTAAGCTACTAGAACCAGAGATCAGAAATTAAATGTAGTATCTTTGCACACTGACTTATTTAAAGGGTCAGACTTCCTGCAAGGTGTAACATCAGACAAGGTAGCAGGAAACTGGTTATAAGAAAACACTCTAATGCATGAAGTCAGAAAGAGATTTGGGCTGCATTCTCAGCCCTAGCCATCCTGCTAGCCTCCAGGATGATCTATGTACACTATTTGTCTCCTTGCACTTCAGCTTCTTCTGCATAAGGCAAGGACAACAATATCTTTTTTTTAAAGCCCATTTAGAGGTATTGATGAAGAACAGTGCACAAGAAGTAAATAACAGTAAGAATACATGCTCTGTCATTTTCTCTCTGGAAGCACACAGTTTACTCAATATCTTTCCCTTGAGTTTTGTCCTCAATCCTAGTTGTGTTGAAAGGTGTGTTTTAATAAAAAAGCAAAAAGCCCAGATGATAAACTGCCACTTTTTCTTACTCTTGACAGAAATCTTATTCATAGAGCAAAGCATGCATACATCTCCTCTGACTTCTTGGCCACAAGAGAGCTAATATAGGTATTCAAGGATCAAATAGGAAGGTTTCTCGTATCTCTGGATTCTTTACAGTTTTCTTTGCCACTAATGGAATGAAACTAAATAGCAGACCTGAACTTAATGAATATCACTTAGATAATGTAATGGACCTGTCAGCTTTTTGGCTTTCTTCTAATTCATTGGAGCAAAGAAAGTTTAATGAGATTGCATCTTCTGAGTACAGAACACTATGCAAAGGGTCAAATTTATATATTTATTTTTATTTACTTTTAAATATTTTATTACTTAAATTGCCTCTGTGTTGGGCTGAAATAACAATCGAGTCATAACTCTTTTGAAGTGCAGTAAGACTTTATGTCTTGCTGAGATACATTCTCCCAAGCATATCCTCTGTTCATTTATTATTCAACATCTGCATTTTGCTAAATTCCTTTGAAACCCATTTCCAATTTTAAATGGCAAATTTCCCCTAAAATTGTGATGCATTCATTATACAGGCATCATACTTAAAACTATGGGAAGGAAAGACAACTGAACCATGTGGATGCACTCAAAATACAGGTGCCACTGTGCATCAGAGAAGAACATATCTATATTAGTTTTGAAGAAATCTTACCAGGACTATATGATACCTGTCACTGTAATGTATGCAAAATAAGCAATGTCTTCATCTGAGTGCTTTATAATCAATCATTTTCCTTCCAGACACAACTGAAAGAAATAATTAGTTCAAGAAAGTGACTATTACTTCATCATTTACTTCCATCTGACAAATGTGTTGCAAAACTGTATTAAAATAAGTGGATTTTTCTATTTTTGTGATATTGGAAATACATCTAACAAATCCTTTTGTGTAAATACTTTTTCAATTTTTGTTTTAGAAATAAGTAATAACTTCTATGAAATATTAGTGTAGGCAGTTATTTCAGTATCTCAGACTACATAAAAACTTTGTTAAACAGAATTCACAAGTAATCACAGCATAGACTTTTGGTTAAAAATACATGAACTTGATCTGATATTATCACACTGATCTATCACAAGAACCCAAGATGTCCTATTAAAAATGCAACAAATCACTATTAGAGAAAAATTGAAAGTAAACAAGTATTTTAAGGAGTGCATCACAAGAATACGTTCATGGCAGAAATATCCAGATTTCTTAAAATTCCTCCAATCCATCAAATAAACAGAGATAAAAACGCAGAGACAGAAACACAGAGGCAGCAACCAACCTCTGCTTTAGTCTTCCATCCTAGCACAAAACCCGCTTACCTTTCCACCTTTGATTTACAGTTGCTTCACAGAAGTTATTTCAGAAGTAAAAGCAGAATCTTTTAGCAGATGCTACTATGAAATATCACCTTTTTTACTCTTTTTTCTTCAGAAATAACATTTTTCTTTAGCATCACCTTAAACCTTCTGTAAATTTGGAAGGATTTATATGACTATTACGTTGGCAAACCTCCTAATTAGGAGAAGGTGAGAGATGGGGAATATATTAGAGGACTTCAAACATGCAAAGCTACAGAGCTGAGGAAGGAACATGGTCTTGGGCCAAACTACATGCTTCTCTCCCAAAAAAGCAAACACATGAAATGAATTTTTGTCTTTTCTAATAATTCACTGCTTCTTTGAAAACTGTGCTAAAGCATTAAAGTTCAGCAGTGAGGAATGTCATTGAATAGTCCTCCAATATTACTTTTTGTTACTACTATTTTCTTGTTACCAAGATTTTAATTTAGCCTTCAAGGAACCTGTAAACCTTTGATTTCATCAGGCATCATTAAGTCCCCGGAGAGGAATATATGACAGAATATGCACCATGTTGTAATAACCAGATATATACCAAGGTGATTATTTTAGACTCAATTTTTGAAAAAAGGAAAAAGTAATTTTATTAAAGAAATTCTGACAGCACATAGGTCTGACAGAATTCTTGTGGAAATCAAAAAAACTCTACAGAAAAGAGAAATTCTTCTAGAGACTTTAGCATAAAGTAGAACATGGTAGGCGGGTGGAACTTAAAACTGCTATTAAAATAAGTAGAGGGAGGGAGGAAGGAAATAAAGCAGAAGGAAATAAACCTTTTGTTCCTGCTCTTCCAAAAAGCCAGCCACAATTCTAAAAACTCATCCAGTAAAGATAATAAGCCAAATAGTATTTCCTATATCAAGTACACTTCTGTGAAAGACATGCAAATGGTAAAATTCACATTACTACTGGATATTTAAAGGCATCCATTATATTTAAAAAAGAATGGTTTAAATCTGATCTTGACTGTCAACAAGTTCTCATTTTCAGCAGCAACTTCAGGGTGATTTTAGCAACTGCTGAGATAAGACCTGGCAATATTAAATGTTCTACAAATTACAAACACAAATATCTGAAGGGAAGGTGCAAAGAGGATGGAGCTAAGCTCCTTTCAGTGATGCCCCGTGACAGGACAACAGGCAACAAGCACACCTGAAACACAGGAGGCTCCCCTGAACACTAGAGGGCAAGTTTTGGTCTGGATAGTGTTTATTTTCTTCATAGTTCATAGTAGTTCACATAGGGTTATGTTTGGGATTTGTGCTGAAAATGAGATGTTTTCCTTACTGCTGAGCAGTGCTTAAACAGAGCCGAAGCACTGCTCCTTATGCCTCACCACCAGCAAAGAGACTGCAGATGCACAAGTTGTTGGAAGGAAAGACAGCTGGGACATCTGACCCCAGCTGACCCAAGGGACATTCCATACTGTACAGTGTCATGCTCAGAATTAGGACTTGGACTTTGATGATTCCTGTGGGTCCCTTCTAGCTCAGATATTCTATGATTCTATGATATAAAGCTGGGGGAAGAAGGAAAGTGGGAATGTTCGGAATGATGGTGTTTGTCTTCCCAAGCAACTGCTAAGACTGATGGAGCCCTGCTCTCCTGGAGATGGCTGAACTGTTTGTTCATGAGAAGAGATTAATGAATTCCTTGTTTTGCTCTGTTTGTGCATGTGGCCTTTTCTTTACCTATTAAACTCTTTATCTCAACCCATGAGTTTTCTCACTTTTATTCTTCTAGTTCTCTCCACCATCTCAACAGGTAAAGTGAGTATGGGGGTTAGTTCACAACAGTCAGAAAATACTTTTTTGTTATGAGGGTGACTGAGCACTGGAACAGGTTGCCCAGAAATAACACAGACTCTCCATCCTTGGAGATGTTTAAAAGCTATCCAGACACAGTCTTGGGTTCTAGGTAGCCCTGCTTGAGCAGGGGGTTTGGACAAGGTGACCTACATTTGTCCCTTTCAACCTCATCTGTTCTGTGATTTTGTGAAATAAACATATCAGTATGAAACACAAAAGTCAGAAAGGCAGTATTAGGTCATGTATCTTCCAGAATCTCCTAAATTTCACTATGCCAAAGTTTAAATCACTATGTGAAGACTAAAATACATTATGCATTTTAAAGTAGATATATCCAGAAAACAGACAATAAGAAAATGCTATTTGTTAAGGTTTGGAGTTCATGACTTAAAGAACTTTCTATAAAGTTTACCCTTCTAGAAATAGTTATTTAATTCCATGTCACAGATTCTGTATCAGAAAAATGACAGAAAGAATGATTTATTCTGGAAACCATCCAGAGAATTAAAAAAATGCTACTAATAGACAATTACCCTAAATTTAAACATGTAACATGTATTCACACTTCATTAAATAACTACATTAGAAATTAATTTGTAAATATTTTTAAAATTATTAACTCCAGTTGAGTAGAGAAAGGAATGCAACAGATGCAAAATGGCAGAAAAGATTTAAAATTACAAATTGAGAAATCTTTATAATACACTTTTTATGGATTGCCACAGGTTTCGAATCTCATTGTTTAAGCTTCGTTGAACAATGTATACTTATATTCATTCTTAAAACTCTTCCTTCCAGTACTTCAAAGTACTAGATAAACATAGATTCATTTTCTACATGGTGAAGGAACAGTCCTTGTCTAAGTTTGATTTAAACGAGAGAAATATTGAGAGAGACCTATACCTCTGATCTGGGGTACGATCATTTACAGTCCATCACTAGTAGAAATTTTTTGACACTGAGTACTTATTAAGTAGCTACTGCAATTGGAATTAGGAAAAATTTTTTTTTGAAAAATAAATGTCTTCAGAGTCCAGATCATTGAAATTGCTGACTTGATGTTGTGGTATCAGGTCAGTCAAACTTCCAGGTAGCTAAATAATTTACTTCATAGTCTTCAATTTTGCTAATGATCAATTAGACCTGAATTCCATGTATAACTTACAAAAGAACTTCAAGAAAGAGAGACAAATCCAAGAGCATCTCTTTGTGATATAATAATAATTAAAAGTCATTCCAGAAGGCAATAGAGCCTGAGTAGAAAGTTATTGTTGCACAGCCCAAGTCTCACCAAGCTAAACAACAAATGTCCTTTTAAAAGACTAAGCTAACATTATACCACTTCAGCACAGCTCCTTTGGCTACATCACTTAGGAAATTAGAAACGTCATTCTCTATTTTGATTCACCTTCAAAAAGATTAACTCATTGGCAAGGAAATTTTAACAGGTCAGATCTTTCAAAATCAATAAGGAACTGCATTGGAGATATCTTTCAGAAGGGATGACTTCAATTAAAACAGCCCTCACCAGAGATAATGAGTAGAGAAGGAAGGTTACTGCTGGACAAAGAAACAGTCGCCCCCTTGCCAAATAAGTGATGCAAAGATCCTTATCAGTCTGAATTATGCTGAAAAATCTTCAAAAGGCTCTGAAAAACAGAAAGGTCATTTTGTCTCAAGGAGAATCTCTACAAAGGGGGAAGAGTGACTGCGAAGTCTTTCCTAATAATTTTTAAAACTCATCAACATGAAAATGCTCACTGGGCTCAAAAAGAAAAAAAAAAATCAACAAACCCGTTATGGGAATTTCAATGTCACAAAGGACATTTACAGTGATCATACAGCCACTGTTTATTTTTCTGGAGGACATATAAGAGGTAATTATCTATCCAGGCTACATTAACAGGCATAAAACCTCTCTCACCTTCTTCAGATGCACTAAGGAAGAACAAATGTGTCCAAGCAGGGACACACAAGCATTTAGCCTGACTCCATCATAATGTAAAACTTGACTCAATTCCAATTTTACTGGAGAATTGGAGAATCTCTTTCTTTCTTTAAAAATATAAAATTTATGGTTGTATAAGAACAATTACCTCATAGGGAAGTATAATAACATAATTACAGATCAAATGCAGGAGCCTAAATTTCTCTACCTTGACCTCATTACTGAATCTTCAGTGCCTCTGTCTTTTTGATCTTATAACAGTACCATTTAGGATGCTTGTCTTTCTTGGACCGAAAAATAGTCACAGTCATCTAGAGAATGGTTGCACTTCAAGAAGGGCACAGTTATTTGTTCAACAGCAGGTTAATGTAAGCAAAGGAAAGTTCAACCCAGTATGGCACAGCTGAAAGAACCAAAAGTCAGCTGGGTAGCAAAGAGAACAAAATATACTCCCAACCACATGCATCTCCTCATATGCAAATCACAGAGCTCTGTTTAAGTAGTAAGCTCTGCATTTTTCCTTCCAATTTAGATTTTTAAAGGCAATAAAACTACTCCAGAGTAGGAGGTTATAGCAATAAACCCCCTGACTTCTGGCCAATTGACCAGAATTTCACTAGAATAGCACAGGACCATGTATATCTTATCAGGGCTGGGTACTATAAAATAGAAAAAAAATACAAATCAAAAATGAGACTTCTTTCTTTCAACCATCCAAAAAAAAATCACCAGGAAAATAGCATTCTCTCCCTAGAAATCTTGAGATTGAAACTAGATAATTTTCAGGAACATACATTCTTTTATTTATATTCATTTTATTGGTCTAAGGATCAAACATCTGTGACTTCATGGTGCTGGACATTGTGCAGCCTCAGAGAACTAGATTATCCAGGTGCTACTCCACAGAATTCACAAGCTAGATGAGGCTCAGGGGAGACATGTAGAATGCACACACAGAATAAACAATTTGGTAACTTGATAAGAACGTTAGTTGGACTAATGTTTTATCTGATTACTCGTTTGCTAGACTTTCCTGGGAATGATTACATCAAACAGAGGGAAAAAGGGGAAACTGTAGTGAAGAGCCAATGAGAAGTGTGAGTGGAACTGAGGTACTGTAACCATGAGGAAGGCAAGACAAAATGTCTCAAAAGTCAATCAGAAAAGGACATGAGCTCAAAACAGTGGAAATTCACATACAAAAAGCCCCTACTTAAGCTGCTTCAGCAGCTGCTGCTGCTGGTAGGAGTCTTCAGCTGTCTCAAAACGTTTTTGCTTGAGTTAGGCAAGAATCTTTAACCATTTTCAAAACAGACAGCAATTAATTGTGCAATCCACCCCAAAAATTAGTGCAATGTTTTGTTGCAGAGAATCTGGAGACATTCACACAAGTAATTGCTTACTTACACACGACACTGTGCCTGCAGACACCCTATCCCGACCAGCACTGGCAGTGTAGGCAGACTGCCGACACCCTGCCTGACATTGGCAGCATAGGCAGGATGCTGACACATTATTGATGTAAGGTTGGATTTTCTCCAACCACCCTGCCATTGCTGGAGCCAAGGAGCATCCTGACTCCAAGCCACATGCAAAAAGCATTTGCAGAACTGGCTGGTGCTGCCAGATGACCCATACACCAAACATCTCTGGCAGTTTGCCACGGCCATGGCATCATTTATGACCCTGTATGTGCTATCAGTAATTAGGTGAGTGGCCATATGGGTGCAATGCTGGTCATCTTTCCTACTGCTCCCATAAAGCTGTGATTTATAAGGTGGTGTCAGATCCCATTACTGTCTGGGCCACAGCACTTGACCATACATTAAAATTAAGACACCTGTTGAAAATCCAGAATTAAATTTAAGTTAGATGTTAACTCAAAGTGAAAATACCATTAATGAATCAGGAAGCATTTTGCTATTACAAATTCACTTGGAACACTCCATTACTATTACCCAAACAATCTGTTATGATTCTACAGTGAGCAAAATATGATATAAAAATCTAATTGAAACATGCTAATGGCCATGTTTGCTTTCTTACCTTCCAAGGGAAGGTAAAACACAACATGTGCTCTCTACAGATGAGTATTAATTTAAAGCTGTAGAAAGCATCATTTTATGAAGTAACTGAATATATTTATACTGATTCATAAATTTGAATTATATTTATTTAAAGCAATAGATTTTATTGAATGCATGTTTTGTTTTTTTAAATAAGGAGACAAAATGCACACTTTACAGTGAGAAATTTGAAAAAACACAGCTATTTTAGTGCTTTGCTTTTCAATAATTCAAACGCTAATAGCTAAAATCCAACAATAGAAGTTCAGACAGTGATTCTACTACTCCCTCGGTGGCCTTTAAGACCTTAGTTCCAGATACGAACAGACCTTCCTCTATTACTAGGAATGATATCAGAAGCTTACATAATTTCTCTATAAGAAATGGAACACTTATCCAAGCAAATTCAATATTAATTGCTTGTTTCACTTCAAATGCTCTTTATAGCCAACAGGCTTTTCACTATCTGCAACTACATAGGTCAACTGTACTACACAATTTACAGATCACAAATAAGAAAAAGTCTCAATGGAAATGCAAGAGATTTTCTATAAAATTACCCTGTTTTTAATTTAGATAGTATAAATTTTCTGAGATGGCATGTAATAAAATTGTCTTCTAATTATTCTTCAGCTTTTCTTTGTTTCTTTGAAATCTTCCAATCATAAAGGTTTGAAAACAAGTAGTTAAAGCTGTTTCTCTAACAGAGAATGTCTGTATCTCAGTTGTACTGCAACAACCAGACTAATGTCCTGATTTTAGTCTGCAAGAAACACTTGGGTAGCATAGAAAGACTGACCATTATCATCTCATAAACCCCTTGAAATTTCAAGAGCAAAAATAAGGACATTTTCTTCCCCACCCTATTATTCAGGCATATGTTCTTTTATCAAATGGCAAAGAGCTTTCCAAATAAATGTACTTCATGATTAAAAGAAATCTATTAAGAAAAACTGAGTCCTAACTGAGGCTTTATGTCAGTGTTTCAATATAAATGACAAATGACAAATACATATATATGCCCTCTTTTGGAAGTTAAGGAGTGGATTTCTATCATAGATATAACAGTAACAATGGAGGAAAGTTATTTTTGTCACATTGTGGTACCCACTTGTCCAATACATGCAGCCTATTTCTATCTAGTGAGTCTTAATATTTCCTGGTATTACTCTAACCTTTGATGAGGTTTCAGTACATATGGACCTCCTAGGTTATTAACTGAAAACATGTTGCACAATATAAGAAATGATTATTAAAAAATTAGAATGAAAATGGTCAGGGGTACAGTGTTTGAAAACTCCAAGGTTCCATCTTGGCACCAGCATTGGTGGGGAGCAAAGCAAATTACTTGCCCAGAGGCGACAACTTGGTCCTGAAAAACACAGTATTTTCTTCCATTTACACCAACAGCAAGTGGAAGCTATGGAAAAAGGAGCAATGATACTGTGAACTAAGAATTCATTACTTCCATTTAAACAGCCCAGAACTGGAACCCTGAAAATTAGCTTAAAAACAGAATACAAAGAATCATTGACAAAACCAAGGGCCCTCACATTCCAGCTCAGTGCATTTTTGGTTCATGGGTAATATATAATGTTTTTGTTTGACACGGCATAGGTGTCAGAACTACTTTCAAAGGGGAGATAATACAATAAAAGTTTCCATGATACATACAGATTGTGAATAAATATTTTAAAAGATGTTTCATTTTTTGTAATAATTTAATCAACGAGAGTTCCATTCATATGTTTTAAAAGAAGCATGAGATCACAGCTGCAAACCACTGGTTGCAAGCATCAAAACCTCACAGGAGCACAAATATACTGCAGCCAGGAACCCTTCACATTCCTATTCCTCTCTGCTACAGAGATGCATAAAGGAATCAGCCTCTCACCCTGTCCCAGTAGGGTTTCTCGCACAAATAACAGTTTTACAGTCCAGTTTGCTTTTGACTGTCTATTTCAAATGTTCCAAGATGCCCAATCATTAATAGCCACACAGCTAATGTTTTCTTGACCTGAAATTACATGCTTGCAGAGTGCTAGGCACCAACTACAAAATGGATTTTGTTTTCTAGTAGTTCATGGAAGAAGTGGACAAAATGGATAGGTCAATCCTGTTCTCATAGATTAATCCCAAGCCGATGAGCACCCCTCTATCTTAAATACCCCAACTGCGTTCAAAATGTGGCCAAAAGCTCATCACCCAAACTTGCCATATCACATTAGTGATAACACCAGCTTTTGACACACTTGCAGAAAATGTGCTATGTAAAGTCTAAATTTGTAATCCAGACAGAGGCCCAAAAGGTGGTAGCAGGCAGCTGGACAGTAATCAATCATGGTAAGCAGCAACTCCTGGTAGCGGTTTCCCCACATGTTCTGCTGATGTCTCTTCAGAGACACTAGAAGGACTACATGCTCCTTTACCATTGTTATTTTAGACATGCTCCAATGATCATGCCAAGGTCAGGAATGTGACCTAGGGAAATCCTCCAACACAAATGCAACAAACATAATAGGTGCACAGCTAGTAAATAAATCTACTCCGCAACCCTGAAATTGTATCATTGTCCTGAAAGCTGTGGGCTAAATAAATACACTCAAACTGTGGAGAAATGAAAAAACAACAACAAAGAAAAAAATTTTAAAAAATTAACAAAAAGCTTAGAGACAAGGAACAATCAAAAATCAAACAAATCAAGTAACATGCTCAAACTGTCCCTGTCAGGGTGCTGTGATGTTCCTGCGGTCTATTCCTTGTGAAATGCTAGATTAATAGCTGAGTTATCACCATATGGGCTTTAACTGTTGGTCAGCCCTGAAGTGGTCAGGCAGTTGGACTAGATGATCTTTGTAGGCCCATTGCAACTGAACAATTCTATTCTGTATGACCACATCCCACCTGTGATTGGTCTCCTTAACTGTATAAATACCTATTTCTGTGAAATGTGCTAAGCTCTTACCCTCAACAAATTCATCATTCTCTAAACACCTGCTGTTTCAGAAGAGATAATAATGCCTAAAGCAAGGGATTTTAAAAGCATTCATTTAGTTTATGGGTGTCATAATTGCACACTATTCCTGTGAAAAACTGCATAGATCTGAGTTGCTGGATAGCCACACTGGGATTAGCATTTATACATCTGCATAAAAAAAGATGATGGGGATCCACAGTGCTAAAATTTAGATTAGCCTTGTTCTTCATGATCTTTTTAATGAACACCAACTTTTTACCACATTTTTTAATAAGTGAAGGAGGGTCTTCAAACATAAGTAAAACCAAATTCCAATTAAAACCAAAACAAACCAGGATGTTTCCCGTGTAATAAGTAAAAACACCTTGGGAACTTGTTGTTGGTGATTATGTGCAAAGAGCAGCAGGACATGGCTATGGATTTTATTATTTTATTAAAAAAATTTATAATAGTTATTACACAGAAAGGGATTACCATTAGTTTAGAAAGACAATTTGCTGGAGTCAAGGATAATATTTAGAGGGATATTGCTACATAATTGTCCTAATTTCATACTCTTCCCCAGGCATCCAGAAACAGGCAGGGTCACAGAAGAGATATTCTGTTAGACTCACCTTTGTTTCCATTTGATATGACTGTTCGTTTTTTAAATCAGCATGTATAAAAAACCATGTTGATAAAACTTCTTCCTTCTATCCCCAAATTATCATGTATGCTTTCATCAAGTCCTGCAAAACCCATGCTGTCCAGTGTGTACCAAAGGCCACCACGCTTAACACAGAGAACTCTCTAAAAAACATATTTTTACAGAACTGTGAGACCATGAAAGGACGTGTTTTATCAAAACAGTATTGCAGCTCTACTGTAGGTTTCCTTCTCCCTTGCTACTGGATATTTCAGTAAACCATAAGCAAGGTAAATGCTTTAGAACAGTTTTCTTCATTGTTACGCAGAAATAGAGTAAATATCTTTCTATGATGTAGAAATAGATGACATTTCCAGGGCAGCCTTTTTTCTCTTTTTCTTCTTTTTTAACAGAGACTTAGATGTGTGCACCTACCTAAAAAATAATCATGTGATTGATTGGGTAAAAATATATATGCTAACAAATTTTTATAAAATTTAGTTTACTTTTAGTACTGCATACACAAAACACAAAGTGGGATTATATGCCTTATTAATTAAGGGGACAGAAGGGTAAAAGACCAAAAAATCTGTAGGAGGAAGGCAAAAATTTCCTCAGATCTAAATACTGGAGTAATTTACAATAACTTACCACTCTAATCAATAAACACGAAAGTAAAACATACACAGTTCTGTCTAGAATCAGTACCTTAAGGCTCTATAACATAACAGGTATTTTGCCTAGTTGTTCCCCACTCAGAAAATATAAAATAGCTCTCAAGAACCAAACCTTTAAGAAGCCTGGATATTTTTCATTTGGAAGCAAACAAACCTCTCATGCCATAAGAGCAGAACCCCATTACAGAACTTCCTAACTGGCTGCACCCTTTGGGAGCTCAGCACACTCCACCTTTAATTTCAAGGCTGACACTGCACCTTAGGGTGAGGTTATCACATTAGTCAGTTCCTGTTGTGAAAGACCATGTGTGAAACTACAGTGTGAGAGCAAAGTGACCAAGATTAACTTCGACTGCAGTCTCAGCACAAGGTTCCTGTCATATGCCATGGAGTGCATGTGAAGCACTAATGCGTCTTTGCCAACCTTACTTTAACAAGTTTCACCAAAACTTTTCAGTTTGAATAGTATTGTCACTTCATGAAGTCCTATTGCTACTTCTTTCATGTTAAAAACAGCAAAAATTTCATGTTTTAATAGCAAAAAAATTATCATCTCATTGTGTTAGAATATTCTTTATTAGTTTTAGGAAGGCAAAAAAAACCCCGCAACAGGTTACCATTTTCATGATCCCTGCATATTTAGGGAAAAACAGTGAAAAACATGGAAATAAATGTGCGTTTGAAAGGTATTCATGTGCTAACAGAGGCTGCACAAGCTGTCATTATGAAATATGCAAAAAAAGCTGGTTGAATAAAATCAGGAAGGACACAACTTTGATGTCCATCTACTAACTATTGTAGAAGAACTAGAAGGAACAAGAATAAACCTGGAGATTTTTCACTGTAACAGCTTAGTGAGAAAGAATTAAATAACACACACCCAAACCCCCCTAAAACAATTGAAAACCACTGTCTCTACACCTTCAGCATATGAAATGCCAGCCAATTCCATGTATGAAGCCTGGGCATAAGTTAAACAGCATCAAAAACAGCTGGGACAAAATGCTATTTTTTAATACCTGGGCAACGTACCAAATAATAGAAAAGCTATACACATAAAAAACCCCCAAACTAAACCACACCAAAACCCTAAGACAAGAATTTTCACCTCACATTCTTTATTTCTTAGTTGTGCTATAAAACCCAAATATTTTGGTTAATTCTCCTCAATTCAGGACACTGAAAAAAACCCCCGCAAAACAACATTAGCAGCCATGCTAAGTGCAGACTCATTGTTCCCTCTTCCAGAGGCTTCCAAAATTCCAAAATGTTGAAACCTGGCACAGAAACAAACTTTTGCTCTGAATCATATGGAGCAAAATTATATAGCTAGGCTAAAATAAGAAAAAACCTTTTAACATTGACAAAATCTTTTATGATGTCTTCTGATATATAAATAATTGGTTAGTACCTACTGTGATTGAAAATGTGCCTGCCACTAATGAACATCTTGTCCAATACCTGCACAATGACACTGTATGGGTGGCATTCAGTGAAAATCTCAGACATTAATCAGACTATTGACATCAAAAATGGATGCAGACATAGAAATATTTTAGATTTTTATTTTTCAAACAACCTTTTCATTATATAAGGAAGGATTTTTAAAACTTCAGATACATTATTGTATTTAGTCAGGGAGAGGAATATAAATAAATATATATCTATCAATCACAGTCCCAGGAACAAGAGGAGAATGTGGCAGCTGAACATATTCTCAGGTCATAGGATGTATCAGGCACTGCCATCCTTTAGAGCTTGGTTCATGGGAGAGCTGCTACTTCCTAAAGCAATAAGGACATTCCTGATGTTGTTTTCAAAACTGTTGTTCCAAATTCAGGGTAGTTTTTTATGAAAACATAGGGTTTTCTTTCATTTTTTGCAGAAAAAAAGCATGCATTTAAAATCCCACTTCAGAGTGCCTGTGTGTTTACATTTCTGCAAAATACCTTCATGGCTTAGCACCATGTGTAGTTTTCAGTATGTTACTTACATTTCTCACTTTTTTTTTTTTTATACAAAAGTTTTTTTAGCAATGAAAATCATATTACTTTCAGGAGTTTAGGGTATTTTATCTACTCTGAATTTGTACTATAAGCATTTCACCTAATACCTCCTTTTTTTTATCCTTCTACAAATTCAAAGAAGTTATTTTCAGGATTAGAGTTATTTTGGAGATTATTTTAAGCGATTACATTGATGCACATTTCCTTTCTCAGCATAATGATTCTTTACCAGATTTGACTGCAAGACTGTAACAACATTTGATCTTTCATTATCTCATAAAATTTAAACTGATTTTTGCATATAGTTTCTATTTAAAAGTATTAATAAAGACATTTGTAAATCTCAGATCAGCCATTTTCTTTTTGTATTTAAGAAGGCTGCTTTCTTTCACTGAATGTTTCTTTTTTTTTTTTTCCTGAGTGAATCAATGTGGAAACATAAAAGTTGAAAAAAGTGACAAGAAAACAATTACTAAACTGACCTCTAAAAAAGATGGATAGACTGAATAAATTAGAAGATTAGTACCTCTGAAGAAGAGTTTCTTATTGGGAGTAAAACAGCACTTTTTTTCTATCAATCTGTACTTCTTCGGTATTAATTTGCAATGTCAAGAAATTTTATGTAGGAAAATGTGATAAATTATTAACATTTCTGATCTACCTGGTTTCTGAAAGAAAAAGAAAGTTCAAACCCCAATGAGATTTCTACTACTGAAAAAAACATTAGCTGCATTACGAAGAAACACTTCATGAACCTGTTTTGACAGTAAAATGGGAACTAATAGAATTATAATTAGCAACAGTCAGAGACTGTTGGAGCAACAGAAAAGATTTCTGAAGTTATTAGACTATTACTTAATTAGTGGCTTCCATAAAACCATAAAAAATGTTGATACCTAATCTACACAAGAAGAATTTAAAGAATAAGTCTAACTGAATCTGCTGATTTGTTTACAGAATTACTTAAGCCTATATACACAAGAACTTTGTACAACCTGTAGGGAATAAGCTATAAAAATAAATTGGTGTGTTTGTTGTAACTGACATGTCATGCCTATTATACAGCCTTGAAGACAAAATATAAATCCAAGATTTTAAAAACTCATCTCCTGAAGCAAAATGTGTTATGATAAATACCACCATAGAAAACAGTCATGATAATATTCCTTATGATGAAAATACAGTGAATCAAAAAAAATCTTTTTATATGGAACACATCTATTTCTTGACATTAATGAATGATTTGGGAACTTACTGTAGTAGTGTATTGCTTACACTGCTGCAGGTTTTAGAAGGTCTGTTCAGACAGTACAGAATGGAAAAAGAACCTTTACAGGCTGCTTTGAAGGCAAGGAGGATGAGCTACTACTCTTCACATCTGCTCTATGAGTAGTAGCAGAGAAGTGTAGTTAAGCTGCAGTTCAAGTGTAGTTAAGCTGAGATTTTAGGATAAAAATCTTGTAAAAAGGGTACAGAAGTACTGAATTACTTCATCTCATGATGCCTCAGGGGTTCCCAACTCTGGAATGCCTTAAAAACAAGTGAAGACAAACACCCTTCAGGATGCCCATGGGGAGATAATAGCATGGAGTCACTCCCAGCTTCACAATTCTGTGTTTACACAATGCAAAATTTCTGTGTAAAACATAATTCCTGTCACCACGAGCTTCAATGGGTTTAAACACAACTCCACAAGGGAGCAACACTGGGAAAGCAGGTAAGTAAATACTGATACAAACATGGGGATCAAGGAAGGGATCAGAAACATGCAATTGAAATAGCAGTGCATGGGTTAGTTTGCCAGGGAATGGAGCTTAAATCATTCTGAGAAATCAATGAGGAAATGTGAAAGGCAGTGAGAGAGAGCCAGAGTGAGAAGAGCCAGAAGCAAGAGGTGCCATTCAGTTCAGCACAGCTGTGATGGATGATGTTGAAGCTGTTGAGCACATGAGAATACAGAAAGGAACAGAGAAGAGGGAACATGCCAGAGATCAGCTTTGTGACAAATGCACTGCACTGAGCCAGCCTCTTCAATACTCTCTAATTCCTAATGTCATCTTCATTTCAGAAATGGCTCCCTCATTTGATAAGCCACACAGTGATATTCTGATGTGCACAGACTCTTTAGGGGGTCAAAATTTCTTCAAGAAGCAGTGCTGCAAAATGAGCAGCCACAGCCTTTGCACAAAGGGGAAAGAGCGAGGCACACAACAGAGCAGAGAGTTGACTATTTGCCAAGAGATTCCTATCTGGTGCTATGGCTTAGCCTATATGGAAGATGTAAGCAGAGGCAAATAGAGTTATTTGGAGAAAGTGCTGCTGATTGAGATACTGGGATTCTGATCATGTCTGAGTGGGTATGGTAGCACTCAGCAAGGCAGTGGCAAAAGATGTAATGGGGAACACAAGTTACGTTTCAAAGCCCTTATAGCACCTGACAGCCTCTCTCACCTGACAATCTCCTCAAAACCCACAAAATACAAAACCTGGTGTATTTATACAACATTTAAATGACAATTTGTTGCTTCCAGACGTAAAAAAATAACTATTTTTTTCATTCTGAGACAAGGAGGTAAGAGAGCTGAAAACAACCTTATTTTTGTCATCATTTTAACTCTCTTTTGCTTCTTCCTGTTTTGCAATCAATACAGTTATTTCTGTAATACACACATTCCATACACAAGGATGCAATGGCCTCACAGCTCAGATGCTATTAGGGATCAGCAGAGTGCACGTGCAACACGAAGTGTACCAAAAAAGGCAAATAAACAAGGTTGGCCCAAAGGACAGAACATGCCTCTCCCACAATTTCCAATTACAGTCATATCTTCTACAGGTCTGCACATCCAAGCTAGTGAGAGAGTACAAAAAGAATTTATTTTTTTTTTTACAGAGCAGCTTGGACAGCACTGCAATATAGATACAACTTTCTGTCTTTCTGCCTTCGGTCTTTTTTGGCAATGACATTCTAAAATAGCAATGTAGCAATGCCAGCAAATACAAACCTCTGCTGCTTAAGGTAAATATTTCATTTATTCTCTTAAAAAAAACCCCAAAAACAAAACAAAACAAAAACAACAACCAAAAAAAAAAACCAAAACAAAAAAACCCCTTTAATTTGTTTAAAACATTTCTGAAATTTATGAATTTTTCCTAAAATAGGCCTTTTACCCTAACTGCTTCTACTTGAAACCTGTTTCCAAGTCTCCCACTCCACTGCTGTTTGTTACCATATATACATATATATGTATTTAGCTATCTTCAAGCTATCATGTTCATGGACTATTAACTGTTTCTTCTTTGTTCTGAGTTTGTCTTTTTAATGTGTTCAAACATAAAATGAAACACACTTGCTTTTAAGTTTCACTTTCTGATTAAGCAGACAAGCCTCATTACGCCCTTCTTGCAAGGCAGGCTGAACATTTTGTTGCCCGTAAGTACATGTTCTAGGCACCAGTCTCACATATTGAGTTGTTTCTCTTGGTTTTCTTTAAGCAGAAGGGCCCTGATTAATACAACACATCACCACACAAAACAGTAACATTTTTGCCACCATTTTCATGTCACATTTTCAGTGGCTAAATGGATCCTTCAATCCAGATGCCTAACATTATCTTCCTTCAGCCACAATCCTAAATTTGGCAGCAATGAGACAAAATTCCACCTACACAACATGCTCAGAAACTATTCAATGTATATGAATTTTTTTACCACAATTTAAATTTTTACTTCCTTGAATAGCCAAAACTTCAAGCATTACTCTTGTAGTTGCAACAGTTAATTCTAATAACTCTTTTTTCTTTCCACCCCCCCAAACATCAGAATATTGATGGTGAAATCAATCTGAATATCAGATTTGATATCCAATTAGATGTTTAAACGCTGTGGCTATGCTATTTAAGTTTTTATTTTAAGCACTTTATGAGTTACTGCTTTTGTATTGGCAAAAAATTTAAATAACTAGTCATAAAATAATTTTTAAGATCTTACAGTGACCTACTCATTTAGTTCAAAACCAGGAACAATATCAGCTCATAACACCCAGAAGGCTAAATAAAGGGAAAGCCATCTGCAAAAATGCTTCTTTTCATATAGCATTCTCTTCTGGCACTTCTGTAGTCATTAAACATTGTTGCTTGCATTTACTGCTGGCTTTTTGAGATCCCAATTTAAATCTTTGAGAAAAATATTCTGTAATTCATGTGGCAATCAAAATAAAAATCTGCAATGGTTTACAAGTACTACCAAAAAGGTGAAAAATTATGCTCGTTACATAGTTAAAAATGCTGAATTTCAGAGCAAAGAAGGGTAAACAAGTGACTGAGTCATATATCAGATAACAATGTTTTTGCAGCTTTCACATAAACAATAGTGCTGTGATCACTCGAACTGTGAATGTGTCAACTTTATGTTCAGAAATCACACATGCATTTTCTCTAACAAAAAAAAATCTAAACTCAACATCAAAACTCATGTTTTTTTATATTAAATAATGGTTCAGAGCTCTAGGACAGTACTGAATCTGCACAAGGAGCTATGTTGAATATATGTAATCTAGAGAGACTTCTATTACCAAAAAAACCCACTCCAGATGATGACTGTTACATTTTGATTTGACAACCTGACTCTATCCCAAAGGCTATGCTCACTGCACTTGCAAGACGAGTCCAATCAAATCTGTACCAAGCTAAAAAGTAATCACCTTCTGTGAAGACCATTAGCAGATTAAGCCTGGGATAAAAAAAAGAAAAAAAAAGTTACATGCATTTATCAAAGGGCAGAAAACCAATGGCTTGTACATAAGCCATCTTTTCAATTGTATTTAGGTAAGTGATTAGTCTTCCTCTTATCACTATCATTTTGCCATTTGACTTCATTGTGGCCATACTGTGACCCAAATACAGTAGATATACCAACAACCAGATCAAGTCTGATTCCAGCTGCAGGCTTTTTATGTTTATTGATATATTAGGGATGACTGATGGTAGTTCTCTTGGCTTTACTTACAAATGACTCTATTGAAATTAAGTGCATCTATGAGAAAAGTAACCCAAATTCCAGAAATCATCTTCTCCTACCAACTTGAACAATCAAAAGGAAAAAGCATTACATGAGTGCATGTTCACAGTAAGGATGCAAATACACATTGTTAACGTAACTTTAAAGGCTGAAACATTACAAAATTATGGATTTCAGAACTGGGTTTGGAACAAAGAACTATCTGTTACTAATAACTTGAGAACAAATCCTGATATTCTGGAATGAGCTAAACTTGCAGGGCAAACCAAGGGGATGAGCACTGTGAGGTTGCCCTGAAGATTTCCACTGTGTCATCGTGTTTGAAAGAAGCAATGAGGATTTTCCAAATGAAGTTGGCAGTGATTCAGTGCCTAAACCTCTTGATCCTGTGAACTCTTTGAAACATGAGGCCATCTGCCACAGAGATTTTGTTTCCACCCATTCCTAACCATGCCCTTTGATTGACATCATACTATCATAGATCCTTCCTGCCATTACTATGAAAATTGGAAAAATGGGGTTCTTGATTAATCAACCTGAAACTATGCAGTAAAAGAAGATCTTTCACTCTCCTTCTGTATTCTTACAGTTGCCTTATATTCCTTTGAGGTTTCCTTTCATCCTTTAGTGCATACTGCAAATTTTTGTTTATTTTATTCTTTGCAAGAACCTCATTTTTCTCCAGTGAGATCATTGATCACGGAGACCTTTTCACTTTTCTTTTATATGCCTTTTTTTAAGCACCTGGCACAAAGCTAGCTTTTATTTTGCATGGGGTTTTTTTGTTTGTGATGTGTGTGTGTGTGTGCAATCAGTATGCTTGTTCCACAGGCAACCAAACCATAGTCATGCCTTCTTCTAGGGCAGATATTGTTACTGACTTTCATCTCCCCCAGTCTTATAACTATCCTCTAATATTTTTACTGTTAGAGCCTTAGGACCTTGCTCATGCTCACTTTGACTGTCACACGGCAACAGGAACCATTACATAGAACAGTATTAATTTCTATATTTTTTCTAGACTCTTTTTTACTCAGCTTTTCAGAGTATAATTGACATGGATCATATGTTTGGAGTCTTTTTTATGGGTTTGCACCCTTTTGACCAGTGTTAATGTTATGAACCCTTAAATGTTTTCCACCCATTCATATCTGCAGCTTCCAGTTAAGGATCTGACTGTGTCCTAGCCTCTAAGCAAACAAGTCATAGACTTACATGGCCGGTGAAGTCTATCACATAAGCTATCTATCTATTTGTTTTGCACTGTGATAACGTCTGTGACACTCAAGTCAGGCTCTGTTTGGATAATCATTTAGCATGTGGGAAAAATGGACATTATGTCATCACAGAAAAAGAACCATACAGATACGTTTATTCAAGAGCTGTAACCAGTGTCAAGCCCTTCACCTGCTCAGTAGTTCAGACACAGCTACATTTCTGCAGGTGTATTCTTGTCTTATGATTCAGCTTAGATAACAGCTGAAGCACACACACATGCCCACATGCAGCTATAACTAATACTTAACACAGGAGATACAGAAACTAAAAAAAAAAATATATCACCCCTTAACACTTGCCTTTGTCTCTGATCCATTATTTCTCTAAAGCGCTCTCCACAGTGAGCTCTGGATCCCCAGACTCCCTCTTCGGTTAGCTCTTGGAATTACCCATGCCAAAAGGGCACTATTCCCTTGGAGTAGGAAAATACCTGTCTGATCCTTTTCAGAGCCTACTGTACTCACTCCTTCCTTGACCTGACTGTTTGCTCCTCTCACAACTTCTATTAGAAATGTTACAACTTTGACACTGTCATCCCATTTGCCAGATTACACAATTGCATTTCACTGCAGAGAAGTCAGGATAAGCAGGCTTTGGAACAGAGTAAAGTTCTGTGTCAGAAATAACACCTGAATGGATAAACAACTAGTATGTGACAGATAAATGACATCACTTTTATCGATTCATGCCAGGCTTTCTACACATTAAAAACTTCAGCCCAAAAATAAGAAGCAACATATATTACAAATTTTTTAGTTCTAATCTTTAACAGAAAGAACAATCAATAAACCCAAAGCAAGGACAGACAAGTCCAAGCCCTTAGAAAACTAGTTTAGTTGTCGAAAATAAATAAGATCAGAAATCAAATTTAGAAAACCCAACCAAAATAAAAACCACCACAAAAATAAAAACCAGATGCCATGCCCATGGTTCAGGCTGAAAGCTCAAGAAGATCTAAAAACCATCTCAAATTACACAGAGGGCTGACATAGTTGAGAACTAGCTGTTACATCATCCAATTGACACATAAATGTACAAGATCCAGAGCTGGGACTGCCAATAACAAGCAGCTGGCTGTAGCAAGGGAGGATGAAGACAACTTTTTTCACTGGAACCCTGTACTTGTGTAGAATGAAGGTCCAGATTTAACACAACAATGAGACATGCAATTTTACTACTTAATGCCAACAAGTAAGATCTTTCCATGCTTATGAGAATCTCAGATGCATAGGCTCTACACTTCCTATCTGTATCAAAGCCTTTGGTCAACAAATTATTTCTTCTGTTCTACTTCAGCTTTCTAGGTAGACTGTTCTTTCTGTAGAGCACATAATTCTGTGGCAGAACAAGAATCACTTCAAATATGGCTTTCAGAAAAAAAATGAGTAATTTATCTACTTTGCAAATTCTTGTATCTGCACATCTCACAGTGTCTGAACAGCTTGCAAAGCTAACCACATCCTTCAGCTACAATAATTATTTCTCATTCACTTAAAATATAAACACCAGTACCACCAAACATCCCAGGGATTTTTCTGCAGCTTTCACCATATCAACACTTTTACCTCAGCATAATTCACTATCTTTGATCTCTCTCTGAAAAGATATGACTTCTGCTGAGGCTGTTTCTCCAAAAAGAAATAGACATTTGGAAACAAAACCTTACACCACATTAATTCAACATCAACATACTGTTTTCTAGAAGTCCACAAGGCAGTGAACCTGACATCCTGAGTTTCACATGACTTCTTGGATTCTCAAGTGCAGCTCCTAATGAAGGATAATACATAGCATGAGTCTTTGGCTGTGGGAGAAATCATGCTAACAAGGGATCATGAAATCACTAGTACAACCATCCTAAGGGTTATTAAGTCCCAAAATAACATAGGAACGCATTATCTCTTCCTATTCTTGGGATACATCCATCCGTCAAGGTATGAAACACATCTTCCACCTCTCTGCTGCACAGAAATTCTCATTTATGGTCTGCAGAGCAAAAATTATAGTTCACTGTTGCTCAAAGTTCTTATTCTTAATATTAAGAAGATGCTTAGACTGAAAGTTCATGGTAATCATGTGGATTCACACATAAACCGATACATCAGTGTGTCATTGCTACTCATCAGTGTGGAGAACTCCAGCCTCGACATTACTAATTATCAGATACACAAGCGTGGCTTGTAATTTGGGATCTTATTCTACTTGTGTATGTAGTTCTTAAGGAAAAGGATAAACAGTCTCATTGTTACTCTCTGCAATTCATGAAAATACTACATTGAAAATTCTACTCAGTCTAAGATACAACACTTGACAGTAAACAAAATTCTTGCCCAAACATCACTACAGTGTTTCCTAGGTCCTCAAAGGACATTAACTGTTTCTGTGAAATTTTCTAATGTAAATGATCACTTTTGGGTTGGTAAGACAGAAAGCACAATTGTAGCTAAGGAAGAACCAATGACAGTCAGAGAAACATGTTCTCTTATATCTTTACTTATATCCCATATATATTTAGTACTTCCAGACTGCCTGATTAGACAGTATTTCCACCCACAAAGAGCCATCTGTTTAATAAAAAAGGACTTTTTATATCACACATACATGTAGCCCTCAGACCAGAGATGAATATGCAAAACACATGCCTCTATAACTAGTTTCTAGTTATTACTTTCCTATCACAGTTTCAGGTATGAAATAGATAATTCATAACCTAACTATGATGCAACTTGGATTCATTCCAAGTTAACGTTTCATAAAAGAGGTTAAAATTATAAAAGCTAATGGTTAAATTATTAGAAACAACAGAAAACAGTAGTTATTAGTGGAAAAACACAGATTATATAAACTGTATGAACCACAAATATTAGATAACTGTTTCCATTCTACACCCCACTTAACAGTAAACCTTCCAAATCTTCAATAAAGAGTTGTTCTCAAATATGGAGTTCCTCCTCCTCTCACACTCCTACAAAAATTAGATGATCCAAGGTCATTTATGGGTGTTATTCAGTACTGGACAAGGTCCAATTTATAGTACAATATATCATAATTTTTCAGTGTCAAAAAAGTCGGCAGTGTTATTTGATTAGCCGAATCCATTCCAATCTGACAATGCCTCTGGCTTCAATATTCTGACAAGATTGACATCTCACTGAACTCTAAACAATACAAGGATTGACCCCTGAAAAAAAAGGCAGTTTAAGTTGCTTGTGTGAGTTAAGGGAAAACAGAACCAGGCATGTAGCATATATATACAATTAAAATTATCAATCTTGGCCTGTGTGTAAACAAATATCAAAGCTTTCAAAATGTACATATCAAAAATTTAAGTCTCTAAGCAGGAATATATTTGTGCTATATTATACTGCAACACATAATTTATTTCACAGCAAGAAATCTTTTTCAATAAATTTCAGCACATACAGCTCTGTTGAAATTCAGGTTTAGAACCATTCCCAGAGCATGTCAGAAAGGAAGTGTACAGGCTTCAGGTCTCACTGTAAGGTGCAGCAGAGGACATAAAGGTAGTTACCTTCAGAAATAAATTAACTACTATCATGCTCTTGCCTTCCAAACCGATTTGCTTAACCTTTAGTGGCCTTCCCGTCCCTGGGATTGTGAAGGAAGGCCAACTTACCTAAAGTGACATTTGCATCTAAACAATAACCACATAATTCAGCTTTTCCACCTGTAAGATCAAATCAAATTTCTTTAGTGCACTGAGAAATAGCAATCAGATTGACATCAAATAGCAGCCAATTTGGCATGTGTTAATCCACCATTTGTCTGAAACTCAGATGCCACTTTCAAAGCATCTCACATACAACTTTACTACTGTAGTTCAGTTTTCAAGTATTTTGGTCTTCAGTCAGAATAATGAGGGAAAAGGCTGAAATTCTTTTCCCTTAGTCTTAGGGAAAACGTAGTGATGAGGTGCTCTCTCAGACACATGGCATTTCACAACACTTGCAAGTTATACACTACAAGAACTGGTAAATATTTGTCAGCCTACAGCAACTCTCCAATATGATCCATGCATCTTTGAATAACTTTTGGAATCCTGCCAGACTGACAGCTACAGTTAAAGAAGGCTGGTATGCTAAATAGTACCATAATGACTTCTTATCTTCTTTATTTGGGATAGATGCAGAATCAGCCCAACTGCAAGACACGCATGACTTTTAAGTCACTGACCAAAAAAAAGAACATGCTTGAGTTCACTCTTTTTTTTCAAAGATTTAAAGGTTCTATCCCAAACATTATCAATAGCAACTAGGAAAAGAATCCATCAATTGTTTTTTTGGGTAAGCTGAAAATAGCAAAAGTCACATAGAAATAATTTTTTCCTGAAACATCAGTGAAATTATTAGTGGATTTTATAAGTGACCGAACATTTCAAGTCAACAGCAGTCCCTTTTTCAAAAAACCACACACAGTTACTTATCAAGTTAAAAAATTAATACTTAACAGCATGAATGTGGTGGCTGCACAGAATGTATTATCATAAATGGAATAGGAAAGATGATTATCTAATTGAGACAGGACATTATAGACTATCCTCTTCCATAAAAACAGCGCACTATCTGTAGCATATATAGTGACGTTTATACCCATTATCCTCCAAGTGAAAACCTTACATTTGAAATTTAGTGCCAAAGTATGTATAGCAGTACAGTTTTTTTATTTGTAACAAGATGGATTTATATTGCATCATGTTTTTTAATCAAAGCTACAGCAGATTCTCACTCTTCCCCCATATATAAAAACAACCATCCTTTGTCTTTTGGTCACACTGTGTTGCAAAATACTGCTTTGTTTTGGTATTGGGAGATTGGAAGGTGAAATGGAGGTCACCCAGTTCCCCGAGGTCAGCCAGCACTAATAACACCAGCCTCTGGAGAACACCAGCAGTGTCCCATTTCTCTCAAGGTCAAGCAACTGCTGCAATCATTCAATGAGAAACCAACAAGACAATTCACAAGTCTTTTCTTCAGGGGTAAAGGACATACATCCATGTTGTTCCAATGGTTTTAAAATCTTGTAAACAAATTTCTGTTCACAGAAAGATTCAAAAAGATGGAAAATACATGCAGTAAATACAGTAACAACCACTTGGAAGGGGCAATTTTTGTCTTTCAGTAGAGATCAACTAATAATTATTAAATACAGATATAATGAAACTTGTGCACTTGGGCCTTAATTCAACATGTACATATTAGAGTAAAAAAGAAAAATCAAATAAATATGTAATTCATTTGTTAAAACTACGCATGTGTTCCTGCCCCATCCAGGATCTTGGTTACCTGTATCCATGTGGACCCTGGCCCTGCACATCACACAGCCTCTCAATCCACATCTCTCAAGCAGATCCACTCGAGCCAGCCTCTTTCTTCTCACAGCTTTTTCCAGCCCTGTTTTCCAAAGTCCCAATACAGCATCCAGATCTAAATGGCAGACTCCCTTACTTTCCCAACCCATTTCCCCCTTCAGCCTGACCCTAATGTCATCCTATATTGGCCTGTCTACATTCCCAGAATCCAGATATAGACTTCTTTATCCAAACAGCTGTGCATAGGCAACTAAACAAAGAAAAATGGGGTGTGTCCATGAAGGAAATAGGAAAACATAGCCTGAACTTTGGGTATCAGTAAGTCCAGTATCCACTTCTAAGCCATTCAGAATAATCCACTTCAGTAAAAATGGGATCAATCAAAACCCAACTCTCTGCACAAATACATTCTTATCCAAAGCTTTCCAAAACTCAGAAAAATTTCCCAGGTATTATGATTATCAATGGATCTAGAAGTTTGTGCAACTCAATTTAGAAAAGCTTAAAGAAAGCAAAGCTATCTTTCTGCCTGCATGAAAAGGTTACCAAAGTATTTATTTTGTTAGCAATATTTCATTTTTGCTTTACCTCCAGTGTGACCACTGCTGAATATGAAGATAGAGAACTATTAAAACACTCACATTTACAGATGAGAATATTGTCAAATTACTTTGCTACATTTTAGCATAATATACATAAATATAAGTATGGAATGTATCATGCTGTTACACAAAAATATCCTCAACGCCAGAATCTGACAATAGTAGTCTAAAGCAATACTACAGGAATACTGAGTAGGTAGATACTGGTATTTTGCATGAACTGCAATAAAACCTCAAAGTTTCATTATGTCCTTTTATGACAAGTGTCACAAATCACCAGAAGTTATAACCAGCTGTATGTGAAAACAAGATGCTGTTATTATAGCAAGATGACTTTCAAATTTGGAGCAAAATTGCTTAATTTTCTTTCTCTCCTGCAAAGTATTTTGCTTCTGGTTTCACCAATTTACTTGAAGCCTGTGGAGAGACTTCTGGGCATATCTTTCAAAAGACACTGACTTTACAGTTCTGCTCTCAAGAAACGTATTGCATGGTAGAATGAATTATTCCAGGCAATATATGATTACTTGCTCTGTGACAGTGCAACCTTGCAAAGAAGAGCTTGTCTTCATTATTCCTTATATTTTTAATGTACTACAACAGATAACAATTCGCATTTTTTTCACTTTCACTTTTTAATGCAGTGCATTTATTTAAAGAGCAGAAAAGAAAGCTCATGCCAATATTTTAAAATATGTCCAAGATCTGCAGGTAAAGTGTTTTTGCTGTTGTATTTCAGATACCTCATGTGAAATTTTCTGTAAGGCTGGACACAGGAACCATAGTTCTGGTGTTTTTGCAGAAATAATCATCAGTAGAATAGAGAAAACAATAGGTCAAGTTTGTTTTTATAAAGGAAATTCTAAAATGATCAGTGTTAAAGGTGGAAAGAATTAACTGCATATATATATAAAGGAGAGAGTTAAGAATTGTCTACACTACATTCAGTATATTAATGATTTTTCAAAAGGAAATTTTACTATTAGCACTACTCTACATTATGTCCACAAACCCAGAAAGCATAAATGCTCTCTGATAAGATGCACTCTAGAAGAGAACAGCATGTCATCTACAGCTGGAGTTGCTATTAGATGTTTTATTAACATGTTAAAAACATGGCTTTTCAAGGGTGTGCATCCACATTAAGATATCTAATTCTGACCCTCCCCTGACCATTCTCTCAAGGAAAGTTAATGGGCCAGAATCTTTGCTACTTAAAATTGGCACATTAGAATTGACTTTGATGGGATATATAAAGCGATATACACCATCAGCATCTGATCTGCATATTTGATGAATTTAAAACTCTGATTGCTGTTTGCCTATTTTAGGCTGGATACAGAGAGAAAAAAGAAAAGTGGTAGGTTGGTTTGAAACTGTTCCTCATATATAACACCTTTCTGCCCCCAAACAATTATTCTATGATTTGGATATAATTGAAAGCTCTTTTTTTTTTTCTTTACTTTTCTTTTTTCCTTTTAATCTTTGGAATGGAAGGAGGGGAGCAGAATGGTAACTGCACACACACACTTACATATGTATCTAATGGTAACTATACTCGAGCATATAAAGCTATAAAAATATCCATCTTCTAAAGCATAAATTAAAATTTTCAAAAAACATGCTTTCTTCTCACAGAAGAAAATTGAAAAAAACTACATATTCATTTATTAAAACTGGCCAATATAGCTACAGAAAACTACAATAAAATTAAAATGTTGGGGTGCTATTAAGTCATAAGAGTAGCTAAGGACTTGCTTTTCATCTTGCCATCACTAGCAGTTTACCACATTTTAAAACGCTGGGACATCAAGAAAAATGAAAGATCACTGAAGCAAAATAGATGAACAGTTGTCACTACTAGAAACAGTTACCATGGGAAAACCAGCAGTGAACAAACATTAATGTTATCATTTTCAATAAAACAAAGTCCATGGTTAACTATAAAGCTTAAGCTATAGCTCCTGTAAATGTCTGATTAAAAATCATTCATGATCATCTTCACTGGTAATTAGTTACTAAATTATAGAACACATCATCGTTGTACATATTGCTGAAATCTTTTGACCGGTAGGTGAACTGGACAAAATGAGAATTTGCATTACAAGCCCAACTATTCCAGGTAATAACTTCTACCAGATGACTGAACTTTTACATTCTGGAGCTATTCCTATTTTACTGCTGGCTTTTTACGGAGATTAATCATCCAGTTTTGAAAACTTATTTCTGTTTCCCTGTACTTGGAACTGAAACAATATTTATACTCACAGTGAACATTTCACAGTTGCTTCTCAGTCTAAACCATCTCTGCTTATGAAAACCATGCGTAATTGTGACTCAGACATCAAGCTGCAACTGTAAACAAGTTAATTCAAAATTAAAGGTTCATTATTCACAGAACAGAAGACAAGTTGAAGCATTTCATAATGACACAGAATTTCCCTTTTGACTACTTTTGATCTTCAATCTATTTTGGCCTGAGGTCAGCTGGCAAACAGATACCACACATTGATTTCTGTGTATGCGTGTTAATGATTCCCCTTTTCATCCTTTTGCTCCAAATTGCCCTAAATTGACATTGACTATGACAATATTCAGAAAATGCACTTTATAGAATTTCCCCAGTGCCAGTTATAAATAAAATTTAAGGTTCAAAAAAAAAAAGAATTCTTGATACCACAAGGAATTATTGAAATTGATCTTGATAGTATTTAAATATGTATAGTTTGACTGGGTCCATCACCTTTCATTCACAGCATTCACCTTTTGTAATCACAGATACTCTTACCGTTTTAGCAAATACAGCTTCTTCGATAAACACTGTATCCTATTTGCCTTTCAAAACCAATTACAATTCACTGTGAATGCACCAGCATAGAAAATTTGAGCCCTGAAAAGGCTGGGCTCATCGTTGTTAGGATGTAACCTGTAACCACATCAGGTAATTTCACATGGTCAGAACATTTATTCGTGCAGCACAACAGATGCTTAAACAATCCCTTAATTTCTGAGAGCATTTTTTCCTCTTGCAATGATAACTCAAAAATCACCAATACAGAAATGGCAGTTCTCTAGCAATTAGCATGACAGAAAGTCTGTAAGAGAGTGCACATGCAGAGTTGGCCAGAATAAAGTTTACTCTTTCCTAGAGTCATGAAGAGTTTACTCTACAGAACTACTGAATAATACCAACAGACGCATGTGGTCCACGACCAGATATCATAAATCTACATGGACCAAATTACAATCCCTGTGTGAAACTTTGCCTCAAGCAAAGTATTGCTGCGCTTCACCGCAAGTAGAACAGGTGCTTGGCTGCTGGTGGCAGAGTGCTGAGTCTCTCTCAATATTGCTTCTGCAGTATCTGAAATACTGACTGCCTGGAAGAATAAGCAGCAAAACACGTGTATTCCTCTTATGCCAGCAGGCCATTCCTTCAAGTTACAGCAACCTGGTCTGCTGGTTGAACATTTATGAGATACAGGCAGGTAGATCTGGTAGGAAATTACCCATCTAAACATAAAACTTCTGAAACAGTCAACTCTTCCAATTTTTTCCAGAAGCCAATTCTTCTGTACTGTGACTGAAATAGCAAACAAATTGAACAGAATACTTCAGTAGTCATGATTTAAATCTTGGGTTCCCCTTCAGACTTAATCAGCTATCTTTTTTGCTCATTTTATATTGAAGGACACAATTTTAGTCTCCCTATATGTATCATATCATATTTAAGTATTCTAATTTCCAGATTCAATCAGCCAAGGCTTATGCACATATTTTTTAGGAGAAAGGTTAATACAAATCATTCTGTTTGGATTCTAGTGCAACCGTTTGGGTAGCAGCAGTATAAGTCAAGTGCAGCCAATGCTAAATTACTAATAACCAACCCCCTGGAAACTTGATTTTTACTGCTTCAGTTTCATATGTTGAAATAATTACAATGATAAAATGAAAAGGAACTTTAAAAATTGGTTTATTATTCTGACATACAAATGAATAGAAAACCTCTGAATCCATTGTTAAAATGTCACAATAAAGGATTTTTACCATTGTTGCTCAGAATCTGAGGAACTTCATTCTTTCCTTGTATATAGACCTTGCTCATCCATTTTCATGGACTTGACAAAACTTGTAAAACAGAATTATGCAACTGTCACTCAAATTAAATTAAATTAATATATTACTGTCTACAAGAAAAGCAAATGCTCACCTAGGAAGATTTTCCTTTTGTAAACAGACAATATGAGACCTGCGTGGCATTCAAAAAATTATTGGAACTATAAGAGAAGGAATAAAGCATAAAAATACTAATATACCTTTCAAATGAGGTATACAAGTGAAATATTGCCCTAAGATTCAAATGAAATATTACCCTAATATTCAAGTTCAGTTAAAGCTGGACATAGATACCATACATCATAGAATTGGCTTAACATACTGAAAAACATTCATAAATTATCAAAACAAGATGTGGATTATATACACAAAGCACATTTCCAAATGTTCAGGTTGTGTATCTTTAAAATGCACTCCTTTAAATATCTTGTCAGCAGCAAAAGGAAGTTCAAAGAAAACATGGGTTGGATGTGGGCTGATAAGTGAAGGGTGAAATGGCATTGACTGACACAGCTCAACAACTTTATTGCCTCAATCTTCACAGACCATAGCAAGGTTTGGGAAAGAAGTGTGACAGCCAACACCAGTGACTAACAAGGTAGAAACTTTCACTTAAAGAAACTGGACATATGAAAACCTAGAGAACTAGAGAATATTTAGGTGTGGGTGCTGAACACAGGCTGCTGTACCTTCAAGGTATCTGTGATCTACAAAACTGAAGGAAGATGATGGGAGAAATGGTAAAAGCTGGGCAGACACAGGAACTCACAGGCCTGGCCAGCCTCAGCATAGTCACAGCCAAGGTCATGAAGCACATCTTCTGCGAAATTACTCACAAAGACAGGAAGGATAATAAGGCAGTATTACCATGAATGTTCAAAATAGATTTACCAAGGGAAGATCATTCCTCTATGTGAGGAGAAAGGAGTGCACTATAACTTGAGTTCAAGAAGGTTTTGTATATTGACTCCCACGGTATCCTCATTAAGCTGAGGACTGGACAGACTGCTAGACAGTTTGAAAACTGCACTGCTGGGCTCAAAAACTGGCAAACAGTACCCCAAGCTGTAGCTGGTGTTCACTGTCAAGCACAGTACCCCAGGACTGATGCTGGGGATCCTAGTGCTAACACTGCACTGCATTTGCAGATGGTACTAAATGAAAAAGGCTGTTTGACACGCTAAATTGCAGCCTCAACCCACAGGCACCTCCAGAAACTTGAGAACCATCCAGGGTGTCACCCACTCTTTCCAATTTACCCAAGTGTCCTCAGGTGAGCAACAAAATTCTGTACTTGCGTGTTTCTTTTTTCCAAACAAAATTTAATATAAACTAAATAATGTTTGCATTTGTGCATGGAGAATAGCTGGGGTAATGTTTACATAATTATTCTGTTCTACAGAAATTACAAGATTAGATTCCCTATCTCAAACAATAACCCAGAACCACTTACTAATTTCTATTAACAGTTTTCAGCCGATAAAACTCATTTCCCAGAGCTGATCCTGATTTAAGTATGCTTTCAGGTCAACTAAAAGTACCTAAATTTCTAGTGAGTGAACTGTTTTATTAGAAAAACTGGTCCTTTTCCTATCCTATTTGCACTAGTCTATAACAAATGAATTCCAAACAGACAGCTAAAATTAAATCTGTAGTAGAATTAATCACTTGTGATTAACAGTGTTTTAGTTCCACATCGGACAAGGGAAAAATGATCATAAATCCACAAACTGGTAGCATCCTTCTGCAATCACAGATGAATACTCACAGAGAAGACGAGAGACCAACTCACACCTATCAGAGAAGGAAGCACCATGTTCCTAATGGCATGATTATACGTTTATGTATTCCACATAGTAGGCACCCAAACCTTGGCAAGAAGTGACAAGAAACATCTCAAAAACTGAAGTCTATAGTGATCACAGTCCTATATATATTATGTGTACACTGTCAGGGTGCAACTGAGGTTCCCAAACAAGCAATGTCAGTGTAGCACAGCAACCTTTTTTCAAGAACTAGCTCTAATTTGGTCCCATGGACCAAATTCCAGTTAGGAGTAGAAGACAAATCAAGTGCACTCCCAAATAGCATAATTCAGTTTAGTTTCACCCAAAGGAAATTAATTTGTGCCCAGTGATTTCCAGATTGAAGGCAAGCATGGCAAGTGGAGATCAATGCATAACTCCATGCAAAAAACACATTCCTGTTCCAAATTAAAACACTAATGTAAATGTTCCTCAGACATTCTGTAGTACCGGGCCTGGCTTACAGGTGTTCCTCTTAAGAAACAGAGGTGTTGCAAGCGAGCATCCTCAAAATTAAAAGGTTAGGAAAGATTTATGAGCAGACAAAGATCAAAAATCCTTATAAATTTCTCATAAAAGTTAAATTTGTCCTATTTAGGTATCTGTCTTCTGCCCATTTCACAGTCTTTGCTTGGTCTTCTCATTGCTGCAGTGGGCCTTTTCCAGGGGAAAAAAAAAAGACAGTGCCAACAAAAACTAGGGCTATAAAAAATAGTTAAAGAACCTTTCACAAACCAAAAAACAAACACTCATTTTCTTTTACTTTCTAATGAAATACAAGGCCAGATTATTACCTAAAATTTCAACAGCAATTAATTCACCTCACAGAATTACTGCCTGTAGCCAAAATCCACACCATTCCTGTGGGAAGCTGCCTGGCCTGTGGGTCTCTTAGCAGGGCAGAAGGAGTTTGGCCTTGGCTAGACTCCTCTGTGTGC
>JAWWMP010000081.1:26579500-26646683 GCA_035047865.1 Dendrocincla tyrannina
AGTGATTGTTTAAATGTTTGAACACCAATGGTTTCAATGCACGTTCATGTAGAGAATAGTATAATTGTAAAGACACTATTCAATAAACTGAGCTTTGCTGTTAGTTCACATTGAACCGTCTGCATTGACTTCAAAAGCCTCGCTCTGCATATTCCCAAAACCAAACCAAAGGATCTGGCAGTTGAAGGCTCCCTCTTCAATGTAGGCAAATGTCCTAGCTAGCAGAAAATGCAAATTTCAGATTTTCAAAAACCCTACACTTCTACTATGTCATTTGCACTTGGAGTGATTGCAAAGAGTACTGAAGGTTGTTATTAATAAGGATCCCTGCTGTTGTTTTCATCAGTGATTTATCACTTTCACATCTCAAAAGGAGGTCGGGCTGCAGAAAGGAAACAATTCATTCAAGGTGGCACTTCTCTTTCCATGGGCAGCTGCTACAAAAAATTAGCAATTTCTTCTTAGTCAGTGACTATGTACAACGGCAGTGTGATTGTGTTCACAATAAAACATGCTGCTCAAAACATATTCTTCAGAGAACAGAACTTTCTAATATGACTGATTATTTTTCCTCAGTCAAATGTCCAACTTATTCTAGTAAATATATTCCATGTACTTTTTTTTTACAATTTGTACAGGATTATGGAATTTCATAATTCACATTACTGTTGGAGATTATCACATTTTCTGTGACTTAAAATAGACTAGAATAACTATTTATTTACTAGTTCTGGACTGATAATTACTGTGAAAGCTGACCAATTTTTATGGCACTGATGGATACAATAATCAGTAATCAATCATAATAATAACTGTATAAGGCAATTGAAAGATTAAATTTTGCAGCATTAACACATGATCCTGAATTACCAAGTAGTACACTGCCTATTTTTCTAATGAAGTGGAAATAATTAATTCCACAAAGCATAGAAAATGTGTCATCATATTCCTCTTCAAAATTTTTCATAAATCTCCCAAGTTTTTTCAGTACCAACCAAATTTGCAAAACTCTCCATGAGAAGTTTTTTTGTTCTCTGGAAATGGTGGCTAACAAAGGGGAAGCTCCTCATGGTCATCTAACTGTAACTTGCTCCACTTCTTCCAGTCATAGACTTTATTTTCCTGTTAGAATTACGGAGCATTTCCACAGAAGGTGGATGACTAAGTGAAAGACAAGATACTGAAAACGCATGTCTTCCAGAAGCAAGCAAGGAGAATGGTCTCTATTTTCTCCTTGTGTCACTCTCCTCCCCTTGCCAGCAGCATCATCCAGAACATGTACTGGTCTCCATCAACATCCCAGTTGTATTTTCAACTCTGTTGTGCTTTGTTGGACTCAATTGTCTGTGGTAAAAAAATCATCTTTGACTGTTACACAGCATTACACACAAGACTCTTAGTTCAGACAAAAAGGCTTTGCTCATTTTCATCATTTACCAAGCAAGTAGGCAATCAGGAATGAACAGGAAGACAAAAACAACAAGAATTTGGTTTTACCCAATACACTTTCTTCTGGAGTTTTTGTTTTGAGAGGCAGTTAGAGGAAATATAAAGTCAAATCATGCTACAGGTGGATGAGAGGGAGCAGTTCAACCATCAGGGCTGCCCCTAATGCCAGTTCTTGACACTGTGACATGGCTTGGCTTTGCTTTTGTCTTAAGCAATCAGGAATGTTACGTTTAGTACTGTTTTCTCACTACCATTGTCCTGGATCATTTTTACACCATATCAGATTTTCTTTATTTTTTTAAAGAATACAGACAGAATACAGAGACAAAATTTTAGTTCAGGCAAATACACCCTTTGTTAAACTGCTGCTAGCTTTTACCCAAAAGATGAGAAAAAGACCAGTGCCATGAATAATTTATTACTTAGTGGCACTAGGTACACCTTGTGCCTACATTCAAAATCTCAAATCACATTAATTGTTTTGTTCTGAAATGTCTCAGAACTATGTCTTTGACTTTCTGTAGAGTTATTTCATCAACTGCTACTAGAAATATAAATCAAATTAACTCATACAAGTAAGGCTTATCTAGGACTCTTTTTTTACCAGACTTATTGGAGAGAATCAAAAGAGTAACAGCAAGGACTACAGTAAACAAAACCTACTGCAAAGACCAGGGGAAAAAAAATAAAAGGGAATCTTTGGTTTAAAAAGAAAGTTTCAGGATCTCTTTTTTTTTTATCTATGTAGATGTTCCACAGAACGCCACAGATGTTATTTTCTGTGAACAGTGCTATTTCTATTAAATGACATCGCAAAGAAAATTAATTTATCCATACTACAGTAGAATAAGGTACATCTTATGGATATAATTTCTATCCAAGCGTTGCCTAATCCAAGTCAGTATCTCCGTGAAGACAGCTTAAAAGAATTGGTCTCATCATGATATTCACATCAAAAACCCAAACACACTGGGATGGAGAATTCATCCCTCTTTTCTGTACCTAAGAGAGCAAAGCAACTCTAGGAGCCTGAGGGGTCAATAGACTGAATACTAAATTTTTCATTAGATTTTTTTAACCCTCCTCATTCTCTCTTTGTACTTCTTTTTGTATCTCCAAATTCCTGTTTTTCTTTGCATCTAGCATTTATCTTTTAGCAACCAAATCCTTTATTTTGTCCCACATCTGATTCTCTCTCATTGCACCCCTCTCCTAGTTTTGTATATATTAAACATCACTGGCTTCACATTACATTCAAATATTTGGATATCTGGTTTGGGTCACCCTTTTATAAAGCAAAGTGAATACGTAATTAGATGGATACATGCATAAAAAATTTTAAAACTGAAAGCATGGCATTACATAATGCATTCGGCATTAAGAAATATTTTATAGGTTGCTTGGGATTTAAAGTAAAATGTCTTCTCACCTCTCTTTCTCAGCTCTACACGTTTCATTAGCATGAACAGTTTTTGACAGCATTTTCTCACATTCTGACATTGCTGTATCTTTGTACAAATGTAGGATGCCAAAAACTGCTGTTTATAGTCACTGAATTGTACCTTAAAATCAGAAAGGAAGATACAACCTTTACAAACATCCCAAATGCCTACAAAGCAGATCCCTTGCCTCTATCATCATGAATCCCTTCATTACCAGCAACACCCTAAGTAGAGTTTAGATTTGGGTAGGTGGGGTAGAGGAAAATGTCATGCTATTGCTGCCAGAAGTCTCGTAGCAGTTACTTGCCATGTCTTAAGAAATCCTATGATTTCTGTAAGCAGGTATTAGAGTTGAGGGCAACGTTTCCAGCATAGAGGAAGTTTTTCTCCCAGAGAAGCAGCAATTTACCAGTTATGCCAAAGCATGAATATGCCTTGACAGGGCTCTCCCACTCTGTTCACAGACTGCTGAGTGCCCACTATAACTATTTAAAAGCTTGGCTTGCACCAGCAGCTTCTTAACAGAGCCAGCAAATCTGGCAGTGTTACACGGACAATTATATAATGGCTAAAGGAGAAAAGGAGAAGGATGCTTTGCCCGATGAAGCCAGCACAAATAACACAGCCACTGGCAGAATTTCTTTAGAGCCCAAATGACACCAATGAACTCGAGTGCATGCTGTCATGTTCATTTAACAGCCAACACAACTCATCAGTGTGAGTGCAGGGCAAGGACAGCAAGACTCCTCTCTCACGTGGTGGTTGCAGTATCATGGCATCAGTGTCAGGGAAGGACCCAAACACTGGGTTCATCTTGAACCAGGCCATACACTGAGAAGAAATACAAAAAAAGTATTAGATAGAAACTGTGAATTTAGGGCAAATCCTGTATTCCAGCTGGCATTTACAGACTGAAACACAAATTTCATTGGTATTGAGTGAAAAAATATAGGACTGATATACAACTGATAGAGAATGTTGACATGTGATCAGTACATGTAAGAGCCATTTACCTGATTACCTTCAGTGGGAACAGTAATTTGTGGGTTTCCTTCCTCCAAACTCTTATTTACATATTTTTAGGAACATTTTAGTCTCTGAAGTGTCTTTCAGATTTAAATTGTGCATTTGATTATTTAATGTAATTAGGTCCAACATTGGGGAAATGGACGACAACAAAGTCAATTTCCTAGAAACACATACTACAAGAAGCACTGGCTTTGAGGAAGGAAAGAAAATTGTCAAGAAAACAAAAGTACAAGCACAGGGCATGGCAAACCCATTTGATTGTTCCATTCAAGGGCTTCTCTCTCTTAGCACTTTCTCATGAAAACTGAAATGAGCCCAAATACTGGTTTAAGGCCTAATATGCAAACACATAGCCCACAACGGAGTTGTACTTTCATTTTGTCTAAGAATTCAGTTAATATACATTATAAGTCCTTTGGCCTTGAATATTTAATTCCAACACGATCAAGCTTACTAAATACTGTTTCTTGAGCAGTGTAAGGGCTAGATAAGTTTAAAACATCATGGCAACATTTGCAACCAATATTTAGAGATAATAAGTTTTGTGTATTATTATGATATTATGCACTCATTAATTTTAAAGCATATGCTATTTCCCCCAGTACTATTCGTTATTGAAGTAATCTATTTCCAAACTCCTGGCAAAGCCTGCCTGCAAGAAAAAAACAATTCCCAAGATTTTTGGTTTTACAAGGGCTGTATGTTAGGAGTTGTACGGCTCTGTGCTACATCAGTAAAATCCAGGCATTTCTTATTTACTACATTATTTCAGTCACACAGTGAGCAATTAGATGAATGTGAGGATGAGAACTAAGAAGGTACCTTTATTAAAAATAATTCCGGAAGCCCTTTGACACATAGAACAGAACTGTGCCCTTTAAGAGACCCTGCCTTGATTCCTAGCATTTACCAGTGAAAAAACCCAACATTTAACAAAGGAGTGATACATTTTCCATTCAACACTAAGCTGCTCACTAGCAAACTGATGAAGCTTTATAGAGTGGAAAGAAGCCCCAGCACTCCACGACCTTGAAGGTGAAAGCTGCAGAGTGCACCTTCAGCACTGTGATAAGGGGGACAAAGAAAAGCTAAAAGGAAGAAAAGCAAGGTCAAGAAGCAGGGCAGCGCAAGCCTATGTCAGAGAGCAGATCATGCCAGCTCAAAGCGAATGTGACCATATAAGCATAAGACGTTAGGACTAGAAGATGAATTCTCCTGGACAACATGTTCATATACTCCAAAGCAGTTAATGAAAACATCTATACAGCAATTAAGGAAATATAGTCTGAAATAAAACCATTCTAATTTAGATGCTGTAAATGTTACAATAGTGCTAGAAGACGGTAGCAAATTTGTGACAAATGGGGAAGAAAAAAATTCCTAGAGTGTTAGAATTATACACTGGAGCTAGAAAAACCATAAGAAAATGGTTTTTAATGTGACTTTTTAAGCCCTATGAAAAAATACTACTTACGAATGCAAACTGAAAACCCAAAGTACAGCAGATACCACTGGTTGATGCAGAGGAAAGGACAAAGAAAAGTGATTTCTGAAGAATGCATATTTATAACAAAGAAAAAATGCATAGGAAATCAAACAGGTAACAGCACGGTCTTCTCTTTAAACACTGTCATATGTTGGTTCATCACTTATAATGTTTAGCTCATTATAAAAGAACCTCAAATGATCAATTTAAACAAGGCTTATGAATTCTAAAAAGATGTTCTACTTTATCTTTTTACAAAGTACTGATATGTCAAAAGTATTTTGAATTTGCCATATTGCTCTGTTACTGATAGATCAAAAAGAAGCCCTTATTGAAACTTACCTGGAAAAGAGCACCAAATAATTTCTCTCATTCACCTACTTTTTAAGAAAATGATAAAAAAAACCAACACAGCAGGATAAAACAAAGGATAGAGGGATAAACCAAAATATACATAAATATTATTCTTCTGAAATGAGTAATAGTAAGTGTAATGAAAATTCTTGGTTTCTAAACCAAATCAGTGATGCTGCATTACCTAGGGATACAGGCATTAGGGTGTCTCAGCTGCAAGCAGTAAGAGAAAAAATTTGTATGTGAGAACATGTCAAAATTTCTAGTCTACTATAATAACCAGAAGTAAGATAGGCAGACAGGTGCACAGAAACAATATTTTCATAATATTTTCATGGCATTATTTTAGTCATTGGAAAAAGTATTGTTTTATTTGTAAATGAATAAGTAGAATCAAAGAGGTATATTTTCAATAGGGAAGTATCTCCTTGAATTACTCATTTGCACCTTCTTTATACTTTTGCTTTCCACAAAACTATCAACATTTTCTAGCATGTAACTTGAAAGAAAACCATATCTTTATGTTTCAGGTTATTACAAAAAATGCCCAAATGTTCTCCTGTGAATACACATTTAGTGCTCAGAAGAAAATAACAGTTAGAGAAGGATTATTATTATTATATATGACAGTGGTTGTGCCTTGGGGCTGAGTTCCGATATTCTTCTCACAGGTCTGAGGGAACTATGGGCAGGAGTAGTTCTTCCCAGTCAGAGCAATACTAGAGCTGCCCATTACTAAATGGGAAAGCTTTTGATCCACTTCTAAGATATCAACTGTCCCCAGTCTCGTTTTCCCTTCTGCCCCATTACTCTTAGGTGAACTGTATAAACAGACATTTAAAAGACAGATCAGTAGGATTGTTTCTCACCCTTGTCAACCTTCTTTGCAAAACACACTTCAGCATTAAAATTGTTCTGTACAGATTAAGAACAGAGAGGTATATACATGTGTAAAATAATAGATTATTTACATTTCAAATAAGCATGGACCTATGAGCAAATTCAGACAGATTAGCTAACTGGAGAGCTATTTCTAGCATTTTAACTGTTAACTTCTACCTCCTGTGATGGGATCCTGTAGAGAATAGATAATAAGAAAAATGCTTCCAAAAAATGCTCTATCATTGTGTCTGTTTATCTCTTTGGACACCTGAGGGCTACATGCAAAATGAACCGTAGCAGGTCTTACAGCACTACATAAAGTGAAGAAAAACTGTGCAAAACAAGGAGAGGAGGGGAAGAGAAGCAGCTGCTCTGCAGACCTCTCTGCCTAAAGAGACTGGAACTGCCCTCCCACCTTGCTCCCTGCCCACCTCTCCTCACCACCACTGCAAAGCCTATGACAGGAAGCTGAGGTGCTGCCAGCCTGCGGAGAACAGAAACCAGCCGTGCTACATGCATGAGTTCTGAAAAACCCTGTTCCTGCATCCCTACCATATTCCTGAGAGCTAAAGTCGCTGCCTGCCAAGACAGGAATTGTGACTTTTCACTGCCCAGCAGCTGCCCCACTGGAACAGGGCTAAAATATGAGCAACAGGGACCACGCATTGCAGCTGTATTCCAGAAGTCTGTATTCTAGCAAGGTGCCAGACCCACCGGGGCCAGAAGATAACCATCACAAGCAGCAGAGAGAAGGAAAAAAAAGGCAGAAATTGCATTGCCCCCTGCATCTCACTGGAAAGGTAGAACATGGTAGTAAAACTGTGCCATGCTTTTAAGGTAACCTTAGCTTTTCCCAACTCTTCTCTATTTTTCCTTTCCTTTCTCTTTGCCTCTTTTACAATTAATAAAATAAAAATATCGGGTTTTGGTATCAACATATAACTTTGTTTGAGTTTTAATCTCGTTTTAGGGAATATTCAAACAAAGTTCTTCCCACAATCCACAGAGAGTTCCCTTTGCTCCTCTGTGATTATCAGAATGTAACAGATTCTTATTAGTGTTATATTTTGAAAGAAAAAGCATCCCAGTTCACACACCTCCCATTATGGTGATTCATCATGCAAGCTGCTGCCTCATGCTTGACCATTATTATTGGCAATGGCTGATATTCCACAGTGCCAGCAAAAACTAGGGGGGAAAAAAAGGCTACCACTACTGTTCAGCGTACAGTGTTATCAGTGACAGAGGAGCAATTGTGCATCACCGGCTTTGCAGTACCAGTGACTCTAACCCTGCACCCTCCAGGCCCAAGCAATCACAGTATTTGTGATCAGATTGGTCTCTGACCCAGATATGGTACTGATTATAGAAGCTTTTACTTGGCAGGAGTAATTCTGACCTACTGTGCTAATAATTTTGCTGATGGGAACTAATTAACTACCAGACAGTCTACACACTCTCTTTAACCTAGCTGTTAACATGCTCGTAATGAAACTTCAATCAAGTCACACTGTGCACTGGGTAAATAAGCATGTACACACACATGAGTATACACACCAGAATGATGACTACAGTCCTGTGGAATGAGCAAGGGTAAAATTAAAATATGCTAAACCACAGACTAAAGTGTCCTGTGTTTATGCGTGTCTCATCATTGACTGAGATAAGGATGAGAAACGGAAGAAGCTGCATTTCTACCTCTAGGATACTTCATACAGGTCAATTTAGGACAATCCAAAGGAGACTTGACCCTCACCACCATGTAAGTGCAATAATGCATCAATGCTATGAGAAATGTACACTGAATTTTGTTTAATTAATTAAAAAAAAGTTTATTGGATTACCTCAGTGATTTGAAGCAATTTGATAACTCTAGTTACTGTTCAAATAGACTAACTCCTAAAGAAATCAGAAAATAAATTGAGTGCCTAGAGTGAAGAGCTGTGAATACTCTCATGTTAGGACAGACTTGGTCATTTATACAATTCTGAAATAATGTTTGTACCTATTTAAATGTTAGTGTCACTGTGCTAACCCTCCAGAAGCCATAACAGCCATGGTTAGGACTTCGAACAGAACTAAATCTAACAAACAAACAAAAAATTATCTCCAAATGCTGCAGATTGAAATACAAAAAATAATATAATTAAAAAAAAAGAGGCAAGGGAGGATTATCATATATGGCGAAACATCCCAAAATACTATACAATGTTCTACATAGACAGGAGATTCCTGTGCACTTTATGCACACATCACAAGTAATGCACCAATGTGATAGGGTCAACAGAAAAAGCAGGGGAGAACAGAATCACTGTGTTAATCATCTCCTGCTAAAACACTTCAGGATTCAGAACAAACAAAGAGGAAATAATCTGATTGGATTAGATCAATATAAGTTGAAGAAAAGCATGCAGATTGATTGCTCTTCTCTTTCACCATTTCATGCTTCAAGATAGAAGTGAGTTAATGCCGTTTGAATGACGCAACTTTTGCAACAGCAGAAACTCTTTATAAAATAATCTAAATACCATATTTTAATCAATCAATATCTACCAATTTTTACTAAAGATAAGCATTTGTGTCTGATTCTATGAAATATTAACTACTATTAACTAATATTAACCAACTTTACAGTAAAACTAACTACACATCTTTTGTGAAAATTGAAGACAAGTCTAAAACTTGTATTTTGTTCTGTCTAGAACTTACAAAGTGACAGCCTCGGTGACGCTCCTTAAACAGTGTTCTACACCACTGCGTTGCCTCCACCAGACTCACTGACACTGGAGTTGGACACTTGGTCACATCACATACTTATACCTCTGAGAAAGAGCACTAGATTTAAACTATCTTAAATCAGGCTCTTTGACCTTTTCTGATTACTACTGCTCACTCAACCTTTTCAAGATGAATTGTAGATATCTTTGTCCAAGACAGTTTATGCAGCAATCACAGTACTTCCTCTAAGTTAGATAAATTAGGTGGTCACTTCACAGGGAGAAAGGCCAACATCAATTGCAGCAAAGGTCACTCAGTTCAGTTATCATGTACTGTATTAAATTGTCATCAGATCTGAACAGCAATTTCATCAATAATCATCCAACTAGAATGACTATGAATGTTTGAAACCATCCACACACTCTGTGGTGAGCAGAGAGCAGTCAGGGAACTCACACCTACCTGTAAAGCAGTGATAGCAAAGGCTACAGAATAGGCACCTGAAGGGAACAAAGGTTCTCACCTACCAGTTTGTGACAAAAAGAGAGGGAACAAAAAACTACTAATAAACTGATGCTATACGGTATAGTCATTCCCACAGTACTACAAACACCAGTCCATATGCTACTACTTAAGAGTACAAACTCTTCTTAAACCTCTGCCTGACAAGATTTTGGGTGCTCTTACAGTCACTCTGGGAATAGCCTCCTCTTTCCAGCATCCCTAAGTCCCTGCTTAGTTCTCACCATGAGCAAAATGCAACTGAAAATAGAAATTTACTGGAAACCTTAAATAAATAAATATGAATGTTATCCAAGCTCTGACACAAAAAACTATTTTGATCCAGTTACTACAAAATTCCTAAGTGCCAATAAAAGCCTTTTAGCTTTTATTATAAGTGGTTATATTGTTGAGAAAAACATTATTTCAATACTTTAATGAAACTAAAACAGTTCAGTAACTCTAAAATCCCAATAAATATCAAGAGTTCAAGCATGAAATAGTTTTACAGTGTAATCATTCATATTACAAGGAAACATGATACATGCAACCTGACTCCATATAGTAATTTAGATATATGATTTCAAGAAATACAATTGATTACTTCTACATGCGCAACTTTACAAAAATAACAAAGTCCATGCATTACAAAAATGCCTAATAATTCTGCGCTTTTAATTTACATATAAAGTTTCAAACTACTAAATAAAAAATACTCTTACTTTTAAACAATATCTATACTCAGATACCTTCCATATTTTCAAATAAATCATAATCTAATTTTCAGACAATCCATGCTGCAAATAAATACGAAAGTGAATGCCTGAGCACTTAAAGATGAAATCCATACAGCCTACTCAGGAATCTGCAAAGTAACAGCTGGTGCTACAGCTGCTACATTCAATCAGGAAAGACAAGCAATACCATATGGCGTGTTTTTCTGATACTGTTCTAAACACTGAATATCCAAGATACTGTACTTTGGGGGAAGAAAAAGGGAGTTGAAATCCAACCATTACTAATAATTAGTCCAATCCATCACCAAAAATTAGCAAAATTATTTACCATTCATAAATCCTTACTTAGGGAAGGTTACCCAAAACAACAGAAAGAAAGGCACTTGTAAGCCTTGTATTTTTCATTTAAGAATGACTTAATTACTTTCTTCATTATGTAAAACAACGTTATTTCTAAACACCAGGAATAAAGCAAGGAAGTATCGTTTCAAGTTACACTTTCAAGCAGGGGGAAGCCAGCCATCACTCTCCTCTCAGAAACAGCAGCAGAAGCTCTGAAGAAACATAGATTACTTTGGGGCATACAAAACCTGACAACATTAACAGACTAAACAGACTAAAAAGACTCAAAACTTATGATGATGAAGTTAAGGCTCACATTTGAGGGCATCAAGGTATCAAAGAAGAAATACTCAGAAAAAACAGAAGTTTGATCAGCAAAATGTTAGTTTTTCTCCTGTTACATGGAACCTTTGTTTCTAACAAAGAACAAAATCCAAACTCTTAAAAAACTGTCATGAAGGAAGGTTTCTCTACATTTTAAGAGAAGAAGCTAGTTCTGGTTGACAGAGATACGTATTTATAGAGATCATGATTTTATCTCTATATTCTGAAATGCAGTTATAACAACCTGTCAACAAATTCGCTGAACTAATGGCAGACTGCTCTTATTCTGACACAAAGAGAACATACTGTATGAAAACAACATGCTGAAAAAGTAATATTAAAAGTGCTGTGAGTTCACTTATAACCAATCACTGTATTGGCAGCTTTCACATACATACTTCTCAAGGGAAATAGATAAACCCAACAAACAAAACCAAAAAAAACCCAACAGTTAGGAGCTTGGCATAAATAAATAAATAAATATATTTCAAAATATACTTCTGTGACATTGTAAGTACTTTTCAGGTGTATATTTTTAGACAGTTTGTTTCAAACATTCAGAAAAATTAAATAAAAGTAATAAACCCATTACACAATAGGTAACTAAGTTGAAAACCCACATGAAAAAATCACCTTAATATATTTAGTGCAAAGTACAGATTTCAGGTGTCTTATTTGTTCTCATGTGCTTATCTTTTCCTACGTAAGGTTAATTAATTGAGCTGCCTCTTAAGATTTTAAAAAGCTTTTGTAAAAAGTGGCATAAAATTGTCTTTTTCATAAGTGAGGATTTAAAAGACATTAAAACTGAATCACAACAATCCACAATGACAGCAGCACTAGCTGCATTTCACAGCAACATTTACTGCTCTGAGGACCACTCTTTATAGCAACTTCACTGAACAGGATGAATCCATCTTCCCCACTGTTAGTCTATAGCTAAAAATGAAACAGATAAACTACAGACTTTCAGTCTGAGTTTACCGATTAAAGATCAAGTCTAAGACCGTCTGCTGAGCTACAATAATCTGTCAGGATGTCAGAAATCCTGACACTGAGAAACAGACAGCAAAGATCTTTCAGCGATGAAAACTACATGAAGCAATTTTGTAGCATCACTACAATGATATAGGCATTTCCAAGAGCCTACTCATAATCACCACAAAGTATTTAAGAATATTCTAAACACACAGATTATGCTTGTGATTTTTGTTCTTACCAGCACGTCAATAAAAATAAAATAGACTTTAATAATTTGCAAAGAAACCCTTAATTGCACTGAAATGAGAAAAAATATTACATTTCAAATTGCCTTCCCCAATCTACTGTTTGTAAACAAACTACAAAAGTGTCTTGTTAGCTATTGTCAATAGGTGGATGACACTGAAACTCCAGACAGCATTAGAGCTGAAAGAATGGTCAGACATTCATTGTTTCCCTGCAGTAGAATGATGGTTTACTTTCCCAAATACTGAAAAGTTACATAAGGATACTAAATTGGAAAAATAAAATCATCTTAATACTTCACAAAGATGACCCAAAATTATCAAAAAATAATTACTTGATTACTAATTCAACAAAAGGCATTACACCTGCATGACCTTTAAAATAAAAATGGGTGGGTTTTTTGCGCTACTAGGATCAATTTCTCTATCTTTACCAGCATTATTATCAAGGTACATAAAAGCAGAGGCTTGGAATCATACTAAACTGCTTGTCTCACAAGCGGCTACCATGAAGTGCTTTTCAGATTGAAAACTTTTCCATTAAGGAAGTTTTTAAACAATATGCTCTCACTTTGAAACTTCTTTTGAAAGCAGTCATTTTGAAACACACATGACATTCTCTGCTTTGGAAACTGAATAGCTATGAAAAGTTTATTTAAATACAAAATTGCTACCAAGAGCAAAGCCAAGGGTACTCATCTACCAGATTTCAAAATGACAGGTATTATACCTGAAAAGTTTAACTTTCAGAGATTTCTTTGCTATTGCAAGGAGTAAATTCCTTTTTACCTATACTGCGTCAATTTTTTTTTTTTTCCCACAGAACCAAAGCACCTTGGAGGTGGCAAGAACCACATGAGCAAGTAGCATTTTTCATTACTTCAATTCCATAGAATAATGTTCCAGATAGAAGCAAAAAGGAGACAGAAATGGGCTGTGCACATAAATCAGTAGAACTAAGAAAGATCTTGAACCACCAACTAAAAGTGTACAATAACTATAAGAATTAACAAAAATCTACAATAAAACTTCCCCATCACTCAAAAAATACACCCTTCATTAGAACTGAAAAATTAAAAGATGCCAAAATACCTTATGTTAATCCAAAACCCATGTATCTGTATGCTTACCAGGTCTGCTTGATAAAGCTACATTACGACTATGCTCAGAATAAATTCTAACAGGCACCCATGTTTCTGAAGTATAACAGAGTAATATTTCCTAAAAATTCTTCCAGACCAAGAGGAAATTAAGTGCCACCTAGCTCAATTTCAACTTCTCTTCCCATTCCTTCTCATTCAAAGGATTAGGTGTTTTATTCCTTAACTAAAGCATATAGACTAATCTACTTAATAGCTAAGAGTCTTCTGAAAAGGAAATAAGATCAAGACACCTTTTATAGCTTTTTTTTTTTAAGTAGATTTTAACATAGCTGGTTAAACACAAGACAATCGACACTGGCCGTTTTGTTTGAATGTATATTGTGCCACCAACAGCAACTAAGGTAAATTCCTTTAAATAAAATTGAAAAGAAAATAAAAGTTCATGAGCCTCTGAAAAGCTGCTTTATAAGCCACTCTCTCAGTTAGGTGTAATTCCAATAACAGGTAGGAAATAAAGTATAACGAAACTTCCATGATGGGAAAAGCCCAGTCACTGTGATATATATTAAAATTTAGCCAATGCAACAAAGGAAGCCTCAGTATATTGAGCCGTAAAAAGCTTAGCATTTTTAAGCAGAAAGTGATACTACAAAATACACACTAAAGAAGAAAGATGATTTTCTATAACAAAATATAAATTAAAATGCAAAAAAAACAACCCCAAAACATCTAGGAAGGTCTCATAGAGATTATTTCCCTGTTTACTATTCAATAAACAAGAAGCTCCATTGATATATTTTTAATCTATCTCATTTTTTAGTTAAAATAAAAAATATTATATAAAATTTTTGTCTGTAAAAACCTAAAAATTATTTTAGAGCAGGACACTGGTGGCTTTGCTACCTCATGATTCTTATGTTCCAGAATTAATATTAAGCACTTGAAGTGTTACCTTGAGACAAGACATTAAATTCATAGGACCTAAATGCATATAATGTTGGACCCAGAAATTTTATCTTCCCAATGGAAAGATCACACAGAAATACAGTGTTGTTACAAGAGTTAGTTAGCTGAACTAAACATACTGCTAGAAAGATTCAGCTTTGCCTCTCTCTTAAACATGACCAAAAAAAATGATCATAGAATTATTAAATGTAATGGAATCAGGTAAAATGCAAAAAATCCTGTTACGAGATTATGTAGATATGTGTCTTATTTTGCTTATTAAGCTTACACTAAATGCTTCTCACCTTATGAAGTGTGGAAAAAGGTGCGATCTCTCAGTGTCACATACTGGATGATACCATGAGTATTACATGTGACAAGGCGGCTCATAGCCTGGGAACTAGAGCACAGCAAACTACTGACAGCTTTATCAATTTCCTTATCTGGCATTTCAGGTTATCTTCAAGGCCACAGGCTCTAAAGGAACAGCAGCCTTCTGAAGCACCAAATGTCTCTATGGAGTGCAGCTGAATATTAAATCCAGGTTTGCATCGCCATCGTGATGTGACTGATAGTCACGGTTTGTAACTTAGACAGAACTAGAGTATCATTTATGAAAGCACCGAAATGGTTCAGGCTTTGCCTTCCAATTTCAATTCATATTTGACAAAAATTCCTAGATGTTGAAAGCATGAGACAAATAAGGCTGTCTTTGTGGCTTATTTTTCTCTTTGGAAGTGCATTAACACAATATCACAAAAAGGGTGAAACACTATTTCTTGATGCAGGTAGGAGTCTGTGGCAGTTAAAGCATGTTTCTTCTCCAGACACTGAGCAGTTACTAAACAGGCAGCAAAACTGGACCCAGGTCACAGGGACAAACATCTCATACAGCATCCATTAGCCCACTGAGACAGAAAAGGAGGAGGATATGGAAGTGCTAATACAAGCCATATGAGAAACTGAGATGAGAACCTAAAAACTGTATCTACAAAAAAGTAAAAATCATACATGATAGATTTGGAAACTCAGTAAAACCTTCGTATACACAAAAATTTACTGTGTTCTAAAGAACTAGTCTAAATGTTTCATTTCTCATATGACTATCTGCACTTCAGCTAGAAGTCAAAATATTTAAGAAAACAGTGCACAAAATACCAAAATGATACTATATTACTCTGTGGCAACTTAGTTATCAGAAGTAAATACCCTTCACTCAAACAATATAGTTCGGTGTTTTTTCTGTTTGGGTGTGTTGCTTTGGTCTTCTTTGTTGTTTTGTTGCTTTATGGCTTTATTTTCTTAAAATAGGTTCTCAATGAAAAAATTTCCATGTGCTCCATAACATTATTTAAGAAGTGATTAAGAGTCAACTCCATAACTGGAAAGTATGTTTTGGGGCACTGATCCCATCTCAGAAGAAAGTAATTCTTAACCTGAAGTTAGAAAATAAAAGTCACATTAAACCAAGGAGAGGAACCATTATGTAAATGGCAAATCCTGTGCTGCTGTCTCAACACTAGTAGGTTGATTTATCAAGAAAGATTAGAGTTCACTAAGCGCAGTTCAGCTCAGTGATAGCTGAAGGGCATAAAAACTGACAAATACTCTTCTTAAGTAATCAAGACACAAAAGTAAAAAGGACTACAGAGAAAAAGCAAACTAGCTATAGTGCAACACACAGACAACAGTGTAGTCTTTCTATTACAGTGATAGAAACCCTACTGCTTAAAACATTTACAATAAATGTAAAGTAGAGATTGGGAAAGACATGGCAGATTGGGAAGAAAGAAGAGAGAAGGGGTTAATTATTCAGCCTCATTAAATTTTTCATCAGAAGCAGCAAACTATCATAGCTTGAGCATTTCCTTTTTCATTAGAGTGCTTTTTAATATTGACATTCAACCAATTATGTTCAAACTAATTCCCAGAATACTGTGAGAATGCAGCTACTTTCAGAAGTTTTTCCAGATTAATGAACTGCATTATTTTTTCATTAGAAGCTCCAGTGTGCCCTGAGACATACAAAGTGAGGAAGAGAAAACGATCCAGAACAGAACGTATTCTCCCAAAAGCTCTTGGCTTTCTTAATGAGTTTCCTTCTTCAGAGAGCCTTCTTTATCTTTACTTTAAAAGTTCTAAACCAAAAGCAACTCTTATACTTCAAGTGGACTCCTCCCTTATAACCAATGCAAATTACATGAACTCTTTGCCTTTTAGCTCCAGACACAGGTGAAGTGATATAACACAAAATAATTTACTTTTAAATGGACGTGCAATTTTTTATGCTCTACACTCCAATTTTTATATATGGGGTTGTTGCCTGTGACTAGATTAAACTACTTTAAAAACATTCTGAGATTTAATAAGCCTTAGCTAATGGTAGCTTGTTTCTTCTACACAGTTTCAATGAAAAAAACCCAAAGAAGTTAACAAAAAGGCATTATATTATCTGATTCACTATACAGAAAGCAGGACATCTTTTTTTATGGCTTCTTGGTATATTTTGTCTTTTCTTTCCAAAATAACTCTCTCTCATAACATTTACGTAAAAGGTGATGAATGCCTATCCTAAAAAGAAAAGAAATTGCAACACTGAATTGCATTAGCAACTGATATAGACATGACAAGACTGAAAACTCATTCTTTGCACTTCCTTTTAATATATTCTCTTTAATTAAGTTGCACCTTTTCTTCACCTCAAATTCTTCTTAAATCCATATTTTTTTTTTAATAAATGCCTGCCTCTAGGAGTGCTACTCACCACTCTCCGCGGATTAAATATAGACTATATTCCATACTTGTACAGAAGGCACAAATACAACCTTTGCAGAAGATACATAAGCTACTTTATAAGCAAATTATCTACTATCATCTTTCTTAAAATGGCTTACGCCCATCATAGCATCCATATATGAACATGTCATTTCCTCTGAGACACAGATTCACTGTTTGTCTGTTTCTAGTGTCATAATAACACAAAATATTTCTCATTGATATGTGCAAACCTATTTCTTAAATAACAGTGATGAAGACACTATGTAACCACCAGATTGTCATTTTTTGAGATATTTTTCTTCTTGTGTGGCAGTAATTTTTAGTTCAGTGAATTGTTGCTCCATTCCTAATAAGCAATGTCTCTTTATATGTGAGGTTTCCGCAAAACACACCTATTTTGAAAACCTACTTCTGCATCCAGAATGTAAAATCTCTACCACTCAGTTTTGGCTTTTTTGGACCCTGATCCTTAAAAACTATTATTTTCCTCTTAAGAGAGAAATTAAGCAGTACACTGATCAGAAGAAACTATGAGGTGTGTAATCTAGAAAATCCAGTATTTTCAAGGGAAGGCATTTACTACCTCACATTCTCAGAGAAATAAGATGAACTTTTTGCAGAGTTAAGATAAAAGGCAAAAGTGATGCTATCTCAAAAAACAAGTTGCCCTATACTCACATGAAAACATTTTAGAGTTACTTTGATCACATGTAATTGGCAGTATATCTGGTAGAATAACTTAAGCCTGTACTATGACAAAAAACTAAAACTCAGTTATAATCAGTACAAATACTCATCATCTAGATTTCCTCCATAGAGCTTTTAAAGTATATTTAACACAGAGGAGGAGATCATGAAGCATTTATCACTAAAATAAATACCTCTATACATCTGTAAATCACCTATACAAATCTGTCACGGTATGCACTTTGTAGAGTTTCAGAGAACTTTCTTCTTTTTACAGCACAGTCCATAGCATTGTGCTGCAGCTCCCTGCAAAGACATGCAAGTACAGCACAGAAAATAACCTGAATTTCCTAGCTTTACGGTTCAGGTATCCAAACTACTCCCCAGGTGTTGACATTCATATATCACGTTGAAATATGGAGAGCTTTGAGTCATTCATCCATGCCAAGTTAAAGACTACAAATCTTCCTTGCATGCTCTATCACTTTATCACCCTCCTCTTCCTTCCATTATCTCCTGCATGGCACCCAACATATCTTACAGGAATGAGTCAGCCTTCTTTCCAGTGCTGCCATCGAAAAAGCAATGTTGAAGGTAAATTTCACTTGGGATTAAAAAAAAAAAAAAAAAAAAAAAAAAGTAGTTTCAATGACAGTCTTCAAAGTATGTCTCTTAAAAAACAGCAAACTCAGCAATAGTGAAGTTGGAATTTGTAAAAAGGAGCTAGTAGAATATAAAAAAATACACTTCTCTTAATACATGTGACCAGAAATTCAAGCAGTTCCACTGTTTCAGTGAGGAAGAAGAAGTTGACTTAGATAACCTATTGTTACGTTTATTTTGAAGGAGTGCCATTGGAACCACACAGCATTGTTTGACAATGTCTTCAGACCATCACACCCACGTAACACATGCAAATACGCACACGGAGCTGTTTATATTGTTGGAAATATTGCAAGAAAATAGTTTCCAGAGAGCTTCATTAGAAAAGTCATATTAGTTTATAAATGTTCTTATCTGTTCATACAGGAATTTTCACCTTCTCTCAGCTCCCTGAGTTTTTCAGTCTCACAATCTATGTTAAACTTTTTATTTCAACAGGAAAAAAAGCTGCTGGCTGCTTGCTCCATGCTTTTCATTTTTGTATTCTCCACTCCTGTTAATGTCTTTCTTCTGTTCTTTCAAGTGTCCTGGTCTCTTTCATTGCATCCATTTTTTGCTTGCATATGGCACTTATTACAAGTGTTCTAAAGCATTGGTTTCTTGTGTACTGTCTGATAACTGTAATAAAAATCACAAGACTCAAATTTTCTTGTTTTGTTTTTGCACAGATCAACAGAAAATAATACATACATGTCCCTTTATAGATGAGTAAACAAATTCCCAATGTCACCACTGCAAACCACTTCCAAGGCTGAGACTGGATTCAAGATCCAGTCACTTTACTAGCTTATAATGCAAATTTTGCAAATAAGGTTTATGTTTCTTCTTGCAAGATGTAGCAGTCTTACTGTTCCTGTAATGACTTTTTCCTCTCTTTTCTCCCTCTCTTTCTCTAATCCAGGAATTATTTTCACTGAAAACCACAGGAAAATCAAGTGAAGCAGAGTAAGATGGGATAAAATCCATCACAATGTACACTTGATTAAACCACCAGTAGTAAACTGCAAAACAAGCAAAATTTTACATAAAGAAAGTAATCTTTTAGGATAATCAAGCACATTCATACCAAATTCAAAACAAGAGTTTTGTTACTCACAAATAGAAGGGATGACTACCAAATCAGTGAATGTGGAAATTTTAAGTAACATTTAAAAACATTTCTCTTACTACAGAAGACATCTTCTCCCAACAATGCATTTTAAAACTATTACACAGACAACCCACTTTCCAAGGTTTTTCATAACACTATTTTACTTTGAAAATAATTTTCTCTTCTACTATCTTCTAGAACAGCACCTTGATATCAGCTATATGAACTACTTTTGGCACTTTACATTATTTGAATGTTCTTTTAGGATGCTAATAATTTATCTTCATATCATTGTAAACAGCATCTTTAACAAGTCTTAATTAGGTTGCTTTTGCGGTACACAGGAACACCAGCAAATGAAGAGAATTCAATTGTGCTAGGCACTGTGCAAACACAAGCTATTGTAAAACAATCTCTCTCTGTTCTAGTCTTTATTTCTCTAATGGCTTGGTGGTAAAACAGCTATTCCCCAGCACACACAAGGAGAGTTATATTGTTCACTAATATAAACATTTCATTTTGCATAATACAGGAGATAGAATGTAATAATGTCTCTCATTAAGAAATTTCTCATGGGATTAGCAGAAGTCATCAATCTTTAAAATGTTTAGGTATGTCTTATTACATCAGAAACCATTTTCAATAAATACACTCAAAATCATTTTATGTAATAGACTACACAAAACAGTCACATTATCTCTTTCCCTCTCAAAATACCTATGGAAAACTCTTATAGATATTTGGACATTTGAAAGCTTGCTTTCTAGCAACACCATTCTCAAGGGATCACAGAAGAAACTTCCACTTGAGCCAGTCAGCAAGGGCTTCATCTAATGGCACTCCTCCCCTGAATCCTTGTAAATACACCAAACCTTCCTTCTCTATTCCACAGACATAAAACTACCAAAACAATCTCAGAATCTAGGAAAACTTTTACTCAGTAGAAAGATTTTTTTTTTAGGGTTTTGTAAATGTTTGCCTCTTCTAATTCTTCCACTATTACAGTAACTCCATATATTTTTCTCCCTCACTAGACAGAAACAGACATAAAAAGAAAGAAGAACCCATACATAGAAATAAAGTCAAATCTACTGCTGCCTCCCATTGGAGGCTCTGTCAGACTATTGCCTTCTCTGAGGTGCTATACAAAACCACTTCTTTTACTGAGAATTTAAACATATCTCTATCCAACTATGGATAGAGACATGTTTCTTTAGCTTCACTAGTCTAAGAGAAATAGAGATTTTGACTGGACATGCATCCAGGAAAAGGGTCTCTCAGCCCTGTTAGGAGAAGACTTGTTTGTGGACAGACCACAGAAGAATGCAAGAAAAACTAGAAAAAGCAAAAATAAGATGCATATAATGAGGTTGTGAATGCAGGACATAATGTTCAATAAACAGGATAAATACATGTATCGTCCTTTATCCCAGAAGTTACTTTCTAGCAATACAAAGTTTCACGCACAATTTAATTTGTACCATGGCAAATTTTACCTCAAAATATAGATTACTACTTGTCTTTGATAATAGCATATATATTACAGGAATTGGTCTTTCTATTAAATCTGGAGTTACTGTGTTAAAAGATACACACTTCTATTTTCAGAACAACTGAGTGGATGAGCAGGATAAAAGACCGTACCAAGTGGAGTAGGAAACTAAAGTTAACTTCTGGTCTACAAGGTATAAAAAGTCTGAATGAATCCAATACTGGAGCAGCAAACCTGCAGAACAAAACAATCCCTAACTTTTGAGGTAGTCTCTTATTCCAGCATCCCTGTGAGCTGAGGGACTCGGCTGATCCAGTTAGCATAAGCACTCCAGGGCACTTGCTAAATCCAGACATTCTCTGCTACCAGTACAACATGATCAACTATCATTTTCCACTTTTCTGACAGCTTCAAAATGCTATCCTACAAGTGTAATCAACCATTGTCCCAGCATACAGTACTTGTTTATCTTAACTAGAGGCTTATGTTATCAGTCACACTTTTTTCCTATTTTGCTATTTCAAACATGGAAAAGTTACTGCATAACAAAAAGAATGTCAGCAGCACAACATTTTTCTCCAAACATTTAAATATTTACTTTTATTTTTTTATATAAGGATAGATTAATAAACAACATTTATAAATAATTTCCTTAAAGCAACCATTTTCTGCCTCTCTGCCAAATGTTCTGTTGGCAGGCTGCACTACAAACCTTTTGCATTTATCAAATAATTAATAAATGCTTTGCAAAATTGCTCTTGAACAAGAAATCTGAAAGGATATTTTATAAATTAGAGCAAAGATCAACATGCCTAATGAAAATGAGTATTTCTTTATTCAAGTCATAGATGGACAAGCTCCATTTGACTATATAAAAGTCAGATTTAACTGGGAGACAGAGAGCAGTGTGTTTTCTTAGATGAACATTACAGAATGCAATAAAAGTGATAAATTCCAATTAATATGAATTTATTCAGGGCATATGTAACAAATATTTAATCATGCTCCATCCTGGAGAATTATTTATATTTAACAATAATGTCTGTTTAGCACATTTTGCTTGAATAATTTTTATTCTTTGAAAAGGTGATGAAATGCAGTTTCTACTAATATACTTTTTATCTTATTCTGTAACTGAAGACTAGAGAATCAAAGAGATGAATCCTCAAAAACACCTTTTAGATTGACAGTTTGGAAATCTTGACCAACCTCTCTCCTCAAGGATGCATAGGTACCAGCTCAATATCCCCGTGCCAAACCCAAGGCTTTATTTTCCCTTGAAATGGTCCTCATTGCTCTCTTTCATCATCATATATGAATTCCCTTCCTGACAATTAGAACTCAAGATAAAACATCTTTTTCTCATTTAGCATTTTCCCTAAGCCTTCACATCTAATCCTCCTCTTCAGATAATTTCTTCATAATCTCTTTAAAATCAGGAGTTCCTTAGTTACTGACACAGGCTTATCTGTCTCTGGTCTCAAGTTGTGATTACTGCAAAAAGTCCTTAAAAAATAATAATAAAAAATACTGAAACAAATGAGGAATTTTCGGCTATGTGACGGAACAACTTCAACAAACCAGCTAACACAGCCCTTGAAAGGTTAAGTGCTTTAATCAGAGGTCTCGGTAAGTCATTTTTTCCTCTCTCTGTTTTCCCTTCTGATAATTCCTGTCATTGTGTATTTAGGTACATTTTGAAATGCCTGCTAGACTGCCAGTCCTACAAAGGACTTCTGTCCTCCTCAGGCATTAATATGAAAAAGGAACACTCAGTGTGATGAAAATAAGGACTCTCCTAGAGTCATACATAAGGAAAATTAAATTAAAAAAAAGAATAAAATAAAAAAAAATTCAGTATTTTTTGTGGTATTTAGACATGAAAGGTATTAGAAGAGGAATTTCAGAAGTGCTGAAAGCCCTCCTCTCTCTGATTCCACCTGTGGCACCAAACTATTTTTAAAATAGATTTGGGTCTTAGAACCTAAAACCGGGCAGGGATGCAGTGGTACAGATGTCATGTTTGCTCTTCTCTGTGGGTAAATGGTAAGTGGTAAGCCAAGAGGTTAAAAACCAGGGGAGTGTTGAGATCCAAGTTCATATTAAGCAGTGAAGAAGCATAATTGGGTTACACAATCCCACAGCAACACCTTGAAACAGCAAAACATTTGTTTATAGGCTCTCAAGGGTGACATAGGAGGCCCTCGTGCAGTCCTCTTCCAAAGCCAATGGAACAAGGATGCTGCTGCCTGTAAAAGCACAGAAAGCACTGAAAGAGAACTCTTGGGCGGCAGAGCTTGCAACACCCCTATGACCCCAATGTAAACCACTTGACACACTCAATGCTTCCACTACCTCAAGAGCACTTGTGATCTTCTGTATGTTGCCTACACTCGTATTATTGCCTTTCCTCTGATTCTTGACTGCACCAAAGGTTGAACAAGTTATCATCTAAGGACCAATTCCCACATACTGAGACTCAACACAGGCATGAAAATATAGAAACTTAATTGCTTTCTTCAGGAAATAGTGACCTTTTACTTTTTCCACTTTAATTTTAAAAAGGCACAATTACTCACAGAAAGCCTATGTCAAGTTCTACCTTCATTAAAAAGAAAGGGAAAATGCCCAACTGCAATTGTTATACAGAAGACCAAGTCTTGGTATCACACAATGGCAGATAGCTCAAATAATTCTGCAGAGCTCCACCTATCTATACTATCTGATCAATAGTCTTTAAAACAGATAATGCTGGCAAAGGCACTGCCTCCTGGATTTTTTCTTATTACTTCCTTTGTTCCAGAGATATCAATCCAATGCTGCATCTTCCACTTCAAAAGTGTAACATGCACTACTCCTGACTTTGTACAGCTGTTCAGTAATTATATTAGTAACTGTAAGAAGGCATTACACCCAACACTGACAGCACATTGCAGATCACCATGTTGGTTGACTTAACAAAACAAAAAAAATTAAATCCAGGGTAGAAAGAAGTAAAGGAGAGTTCTCATGTGGCAAGAAATGCCTATGCTTAGTCAGTTGCATAGAGAAAAGCTATATATATGTCCTGCATGATGAAATGACAGACATTTCAAATGGCAGACAGTTCAAAACATCTTGTTTTAAAAGAGTGGAAACTGTGTTTAGTCTTTATTTAGGAATCAGCAGTCATTACGTTCTTCACTGAAAAACTTACACATACATCAACATCTTAGCCTATTCTGCAGTGAGCTAAGTATGAACAAGATTATAAGGTGTCTTTGAATATGAAAATCACAGAACAGGTAAGGTTGAAAGGGACCACAGTGGGTTACCTGGTCCAGCCTCCCTGCTCAAGCAGGTTATCCTAGAGCACGACACAGGACTGCATCCAGATGGTTCTTCAATGTCTCCAGTGAGGGAGAATCCACAATCTCTCTGGGCCATCTGTTTCAGTGTGTGTTCACACACACAAAAAGTTCTTCCTTGTTTTTAGGTAGAACTTCCTGTGCATCAGTTTCTGCCCACTGGCTCTTGTATTATTGCTTGTCAACACTGAGAAGAGCCTGGCTCCGTCTTCTTGACACCTTCCTCTCCAATACTTATAGACATTGATGTGGTCTCCTCTCAGACACCATTTCTTGAGGCTGAATAGAGCCTCATTCCATTCTCATAAGAGAGATGCTCCAGTCCCTTAATCATCTTTGTTGGCTTCTGCTGCATGCACTCCAGGAGCTCCACGTCTCTCTTGTAACAAGGAGCCCAGAACTGGACAGAATGCTCCAGATGCAGCCTCACAAGAACTGAGTAGAGGGGCAGGATCACTTGCCTCACCTGGTAATGCTCTTCCCAATGCACTCCAGTGTTGGGGAAGATAAACAATTTGTTAACAGATGGAGATCTGGAAGGATTGTCCAGCAAGCCCTGGGCAGAAGATAAAGAAAGAATTTCCTCCCTTCGATGGGACAAGAGCCTGCCACGATGGATTGCTTAAAGACCAGGACTGACTGTTTACAGCTATCTTTCTTCCTTTACGAGATCTGGAAAGGTTCTTACAAGATGTTACAAGACTTGCAGATAACCTTTTGTTTCCCCCAGATGGTCCAGTGTAAAGAAATGTTTACCCTATGATGAAAAACAGAGACTGGATTGCCTAAGCCCTACTCAACATAGCTAACATTAACGTGTCTTGCCCCCTCATTAACATACCCTGTCCCTCGGTTCTGTACATTGTAGCGCGAGTAACAATAAAATGTCTCAGTTTCTACCCCCAAACTGGGATTATAGATAGCTGTAAAACAGTCTGTCCTGGTCTTTAAGCAATCCATCGTGGCAGGCTCCTGTCCCATCGAAGGGAGGAAATTCTTTCTTTATCTTCGGCCCAGGGCTTGCTGGACAATCCTTCCAGATCTCCATCTGTTAACAAGCTGTTTATCTTCCCCAACACTCCAGGATTGGCCTTCTTGGCCACAAGGACACATGGCTCACAGACAACTTGTTGTCCACTAGGACCCCCAGGTCCTTCTCCACAGAGCTACTTTTCAGCAGGTTGCCCCCAGCCTGTACTGGTACATGGTGTTATTCTTCCCCAGGTGCAGGACCCTGCATTTGCCTTTGTTGAATTTCGGATGGTTCTTCTCTGCCCATCTCTGCAACATTTCAAGGCCTCTCTGAAGGTCTGTATAGCCCTCTGGGGTATCAGCCACATCTCACAGCATTGTGTTGTCAGGGAACCTGCTGAAGAGGCATCTACCCATGAATACAAATCATTGCTGAACAAGTTCAACAATACTGGGCCCAAGTATTGAACCCTGGGGGACACCATGAGTGACAGGCCTCCAACTAGACCCTGTGTCATTGATTATGACCCTGTGAGATCTGCCTTTCAGTCAGTTCTCAATCTGCCCACCCAGTCCATACTTCCTGAGTTTGCCTAGGAAGATGTTGTGAGAGACAACGTCAAAAGCCTTGCTGAAGTTGAGGTAGTCCACTGCTGTTCCCTCATCCATCCAGGTAGCTGTTCCATTGCATAAGGCAAACACGTTAGTCAAACATGATTTATCTTTAATAAGTCATGCTGATTACTCCTTATCACCTTCTTGTCATCCATGTGGATAGAGACAGCCTCTAGAATGAGGCACTCCATCGCCTTTCCATGGATTGAGGTGAAGTTGACTGGCTGGCAGTTCCCTGAATCTTCATTTTTGTCCTTTTGGGAGAGTCAGGTGACATTTGCTTTCTTCCAGTCTTCAGGCATTTCTCCTGATCACCATAACCTTTCAAAGATGTTTATGAGCAGTCCAGCTGTGGTGTCTGCTAGCTCTCTCAGCACTCATGGATTCAACTTGTCAGGGCCCATGGACATGTGGATGTCAGGTTTGCCTACATGCTCTCTAACCCAATTGTCCCTGACCAAGAGAAATTCTTCCTTCCAACCTCCTTTACTTTGGTCTCTTGGATCAGAGATTCCTGAGGGCTGGCTTCACCAGTGAAGACCAATATAAAGAAGACATTCACTAAATATGCCTTCTTTGCAACCTCTTTTATCAAGGTCCCGCAACCAACTCTCTTGGACCTCTCTTCCCTGCAGGGCCTGGGATTCTTCCAAGAAGATCTCTGAAGAGGCTAAGGTTATCTCACCTGAAGTCCATGCTTGTAATCTTACTTGCTGCACTGCTTCCTCCTCACCTGATACTGAACCCCATGATTTCATGGTCACTACAGCCAAGGCTGCCCCCAGCCTTTACATCGCCAGCAAGGACTTCCCTGTTTGCTAGTAGATCAAGCAGCACACAATTCCATGTGGGACCTGTGACAGAAAGTTCTCATCATCGCTCTCCAGGAACCTCCTGGATTGTTTGTGCTTTGCTGTGTTGTTTCTCCAGCAGGTATCAGGGTAGCTAAAGTCCTCTACAAGAACCAGTCCCTGTGACTGAAGTTGCTTCTAGCTGCCTGTAGAAGGCCTCATCAACATCTTCCTCCTCATCAGGTGGCCTGTAGCAAACACTCACAACAGTGACACCCTTACTAGTCACTCCCTTTATCCTAACCCATAACCTCTTGTATCTCTTGCCACCCACCCCCAAGACAGAGCTCGACACATGCCAAGTGTTGCCTCACATAAAGGGCAACTCCACCACCAAGTGTTCCTGGTCTGCCTCTCCTAAGTAGTGTGTAGCCCTTCATGACAACATTCCAGTTATGTGAGTTATCCCACACATATCTCTGTAACTACACTGAGATCAAAACCCTGTGACTGCACAAGGATCTCTAGTTCCTCCTGTTTGTTCTCCATACATTGTGCATTGGTGTACAGGCATTTTATAGAAGTATTTGATTGTGTCAATATCCCAGTAGAGGTGCAAAGGGATGCTCCATAGTCCTGTCTTGTAATTATGTCTTTGACTGCAAGTGCTTGTTGGAGGTATTCCCTCTTTAAGACTCCTTTTACTACTAGAGCGGTCACTATAGTTTCCACTTCCCACACTGTATCTCTGTCAATCCTGACCCTGTCCCCATCCATTCCCCTTCAAAACTAGTTTAAAGCTCTCTCAACAAGCCCTACTAACTCCTGAGCTAAGATCCTTTTCCCAGCTTTGAGACAGGTGGGCCCCATTTGTTGCCAGCAGGCTTGGTGTTGTATAAACTGAACCACAATCAAAAAACTCAATACCACTCTAAAAATGAAACAAACTGGACAATAAAATTTAACAAAAATTAACACATGCAGTTTTTTCTCAGTTGTAGCATATAGATATTTCCTTCTTTCTTTTGTGCATAGAGAAACAATTCAATAATATTCAGTAAAATTCAAAAGAAAATCATAATAGTTAAGGCAGAATATGAATGAAATTTAAAACATTTCAGGAACTCACAGAAGTTCAATGTATCAGTGTAGAACCTGAACCAAACAACTAGTCACTGCAAATTAAATCAGTAGAATGAGAGAAGGCAATAACTGATGAACAGAACAGGTCATTAAAAGTCTTTTTCAACTTGAAAAGTTTGGGTTTTGGCAGTGTGGGACTACCTCACACCAATGTAATCACTGTCCCCTAGTACCACAACTTCTCTTCTATGAGTTTCTAAAAGCTGCTGTTCTCTAGCTTAGATCATCAAGCAGACACATATCATGAGTCAAATTGGGGAATCCAGCTGCTTCATCACTGCTTCAGTTTATGTCAAACCCCAAGATGACTTTGCCAGCAACCACACAAAATGAACTAGCTTTGTGTCTGTAACTCAACGAAATGCATACACCAGGTCTCCATGATACGGAATGAGACTGCTTGGTGAAAAACCTAGCTTAAACATTAATAACTATGGTCAACTATGTTCATCTAAATGCCATTCAGAATTCTGAAGGTTCATTATACACATCAGAATAGTAAACACCTGTTCTCTCAAGAGATAAAAAAAGTTACAAAAGCCAAAACTCCAGAATAGTTTCAGTTGGAGAAGCAAAAATTACTTAGTGATGGCATCCATATAACAGGATGGTGGAGATAAGAAGGGATCTCCAGTGATAAGTTTAAGTTTGTTCTCTCTGCTCAAAGAAGATTGTTCTCAACGTTGTCCATGCTGAATCAAAGCTAATTGATAACCCAAGAGATTAAACTGAGTATTGCAAAAACCTCAGATTTTTATGGTAGTATAGAGCAGGATGATAATAAACAAGAAGCCATGACCCCTGAGAGATTCTCATAGATTGGATGCAAACACTTGAAATTTGAATTAGAAGAACACTTCTCCCCTCCACCCAATGCAACAAAAAAAACCCAAAAAAACAAAAACAAAAAAAAAACCCCACAACCAAAAAACCAAACCCCATAAACAAAATACTAACCCTCAAGGAAAAAAACAAACTCCAAAAAACACCAAAGCAAACAAAAAACCCAAACAAAAAAAAAAAAAAAAAAAAAAACACAAAAAAACTCTGAGAACAGACAAACAAAAAACCCCCACTCTATTATTCTACAGGAGAAACAATGCCTCAATTCAAACCTTATAGCCATTGCAAATTATTGTCAAGGGCATCCTTACGAAAACACAATGCAGTAAACCAGTATAGAAGACATGGAGTAGTATACACGAAGCCATTATTTCAAAAATCATTAGAAATGAAAAAACAGACGGACTCGAGTCATAAACAGCACTTACAAAACCTCTTGACAGACTAAATTCAATACAAAAATAGCATGGTTATCAAAAAATGGACATAACTGGTCCCAAAAGGCATATAATCAAGCTGACTTCCTAGACAGTCTCAGCTACACATTCCCCTGACCTGTCTCCTTCACAGGAGAAGCAAAACACCATCTGAATTGCATGAGCTCACTACACTTCAGTTTTATTATTGCTTCTGATACTTTAGCTGAACTTTATACATCCTATACTAGATATCCCTCCAGATCACTGACCAGCAATCCTCCCTCAGTTCACTTTTTAGATCCTCCCATAAGAGGAGGGGGAAAAAAATAATTCAACAAACAGCTAACAAAAAGTGTATGAAATTTTAACTTGAAGCCAAACAGAGATGCACTCCCTTATTCACTGCATCTTGCCATTCATCATTTGAAAGAGGGCACTCTTGTTTTCATGACTTATTATTCACCATGTTATCATCAAATCGCTGATGTTATGCCTGCAGTATTTCTTATTGCAGGCAAAACAGAGGGGAGAGTTCACAGAAGGAAAGTTGAACAGGAGAACTAGCTCTTCACTAGGCAAAGTAATTAGATCATACCTGCTCTACTCAAAGTTTCTTAAGAGCAGTCTTTGTCAGAAAGGGAGAAAAGGGGGAAGAAGACAAAAGCCAGCCCAGTTTCCTTCTTGCTGGTTTAACTGACGTGGCTTGAGAGCACGTGTACTATGTGCAAAGTAAGTGGCGTTAAGTCCAGAGCAAATTGACAGCACGTGCTCTTAAGCAGTAGTTAACTAGAATTATTATTATCCTCAATCTATGCTACTATTTTAACATTTTTAAATACAATCCTTTAAACTGTTAAGTGGAGACATAATAAAATGCTGGAGAGTTTATTCCACTGATGCCTAGCAACTCAGGGTAAATATAAAATGTTTTATGAAAATGCTATATTATTACTCTGCCTTTGCATAAACCTGTGCATGTATTTCATCTCTTTTTAAGTGTGTGCTGAACATTTACAAATCTATAATGGAACTGGAAAGTATGTTTTTAATGGTTCAAAAGAAAAAAAAAAGGGTCACTGTCATTGTAAATGCCATCTTTCAGTCAGAAGTGAAAGCTGCAAAGGATTTTCCCTTCTTCAGAATTCTCTTTCTAGTGTTATTGGAAAGCTTGTCTTCGTGTTTAAATGAATTTCCTTTTAATCTCCTCCCTGAGCTGCTGGGTAGATGGAGCCTCTTAAAAAATTCAGGATATCACTGTAATTGTAAATTGATCTGCTTCTGTGGCAGAAGGCTGGGTCCCTCCATTCAGGAAAGAGACTGTCTTCTCAAAGTTTTTTTTTTTTTTCTTCAGAAAAATTATTAATTTGAATTCTCTATTACTATTACATTATCCTTTAATGGAAAAACAGTTTTTAAACAAAATTACTATTTTTTTGATTGTTTTATTCCTGGCAATGTACAGGGAAGAAAGCCAACTGCCAAAGCAGTAAGAAATATTTCCCGGCTTGACATTTTTTAATTTCCTAAAGGAGAGCTTGACTTTACTTACACAGGAACTAAAACAGTATCAAAACAACTAAAATGCACATATTCATCACTGCTTAAATCCTGAATTAATGTATTATCTTAATAGACACAGGAAAATTCCCCACAGATTTTTAATTCAGAGTTAAGGCTGAAACACTGTTATGACTATGCAATCTTTAAAACAGACACGTAACTCATTAGGATCAAAGTAGAGAAATTATCCATCTACTGTGGTGCTGAATCCACACAGCCTATTTGCCTTTGGCTCTCTGGTTATGAGATCTGGCATCACTTGGATTATTTCACATAATCCATCATTAGCTTTCACGTGTCCTATATACTGTGCAACAAACCTAAATTTAACAAACCCAACTCCCCATCAATTACCGCACTGAATATATTACATGTCAGTACTGGGCACAAAGATTAGACATGCCAAATTACATCTTTCTTTGTGAAAAGTCAATATTTTTAGAGCACTGTTAATGATGCTGACTCCAATTGCAATAAACGTTCCTTCCCATTGTGGACAGGCACTAATACTCTGACTTTTATGTAAAACACAGAGCTGCTAAACAAAATGAAAAACCTCAAAAGACACAGAAAACACATAAGAGATCCCAGAACCAGTGGCACAGTCATGAACGTGGGGGGTTTTAATTGCAATATTTGCTTGGATGGTAGAATCCTGTAAAGTGACCTATTTTTTTCCCCCTATAATCCTGCCAGTAAGCATTAGTAATTTAGATTAACTTTCTCCCTGCACATACACAAAGCACACAATAACGTTATTACTCACAACAAAACCTAAATAAGACTGCTGCTGTGTTATCACAGCATCCTTACTTACCGGTCTTCCACAAATACACTGATGAAGTTTGAAATTCACTTTGTGCACTAGCATCCCAGATTCCCAGCAAGAGAAGCACGAGAACTCCCACGCACTGGGCTGGCACGGCAGAAACCCCTGGACCACGGCAGAAAGAAGCGCTCCCCTCACTCAACCCCATGCCTTCAGCAGCCTGCTGCTGCCTCCAAAACCTGCAGCACGACCGCAAAACCGTCTTCAAATGATACTCCACTCTTCAGAATTTCTTCACGGGGAGGAAGGGAATGGAAACCTCTCTTCCACTATTGTGCATGGCAGTTGAAAAGGAAAAACTGTTTAACACAGGGGAACAATAGAGCCCTCGCTCGCTCTTGCTGCGGCGGCGGCTACTCCTGCTCGTATGGTTGCTGCTCCACGCTCTTCCATTCAGCGGTTATAGCACTTTTCCATCAGCTGAAAGCGAGACAGCTGTCCGCAGGGGGCTCCAGCTGACTGAGCAGGTTATCTTGCTCTGGGAGGCAGCAGCAGTCATTTACACCAGCTGGAGAGAGTGAGAGACAGAGAGAAACAGGGATGAGGAGAAACACAAATAGCCCAGTGCTGTAATCTCAGTGCAGAGAGTGACTGCAAAAGGCTGGCTTCCCAGACACATCTCTCCCTGGAATACCCCAAATGATAAACAATAAGAAGAAAAGAAATCATCATCAGACATGCTTCAGAAACGCAAGTCATTCAACCAGAACAGATATAAACAGAACAATATATAATAATTAAGAGAGCATCAGACATTTGTTTTGATAAACATATCTATGTTGCATTAACTGTTTTGTAAACAACAAAAAAATAAGTGATTACATGTGCATGAAACAGACAATACTTTATGAAGGGAAATGGAAGGAAATGTAGAAAAAGAAGAAAAATCAGAAAAAACCTACTACCTTATCTTGCATATTTATCAAACCTCTTTCAGGTAATGACATATAGCTATTTGCTAAGAGGACAGATGAATAGATGTATATGATATTGTGTATGTGTAAGCATATCAGCTCTGTGGTAGATGAAGTGTGCACATAATATATAATGCAAGATAACATCCTTTTCTATCCAGTAAGTATGTACACATATATACATACATAAGTGTCAACTGTGTAATTTAAAATAATTTGAACATCAAGTTATCAATCATTTTACATATGAAAGTATTCAGGATACATTAGGCTGTCAAGATGATACAAAAACGTGGAGAGAGACAAAGCTTTTTAAATAGGGATCTTTATCTCTCCCGCCCACTACACAGTGAACAGATGCAATAACAAGCCTAAAGATTGGGCTTCTGACACCTACAAACTGGGAAGCAAATGAGAAATTTTCAGAAAAACCACATTCAAAAAGTTACATTACAAATACAGACAAAAATACACAGCATGAACACAGGACCCAGAGTTGAAAAATGATGGAGCCATTGTTGTTTAAAGAAAAAATCTTCAGTCAACCCCTCTTGGGACGCCTGTCATTTTGCACAACCTTCCCAGACTCAGCCTTTTCACATGCATCAGATTAAAATCAGTCATGATCAAATAATTCCCAAGTCCTTGCCTGTTTAAATATTCTGACATCAGAGCAAATTAGCAATGTTGAAGGTTGCAAATTCGTCTTTGTTTACTTTCCACTCTGTTACGCCTCTAAGAGGGAATTAAAGGCTCAGGGAGCTCTAGCACCATGAGGCTGTGATTAAGAGAGATAAGCAAGTGTGGATTACTGTTCCTCAGCTGTTGAAAAACAGGCAACAATCAGGAGATTATAGTTTGATAAGGGATACATAGAAAGCCATGATCTTAACAAATTTATAGCATCCTGATGCAGAACTTGTACCCTCAGCTAAAGCACTTCAGGAGATACACATTATTCATTTATGCTATATCATGCTTTTTTCACTTTAGAAAGCATGGATCCCTCTTCCACCTGTGCTTTGTTGAACTAGACAAAACACTGCTTTAAATCAAAGCGCTCTCCAAGTTTACTGATTTATAGCAATTTTACAGTTAAATTTGGGGTTAAGCTAATCACATGCATATTATTTAACTTGCTATGTAGAGGGACTTGAGAATATTCAACCTAATAAAAATAGTGCCAGCTTCATAATTTATGAAAAATAGGATTAAGACCCTAAGGGCTTAAAGTAGTGTTAAGAACATCAGGAAATCTATGGCAATAGCTGTATTGACTTGCATAGTTAAAATAAAACATATGTAGCTTACACCTTTCTTTGAAAAATTTAGAATAAAAATGTTTCAGCCAGAGCTATGCACCAGAGGAAAAGTCAAGTTTATAGAGTAACTAGGGAAAAAGGTACCCTTTTTGGAGTTATTAAATACAGTGGATTCTATCTAGAATTTTTTATGAGTGTATAAAGAAAGCCTCTGAGAATATTTTGTACGTGACTCAGATCATCTGGAAACATCATCAGGGAACAGATCATCCATGTAGTTGGCACAATGAATCAAAGTGGGTTTTGACAGCAGAACAAAGCAGTATCATGAGACATGGTAAGCACACGGACACAAACACTCAAATATTTTCTTATATTTATGCAACTGGAGGACAACATACTTCAAAACCAGTAAAATATTTAAAATAAAATATTTTCACACTATTTTTATGGGTTTACCTCTTTTTTTGTTCAAAAAAAATCAATGAACTACAAAAGAATAATTTCTTTTTTTTTTTGTAAGATGCTCTGTTGAATTGTGAACTGTTCAGAAATATTTCACAGAAACAAAACTGAGGGAATATTTACGATGCAAAAGTATTTGTGTGTCTGAAAAAAAACAACGTAAGGATTTCTGAAGAGCTGGTTTTGGCAAACACTAGATTGCTTATGCAGTACTTACACTACTGCTCAGGCCAGGGGAGGGCCAGGGACACCACAGGATAAAGATTAGGCAAAGACAGAGACACCAACACCAACCTCACCAACCTAACTGCAGGAGTTAGACTTTTGACACGAGGGAATAAATCCTGAGCGTAAGCTTCAGCTGCTGCCAGCATGCCTTACCCTGAATGCTTTGTTATCCTTTTCCACCCCAGTGTATCTCTTCCTATTTGCTACAGTGAATACGGTACTTCCCTCCAGTTAACAGTGCAACGAATATTTACAGTCCACTGGAGTCTTCTAATATATACTTAACAATCATAACTAATCAGTTGTTTATGACTTAGACATTCCTAAAGAAATGGTTAAGTAGTTCTGAGAAGAAACCTTCAGACAAAGCATAGAAATAAACTGCAACAACATTAGTATCCATACCACAAACTTAATAATGTCAGCATTGTCCCTTAGAGTACCAACATATGAGCCTTGGCAGACTTTTATTCAGATACAATTAATTATTTCAATGTAAATATGGCACTTAGGGACATGGTTTACTGGTGGACTTAGCAGAGTTAGCTCACTGATTGAACTTGATTATCTTAATAGTCTTTTCCAAACTAAATGATTCTATTATTTCGTTTGAGGCACAGAAACTACATGAAGTCTGACAACTTAGCATTTTTTCATTTTCTTGCAAAGAATAAGACTAACCTCAAAGACCTTTGTGAAAATGAGGTAAAGTTAGCTACGAAATATTGGAATTACTTTGTTCATATCTCCAAGCATGAAACAGTTAGAGGATGACAAAACAAACAAGCCATACTGTTATTTATTAAAAAGAGAATGGATGACAAGATATATATTTCAAATGGAATCACTCTGCTGGTATTCCTCTGCTACCACGTAGTCCCATGCTAGCACCCATGCCATGAATAAAAGCTTCAGGATATTAATCTCAGATCTTGATGTTATTGTATTTCTACATATAGTAAGGTCGAAGAGCATGCAGAGAGTACAAAATATATAAGGCACATTTGTTTCTGGAGTAAACAATACAAAATGAAGGGCTGTGTCCAGCATCACTTTCATCCACCTTCAATTTCAGACTCTCATTAAGCTAGAAATCTTTAGAGAACTTTCAGTCCATTTTTCTAGATCTGTAGATGTTTTATGAACTCTACAACTGTACCCCACTAAACCATCTGTTCTGCATGAGTACTAGAATACCACAAAAACCCCATCCAAATTTTGAAGAATGAAAAAGATTTTATTTCTTGTGTAGAAAAGTCCAAGTCCTGTTCATCTAAACCTTGCTCATTTTGATTTATCTCCAAGAATTTGCTCCCTCTCTTAGGTACGAAAATTACACAAGTTGTCAAAGAAGACTAAGACATCTGTCTCCTAGTCATCTAGCTCTACAGTTATGATGAGTTTATTACAACCAATAACCACTGGATAATACACTGAAAAGCACTCCAAATTTCTAACATGCTGATCTGGTTCAGTTGCCATATCAGGATGCCCTTGGATATATCCCCATCATGGGATACAGTGGTATGGCTGCACCCCTAACTTTTAGAGAAGCTAGGAAGGTGTATGTATGTTTGCTTTGCAACACTCATGATCTAAATATTGCACATAGCTGCTAAAAGAAGCTTTTGTTCTCTTCATTCCCCAACATAGATCTACCAGCCAAAAATTCTAGCTCTGTATTTTGTGAAAGCCTGACTTTCATGTAGATATTTTACTACAGTTGCAAGTATATTGTAATAGTAGCCTTGAAAGGGGATCTGCAAGATTTTTATTACATATTGAGAACTTCATGATGGAATAAGCTGTATAGGGATCTCTTAGGCTTTCCTGCACAACATTAAGTACTCTTTACCAGAGTAAGCAGCAGTCTCTTATTTTTTTCATATCACTGCTAGAAAGCCCAGTCAAGGAAGCCACAAAAAATATCCTAAACATGAAAAAAATCTGACAAAAAATATTAATATGTTCATTTTTCAAAACCTGGCAGCTCCAGTCTTTAAGTCAAAAATTAAATATGCTGTGCAAAAGTTGCAGCTGAAGCAAGTTATATTTAGGGATCCTAAACTAATGGCCTCTAGGTGTCACACTCGACCATGTCATAGTACACTATTATGGATTTCTCTTAATCTTTCATAGCAGGTAACAGACCTTGATTTTATCCTTTCAGCAATATCGTCACATCCTCTTTATAAACTTGTAATTTTTAAAACAAACAAACTAAACCAACCCAGCCTCTTTCATACACTTAGTATAATTATTTATGGTTTTCCCGGAGCAAGTGTTTTTTCCAAACACTAAAGGTATCATGATGCCTGTTTGTTGAATTTATATCATTTTTTTAGATCACAGAATTGGAGAACAAATTAGGAATTTTGAGAGTTATATGTGAGCTGCACAGAAGTAAAAAAGCATTACATGTACAAAACAACTGGACTACGTTCATTATGTACACTTAAAACTCTTTAGTGTTTCCTGATTACTTAAAAAAATTTGCAAAAAAATTCTTTTTTTTAAAAATAATAAAGATTCTACTTACATGGATGATTTGAAACATCTAGCCATCTAGTTCTGACTTTACAAGTTCTTTGCTTTTATTAAGGTAAGTTAGCTATTCTTGGACTGATTTATCTTTTTTTTAAGGAGGGTGGGGCAGGGAGGGGAGGCAATGTTTGTTTAGTTTTTACTGTATTTAAAATCTAGATATTTTCCTAGCCATTTTTTCAGTGTTATGGGGTGGGGGTTTTATTACAAAAACAAAAGTTTGTGGTTTGGGGTTTTTGTTGGTTTTTTTTTTTTCTTTTTAACCTGGATATTGTTTTTTTTTTTTTTTTTTTAGATCCCTTTGGTAGGAAACAAAACCAACATCCTCAGCATGGTACATTCATGGAAAGAAAGTATTCTTTGTAAGGAGGGCACAGTAAGGTAAGGCCAGGAAGTATATTTAGAACTGTTTGCTGAGAGATCAAGCTAAAGAGGAATTCAAATAAGAAATCAATGAATTTGTCAAGGAGGGCACCTAGATTTGGATCAAGATACATGATGAAAGAGTGCATTTACCATCTTTGTTTTCAAGAAAAATGTTAGTTTTGACTTGAAGATTTAACAAATGAAAGGCTACTGGGCTAAACATCAAGATCTTTGTGAGATATAGTGGCCCAAGAGCTGCAGAAGGCCAGATTAAATCAGCTAATCCTATTTTCTGGCTTTAAACTCTGTGAATAAACTTTGTTCTTTCTGCCCAGATTACGTTGGCTTCAATGCCAACTACATGAAGCAGAACCTATCCAAAGATTGAAACTGCCTGCAATGATCAAAACTAGCTCCATGACTTTTTCTGTGTTAATTAAAAAGAAAAAAAGAAATCAAGAATGAGGAAAATGGTAATTTTTCACTTTTGCTTAACTCTGCTTTGGGGAAGAAACTTGAACTTTGCTTCTACTGGGTCAGTGAGCAATTCTCATCATAACCTCCAAAAAAAGTCTGCACAAATGAGAACTTCTTCTGTAATTGTGGTACCAGCATGCCCTTGCTTACAGAGTGCTGAGGGGAAAAAAAAAAAAAAAGATTGTGTGCAAAAGTGAGCCCTGGAACATAAAGCAAGCCACTAATACAGCCACATAAAGTCACTAGGACAGAAAGCTTGGGAAAGAGCAAGTGACAGAAAGAGCCAAGAAAACGGGCTGCAATCAGGATAAGACACCCAAGCAGAGAAAAAAAAGTACTGTGAGGAAGTAGTAACAACGAGAATTTGTTTGGGTGTGCTGTATACTGTTCAGTCTTTTAATGCATTTGGCATTGTTCTACAGTTTCCATACCTGTGTGATGAAGACTGCACAGAGAATGGAGCTTTTTTAATCTAACTTTAGTTACCTCTTTCAGAAAGCCCAATACAGACTCCATTAATGGAGAAAACAAACAAACCTAATGGACTATATCTGCCATTTAGAATCAGTTTTTTAACTCCAAGCCTATTATACTAGATTTTCCAATAGGTGACCAAAACTCAGGATTTTAATGGGATTTTCTAAGTCAACTCTGTTCCTCCAACATGTATAGGTACTTTTGAAACCTGTATTCCAAAAATCAATGCGAACGGCTAGCCCCTATGCCTAGCATGAAGTTATGCTGAAAATAAATGTCAATCCAGACAACATGCTCACTTGGAGATGGAGAAAAACAGTGGTTAAAACTTATAGTTGTACATGCAAATAGGTAAAAGTATTCACAAGGGCCTGAAGAGCAGGCAGAGAGGTTTCAAAGACACAATGGAGAGGCAAGAACCGAAATCCCTGACAAGGGGAGCAGAAAGAGAATGGAATAAATAAAGAAAATCAGTGCCCATTATTGCCTTTGAAAATCCTCTCCAGGGAGAGCTTAGTAATTTGCACATACCAAATCACCTTAAACAAAAGCCACCTTCAGTCAATTTTAAACCTTTTCCTTATTAAAATCCTATTGATTGATCATTCTTCATCTAAATGTCTGACAATCCAATTTCCATTTTCAAGGAGGGAAATGTTGCTCTTCTTTTTCAGGCCATAAATCACTCAAACATTCTGCTATCAATTCTCAAAATACTTAAGTAATACAAATTAATAAGAAAATTAAACAAGGCTGCTTTCTTATGTGAATTGTTGTTGCACTGGTGCAGGGTTTTTTAACTTAACCAATACATTTAGTGGTTTCCAGAAACAGAGAGACTCGGTAGTGATGACAAACACAATGTAGGCAGAACATTGAAAAAAGAAAGCTTTTAATAATTTGCTAACTTCTAAGAGTCCTAACTTAGAAGGCCAAAAGTACAGCTCTGTGTTTTGTACTGGCTTCAAGAGACCAACAAACAAGAGAAGTATAACTTCAGGAAACTGATTAATCAATCTCACACCATTCTGACATGGGATAAGATGAGGTGAGACTTAAGCTGTTCTAAATGAAGGATCAAGGTTAAACTGTGACTTGCTAATTAACTAAGCCACAAGACAGAACCCCATTATATCATTAATAATAATATTTTGCAGAATCTTAGGTTATAAATAAAGTTACAGCTCTGAAGTTAATATTTCAAAATAAATCCTTCACTCTCTATTTTTTATATAAAAGCTTCACAAGTGTGAATACTTTCATTATATGGTAGATGCTTTAACTGGGAGCTGAAAGACAAATCTGTTTCTACTGATAAGTTTTACTACTGAAAATTATTAAATGTTCACTCCTTAAAGTCAACTCTGGAGCAAACTCCAATGCACAAAGTAAACCTAAATAAGGAAGGCAACAAAGTTAACAAATTTTAAACTCAGATTAATGAAAGCGGGTTATAATCTCAAACCACACAGACTAGCTTCAAAACACTGAGCTGTGTTAACTAAACTTTCCTTTCTCTCACTTGCTGACTTTCCTTCTTCCTCTGCTGCTGCAGCACCATCCTCTCCCACATTCCATCGCACCCACATTTTTGTGGCAAGAAGAAAGCAAGTAGCCAAATCTACGCACCAATGTAGTTGACATCACAACCACACAAACTGGGTTTTCAGTATACAGATCAAAATGCACTTCTAAATCAAAATGCATTCTGTGTGCTTCTGAAAAATGTTCTCTAAATTATCAGCATTAACATTAAAATTAGAACTGCACTAGAAGGATCAAACCAAGCTTAAGGTGATGCGACACTTTCAGGACAGGAAAAAAACACATTAAATAAGCACCACTGTTGTTCTATGGTGACAAAGAATTTGCCAGTGTTCTCCAATTGCTAATATATTTGCATATCTGAAAATAGGATAAAAAGCTTTCCAATTAACTGTTAGTGGAAGCTCTGGTACTTCCACAAGTTTTTCCTGTGAGACTCAAAACTAACCCTGGTCTAAATAACTGACAGCTGCATTTATACAATCTTTGCAGACTAAGTGACAACTTATTTTGATACACTGCTCACTGAAGAAAGAAATGGTCTGGAGAAGATTAAAAAAAGAAGCTTTCTCAATTACTGAACTATTATCAAAATCCTATAGAAACCTGCAAAGCAGTTGTCTGTAGATTAGATCTGAGTTCAGTTATAATCATCCAGCTAAATGAGTGGAGAATGGTTTCCCTGGCACAAGAAAACTTAACTTACACAGACCAAATGGGGTGGAAGGCACTAAAAGAATGAAACACGACTTCGAAACTGCAGTGGTAATGTTTGAATGGTGCTGAGTTCAGATAAAAAGATGAATATGATTTATCAGTGCAAAAAAAAAAAAAAAGGCACATCATGCACAAAGCAAAAGTCAAACTTCACATAAGAACCTCTTTCCTAGTTGTATAAATAGGATAAAAATAATTGATGAATCTTTCATCTTAATAATTTTGAATACATATATTAAAATTATTATGCTAACAATATAGTAACACAATTTACATCAGCGTAAATTCCCTTAGCACCCATATATAAATACAGATACAACACACAACTTCAGTTGTCTGGCTGATATATCAGTGAAATTAACTATATATTATTTAACTACAAAGACCTCTGAGAAAAATTATTCTTGATTTGCAGATAGCCAGTTTGGCAGGGCTTCTTCTAAGCTCCCAAGACTTGACTTTCATATCTGAAGGGACTGGTGAATACAATGAAGGCTCTCTGCTTCTGTTAAGAGTTGAGACTTCTGACTGCTTGTCCTAAGTTTTCTAGGCATATACATAGTTTTGACACAGGGAAGAACCACATATCTTGGATCTTTGACAGAAAGGAGGAAAAAAAATCTCCTATTCTCTTACATATATGCAAGAACAAAATTGGTATTGCCTTTTAGCCAGGACAGAAAATCTTTTTTCCACCAACCATTAGGAAAGTTTCAAGGAGATCATCTATTTCAGAGAGATTTTTGTAGTGTTGTCTCTGTAAGAAACTCTACAGAGAGAAAAATAATTGAAATATGAATAGGGAATGGCATTTTCATTACATTCACATGTTCTGTACATAATTCAGAAACCCAGTCTCTTTTCCATTTGAAAAAAAAAAAATGCAGTAATTCTCATTATCTTCTGTGTTTTGTATTCTCATTCCCATCCTTATGTTAACCTACAATTTCAGGTAGTGATTTTCAAATGATATCATAATGAAACAGTCCCAAATGAGTTTCTTTGGCTTTGTATAATGGAATACAGAAGACTGTACTCATTTGATTTCAGGATGGATCATTAGCCACTGTATTCTTAGATCACTTAAGAGAAAGAATTTGAAATCAAACAATAAATAAACATATTGCATACCTCTAAGCAGAAAGTAATTAAAATAGAGAGTAGACATTTGCTTTATCGTTTGTTTTTCCCCCTAAATTATTATTTTTGCAATAGTTCCTTAAATGGCTTTCACTTTGACTGCATTGCAAAAATGAGACCATATTCATTGTATGCTCTTCATTAACTCAACTGATGGTGTTTTAATTCCTGCAACATACGAAGTCTGATGTTCATTTTGCAATTTGACATAGCTAGTGTGTGCTGAGAATAATTAGCTTCACTATGGCAGAGCAAATTATTTCTTTGCAAAGCACACACTGTTTTTTTTAAAAAAGATAATTGGAAAACTTTCAGGGTATTTCTTGTCTTACACAAAAGCAACTCTTTTATTTTTAATTAACTTTACTGTGTCCTGATTTTCCCTAATGAACTAATAATCCATATTCTATCTGATGGTAAATACTAAGAAAAGATGAAAAATTACACTTAGCAAAAGTGTTATGTCTGCTAAACTGAAACACATTGGATTTTTTGCAATAAATGCAGTTTAAAAGTCTAAGGCAACAGCAAGGAATTTCATTACAACTTACCAATTCACTACACTTTCATTACAAATTATTAAACTATGATGATATTTTGCCTAAGACTTCCCACAAAAAGACAAACATATTATTATTATTATCCTATGTACATTGTGTAAATGAAGATGAGCAGTTACAATCTTTCACAAAATTGCTCTACTCATCTTTTTTCATACAACATGCTATCTGGAACTATACACTTATGTTAAAATGTTACGAACATCAGACCGTAGATTGGCAAGTGACAGGAGAAGAACACTTAGAAGAGTCTGTAAAGGTGCCACCTGATGCCACTGTGGCTTATTTCATTGGTGGTCTGTGGCTATATGGCTAACACACACAAGCACACACACGTAGAGATTGTGGGGAAACGCTGGTTACACAGAGGCCCAATATCTCGCAGCTGCAAAGTGGCCAAGTTCGGAGAGGTGCAGGCTGTCACCCACCTATCACCCAAAGCCTGACACCGGGGCCAGTTAGAGTGTTGGCACTTTATATTCCCCATAACAGAAATAGCATTTAGATCCTATTGTGTCCCCTAACAGCCATATTCCCTAAAAGAGAACTAATCCTATAAAGAAAAAACATCAGAATATCTCTTATACCTTAGGCGTTTACTAAGGTGTTTTTGCAGAAGTAGTGTTATTAAACTATTACTGTGGTAATATACAAATGTAGGCTCCATGAAATAGACAGAGTCATTAGACTTGTGTAGGCCAATTGCACCTCCTTGAATATCACTCAGATGGAAGAAGACAGTTACCGTGACCTTCAAAATACCATGCAATGTTAATGTTGCATCCATAAATACTAAGTAGGATTAATTTTTTTTTCTGACTAGTATATAGGAGTACCATCCTCATGAATACAGCAGTAATCATAGCCTATTCTCATAAAAATTCAAATTACTTTGGCAAGAATAAGAGAAACAAACTATCAATACATAAATCAGAACTAGATATAGAACTTAATAGTCTTCAGATCTTCCAGGTAAAGAAACAAAAACAACAACTTGAGTTGTCAGCAAATAAACTGATAAAGAATTGTTAATCCTAAATTCTAGCCATCTGTTTACAAAGCTTCCAAACGAGATTTGACTTTTTGATAATATTCTAACATTCTACATACACTATATGTAGAATATACTGTACATATACTATATTAGAAACAAAACCAAAACAGAAACAAAAATAGAAACAGAAACCCCACAACCCAACTTAAACAAAAGCCTCCAAAATACCCAGAATATAACCTTGAGATAAGCACAATGATGGCAGGAGAGCACAGTTCACCCACCTGAGCCAGTCCCGCAGCAGGTGCTGTGCCGGCTCACAACGCTGATACAAACTAACCCTCAGCACCTTGGACAGAGGCTTGTGAAGCTCCATTGACGTCAAGCGTCTATCTGCTCATTAAACAGAGCACAAGGACCTTCTTTACAGCATACTCTTTACTCTTGTATCATAATTTTGCACTGTTAAAATACATGCATAGGTAGTAAAGCATAGATGAAGTGGAATAAACTTGAGGTCATCCATTCATTCCTTGATACAGAAACCATAGCCTAAGACTATGCTGCACCTTTTTTTACATACATCAGACAGACACTCTAAAAACTTCTAGAACTTAGAACTTTTAACTCTATTTTGCAAGAAATAAAATCTTTGAGCTGTGGTCCTGTGGTTCTCAGAAGTTTAATTATTTCATTTGCTGTTCTCCTTGATAAGTCAGAAGAAGTCGTACTATCAAATGAACACAAAATAAATTGAGCAGCTGGATTAAATTTACTAAAATAAGAGCATCATAGAATATCCTGAGTTGGAAGGGACCCACAAGGACCACCAAGTCCAGCTCTTAGCCCTGTACAGTACAATTCCCAAAATCACACCATGTGCTTAATAGCGGTGTCAAAGATTCCTTGAATTCTGGAAAGCTTCATGCTGTGACCACTTCCCTGGGGAGCTTGTTCCAGTGCCCAATCACCCTTTGGGTAAAGAACCTTTTCTTAATATCCAACCTAAACCTTCCTTGACACAGTATCATACCATTCCCTCGGGTCCTGTCACTGATCACTAGAGAAAAGACATCGGTGCTTGCTTCTCCACTTCCTCTCATAAGGATGCTGCAGACTGTGATGAGTTCTACCCTCTAGAATATAATTGTTTTAGGAGGGGTAAAAATAATCTATACACTTATATGCAGATTATTGTAATAAAATATTATCAAAGTTATAAGAAAGTTTATGGAGAAGGCAAACAGAAATCTGAATCCATACAGTACCAGTGAGTTTATCTTTAAAAAACAGAAGAAAAACTCAGCAATGTAGAACAAAACTGTTTGCAGGGTCTTCCCTCAAACTCCTTTGGATGGCAAAATTTGTCACATTTATCATAAAGAAATTACACACACTTTTAAGATGTTTTGTATAAAAACAGAAAATAAAATTAAAAAGACTACTATTTTAACAAAGCGAAACAATTGTGATTTTATTGAGATAGTTTAAATTGTTATTCCTAAAGCCAGTGTAAGCACAATTAAATTTAAACTTCCAATTATCATGTAGATTATACTCAGATGAGGCAAAGGAGAATTTTTGCTGATGTTCACTGCAAGAAATCAATATAAAACTAAAAGAAAAAATATTTACTTTAGAGATGCTTTTAAAAATAGACTAAAAAATTACTATTTGGATCCACCTGCAGGCCATTTTAGAAAGATTGTAGCTGAGGGGATGAGACAGCAGGGAAACCCATTCAAGCTGATCCAATTTAGATATGTAAATTTTATCTTGTGTGTTTGAAAAGAACATTATGGAATAGCATAATTTGCACCTTGAGTTCCAAAGAATAATATTTCTAATCTAATGAAAACATGCATCCATTGTTCACTTTCCACTTTCCAGGTTTGGGCCACTCTACTGCTCTCCTACCCATTTAAAACTGTTCCTTTTTTTCCATTTTTGAAAAAATTAACTAACACACAAAAAAAAAGAAAAAAAAAGGAAAATATAAACATAAGAAGGTATTCATTTTTGTAGTTACCTAAAAAAGGCAATGTTACAAGTGGCTGAGTGATGCATGATACAGGTTGCAACAGTAATGGTGTTAATGTCATCTCAACTCTAGGGATAAAATGCTAAATGAAACAACAGAAGTTTAAGATCATATAGTTGACACAGTGCACTGTTATCCTTTTTTTTTTTTTTTTTTGCCTTTGTTGTTCCAAATAGATGCATTTACTTAATGTTAACATTAACATTAAGTAAATGCATCTTGTAACATTTTGTAAAAGAATACTTTCATTTTTTCCCATCAAAGTTAATGTAACAACACTGAAGACCAGTTTTGTCTACTCTTGCAATGATGGTCTATTATTATTTTTTTCTGATTCAATGAGATTATTGCTAGAGAACAAGACAGCATGGTTTAGAATTCATGATCATATATATTATCTTAAAAAGACCTAGCATAACAGAACTAGCATAACAGCAGTAACATTAATGTGACTATGGTCTAGCTCAACAGACAGTAACAATCATAAGCTCAAACACTTCAGACCAAATTTTCCTCTTGAAGCTGCAGCAGAGACCCTTACTCTCTTTCTACAAAACATGTATAGAACTTATATAATTATAAAATAAGCAACAACAGATTCAAGCAGATACTGTTGGGAAAAAGTTTAAAAGGAGATTCAGAAAGCACACTGAGTTTTTATACAGAGTTGGAGAGCATTTTATAAAACACCATTTTATAAAGCTCCCAAACACAGAAATTGTGATTAAGTATTGGATGAGAAATTACATATCTGATATTGCAGGGTTAGCTACAGTCAGAAAACAAATATATTGTGGAAGAAATATCTCAAAGATGAATTCTGGCCAGGACAGAGTTAATTTTTGCAGTAGCCAGGAGGGGGTATGGCTGGGACCAAGAAGTTATTCTAAACATCCTCACATCATTTGCAGGGGACAGGGTCCCTTCCAAGTCAGGTTAGTGTGGTGGTGGTTCACGTATTGCCAGTTTCCGTGTAGTGAGCAATCACATTAATCATTTGCCTCTCCTGTACCCTCTGTTACTAATATTGTTGCTGTTACTTTGTTTCATATTTCATTGCTATTTCCAGTAAATTGTTCTTATCTCAACCTGTGATCATTACCTTTTGTGCCTATTCTTTTCAAATGAACATATATTTGAATCACTCAATTCATAAAAATCAAAGTGTAAATCAAAATATTGGAATTATTGGAAAAAACCTTGAGTTTTGTGAAATTCACATTTCAGACATGCCTTTAATTTAAAAGGGGAACAATGCAGTTTCACTACATTAAGAAGCACATTTTGAGTAAACTGAACATCTTTGTTGAACCCTTCCCACTTCAAGCAGGCTCTTCTACGGTTAGATGATTCAACTCAGATTCCAAATCTTCATCCATGAAGATAACCAAATAATGAGCTCTATTCTGATATATTCTCAGGTTCTCCCCATCCCAGAAGTAAAAGACTTATCTGTTTCTCATTTTCATCCACTCTGGCCACAATGGTAATAAAAGAGTCAACACTAAATATTACTGAAGATTACAGTTACAAGTCCTTCAGCTATTAACCCAACTATACCTGACAGTTGTTTAACAAAAATTAAAAAAAAAAAAAAAAGAAAAGCTTTAAAAAGAAATTGCTTCCAGACCTTCAGTACATGTAGCTGGTCAGACTGACAGTTTATTAAAACCATATCTCTCCAACTACAAGCGCCAAGTGGGAGACTGCTACTCCAATCCAGTAGCTTGAATTTCAAGGTGTATGTCTGCCTCCATTACACTGCCTCTTATTTATTTAGTAAAGATCAAAAAAGTTTTGTAATATGTAAGTTTCATAGCTTTATTGTAATGACACTGTAACTAAAGGCCAGGTAAACAAAATGCAATTAGAAGAGGGACCAGCAAATAAAAGGTTAACCTGCTGAAAATGAGCTTAACTGAGGACTCCTCCTATGCTTTCCATCCAAAACAATTACTGGAATAGCCCCAGTCCTGATGTTAGTGGGAGCTGGCACAGACTCTGAATCAGGAAATCAGCACAGGAAAAGTGCAAGGCCTATGCTTGTACTATCCAAAACAGAACCACAAAAATAACTTTGCAACAGTATGTTCTAATCCATGAAATCGTGCAAAACAATGAGACTCAGTCATGAGAGTGTTGGGCTACTGTGGCTTGTGGGACAATGAATGAGATGAAGGGGTCCAGCAGCAGCCAGGATTGCAGGGTGTGGCAAGACCCCTCTGTAGAGGCAGTGAGAGGATACCTGGAAATGGGATAGTGCATGAGGAAGGCTTCAACTGTCCATCAGACAACTAAACACGTAGTGTGCAAGAGAGGCTGGGCCTTGCCTTTAACTCTAGAGGAAATACTGCTTTACCAGAAAGTTTTATATTAATGGTACCTTCAGAGAATATCCTCTTTTTTAATATTAATGGTACTTTCATAGACTATCCTTTTTTTGTGTGTGTGCCTGACTCCAAATTGCTACCTTAACAATAGTGGAAGTCTGATAAACATGTAAGGAAGTCATTCAGAAATTTTCATACTTCAAAAGGGCACAGAGGAGCTAAGTTGTAAGACCTTTCCATTTGTACGGACTAAAGAACACACGTGACTTCCCTTTGAGTTAAAAGCACTCAGCCACATGGTTGAAATAAGAACTATCTTCATCTTTCTAATATCCCTCAAGTGGTGTCTTCCTCATCTCTGTCCATTAGATTGCTGCCAGCTGGGATTTTTATGGCTGTGGTGCAGAATTTTGAACATAGAAAATGCTTTAGCTAAATTAAATAATTTCAAAAAGGAAAAAAAAAACCACACAGAAGTGTTTTTTTTGTGCATGTCTAACTCTACAAAAGAAGGTAAAAGTTTCTGGACATTTCAGTCAGCATTAGGATTCAGAACTATCAAAATAATACAACATATTAATACACCCTATTTTTTTTGCTATATTAACAAAACACTTGTCTTACTGTATGTCACAACTTGCATTTTTTCTATTTAGATACCTCCTTGACATAATTTACTTTATACAATAAGGTAATTCTGTATGGTAATTATTTTCTTCAACATCCTATTACAATAAACACTTTCTTTCCCTGCTTTAAATATAGCCTTTCCTTTCCTGTTAAATGTGCTTTCCAAGAAGACTAGCACATTAATTTCCTCTCTATATTTATCATTGGGCAAGGAGAGGGTAAGACCCAAGATTTAAAAACAAATCCTTTTGCAGGAAAAACACACCTTAACTAAATTAAGAGGTTAGCTAAATTTCATTACATCAACTTATGTAACTAACAAAAAAACAAACCACAACTAGGGGGAGGGGAAAGTACTCTGGGGGGAAAAGAAAAGTGAGAAAAAAAAATCTTTAAAACAGATTTCACAGATCCACATACATATTGGTTTGTGATAAAAATACAGAAGGGAGGCAGATGTACAAGCAGACAGATTTTCATGAATCTCAACTGTATTCTGTGTTCCAACATACATCATAAATAAAAAAGGAAATTCAACACATCCAAAGTGTTTCTAGACAAAGATTTTATTCACTTCAATCATCTTTCCTGTCATTTAAAAATTATAATTCTAAGAAGAAATCCTGGAATATTTCCTTGAACTCCAGGGAGAGACACCTCTGCCAAGCTGAAAGATAAGAATTTTAATGAGGTAAGTCAAAACTCTTCTTACAGTTACTGCTTCTGTATTTCACCTGGTTCTTAATTCAGAATAGCTGTTCACCAATTCAGAATAACTGCTTACCACTGCCTTTCAAATCTAGCAGATTATCCAGACATAAGAACACTTGAAGTCCAGTAAATATTTGCAGTATAGTCTCTGTTTTGGTGATTAACAATCCATAAAGAGATTTTAAGCAAAGCTGTCAGTTTAATCTAGCAGAGCTTTGCATCCAGTATGCCAGACTGAGTCAGATAGTTTTAGTAGCAAGGCAATGATGCAGCTACAGCATCTGAACTAAGGCAGTGCATTTTAAAAACCCAGGGGAGTTACAGCCCCATTTACTCCATCTGTGATACACCATTGGGGAAAGAGAAGCAAGGTTTACCATGTACTTATCTGCAAAATATGTTGTCAAACAGTTATTTTCAGTACACAGAAGTAGATATAATGTTTGGAATGTGTATAAAACATCTGGAATACAATTATTTTCACCACAAACAAACAATATTTTCATATTCTGACATGAAGTGTTTTTCTAGAAGCATTCAGTCACTCCATGAATTTCTGAGATTAATAGTTTTCATTAGAGCTGACTGTACATTTCTTCTATAATGAAGCCACAAAGGTATGCCCCTTTACAAATAAGCAGACCAGTTCTGGCCACACCAAGACCTCCAGAATCATTCAGACCAATGTGCAGGCTGGGTTACTGTAGCACTGCTCTGGCTTCTACCTTGTTTCCCATTTGCTATTACACTAACACAGAGTTTGCATCTGGCTTTACAACACTTACATATATACCTTTACAGTACTCTCCAGCTAAGGACAACTTTTTACCGTACCTATGCCATTTGGGCAGGGAAGGGTTATATTACCCTAGCAGCAAGTTGACCCAAATGAGCAAATCTCAACTTCTAGCATAATAAACATCAGAATTTAAAACACAAGCTACTTTTTTCTAATGTAAAGCAGAATAAAACATTTTTTCATTTAGCGTGACAAAACTAGAAAACACACAAAACACAATTTTTACCTTTTCCAATAAGTTTGAAACTGAAGTTGTTCTCTCAACACTAGCAAAGATTATGAACCCAAAATATTTTCAAGCCAAATTTGCCATCAGTTTGTCTGCAGCAGAAAGACAGAATTTGAATTTAAAAGAAGTCACTGTAGATGTCAGCATTTGACCTATTTTCTCCAAATTGAGGAGAACATGGTATGTTTAAGTAGACTGCTCAGATATTGGTTTTAATAGCCAGCAAGCTCAAGTAAATATGCATACATAAATCCACAACAGAAAAGCTGTGTTGTACTAAACTGAACTGATCTACCTTCATATCTCAATGTTGATCAGTTTGATAAGACTCTAGAATTTATTTGTACCAAAAAATAGTAGATCTTCTGAAAAGAAAAATAAAATGAGGAAAAAGTAACATAAACAATGGTTGAAATAAACTTACTTTTCTGGAACACCCCATAAGTACCTCACAGTATTGACTATTCTTAGATACTTTGACTAAAGACAGTGATATTTTTAGTTGACCACTACCTACTTGTCATCACAGCATTTTAAAATTTACTGAGTTATTGCAATGTACTTCGAGGACTAAAAGAATGTTCAATTATTGGCAAGATTAGTTTGAATACACATCAGATATTTTCTTTCTGAAATCCAGTTATCAGAAGATTTACTTTTGGACATGTATATCATTGATGTCCAGCAGCCATAAACTATAACTGCAAAATCAACAGCTAGATTGTCCAAACTTCCATGTTGAAGTTCAGGTTTCTAATATCTTTTGTAACCAAAAGAAATATATGTTGTCCAAAGCTTGACATTTTTACTCATTGATTTAATTTTAGAACAAAGCACTGGCCTGATTGTTCAAATGCTTTGTTCTCTGGTTGCAGTTTTCTTACCATAAGACTGATTCTGTCATTAGCTGAGGTTCTTCTTCAGTGAGCTCTTGTTGAACAGAGATTTGTATCTTTACAAAACCCTCATAGATATTTCCAACACCAGAAACTTTCCTTTGAGATCTCTTTGATAAGGCGGTAGTCATCCACTAATTGTGCTCTCAGTACAGAGTAAATGACAAATTTTAAGCTTGAGAAGTACTTCCATATATTTTCAATTTTGAAGACCAGACAGCCTCTGCTGTATTCTACAGACCACTATTTACAGTTATAGGACAAGCTTGCACAGAGCTGTGCACCAACAGCAAACTTAGCATTAGATATTTACAGGAATAAAAATTCTCAAAATAGGTCTTTCCTTTTATTTGTTTTTTTTAATTATTATTATTTCTCTATATCTTGTTCATAGAATCATAGAATGGTTTGGGTTGGAAGATGTCTTGAAGATCATCTAGTTCTAAGGCCCTTGCCATGGGCAGGAACATCTTCCACTACACTAGGTTGACCAGAGCCCCATCCAACCTGGCCTTGAACATTTACAGAGATGGGATATCCAACATATCTCTGAGCAACCTGTTCCAATGCCTCAGCACCCTCACAGTGAATAATGTCTTACTAATATCCAATCTAAATCTAACTTTTTTCAGTTTAAGGCCACTCTCTGTTGTTCTGTCACTACATGCCCTTGTAAAAAGTCCCTCTCTGGCTTTCTTGCAGGTCCTCTCTAGCTATTGAAAGGTGCTACAAGGTCTCCCAGAGCCTCCTCTTCTTCAGGCTGAACAACCCCAATTCTCTCAACCTTCCCTCATAGGAAAGGTGTTCCAGGCCACTGATCATCTTTACAGCTCTCCTCTGGACTCAGTCCAAGAGGTCCATGCCTTTGTGTTGGGGGCTGCACAACTAGACACAGCTGAAGTCCATTTGGGGGTCTCATCAGAGCAGAGGAGAGGAGCAGACTCACTTTCCTCCACATGCTGGTCATGTTTCTTTTGATGCAGCCCAGGATATGGTTGGCTTTCAGAGCTGCAAGCACATACTGCCTGGTCATGTCAAGCTTCTCATCCACCAGCTCCCCCAAGTCCTTCTCCTCAGGGCTGTTCTCAATCCATTCTCCACCCAGCCTTTATTTGTGCTTGGAAATGCCCTGACCCAGGTTCAGGACCTTGCACTTGACCATGTTGAACTTCAAGAGGTTTGCACAGGCACACCTCTTAAACCTGCCAAGGTCCCTCTGGATAGTGTCCCTTCTCTCCACTGTGTTGACAGCACCACGCAGCTTGGTGTCATCAGCAAACTTGCTGAGGGACTGTTCAGTCCCACTGTCCACGTCACCAACAAACATGTTAAGCAGCGCTGGCACTTGTTAAAAAATGGGACTTCACAGACGAGACAAATGACTTGCACCAGCCAGCATTGCTCCTCAGTATTCATGCCTTTGCACTACAAGGTAGTTTATCTTTACCAAGAACAGCTGTATAATCTAAAGCTACCTTGTTTGTAAACCCAAGATTTCTAATCAATCCAACAAAATATCTCAAGATCACACACAGAGAAATAATATTATTGTTTCAGTCTTCAGTAATCTGAAACTACAGATTACACTTTAAGAAATTCATATATGAGTAGCTTTTACTCTTTTCAGATTAATAATTGAGTTTGGAATAAATCCAAATTAATTGTTGTGAAATCTCCCAATCAAGATCACAAAAGGTATTTTAAGCATGGGTTTTTTATACAAAATGTGAGAGTTCTAAGCTATACTGCAAACACATGGCTCTATTGACTGCTTGAAACTCTTATTAACTCAGAATTTTAAGTAGTAATATTACATGTGACACCTCTAAAACCTACAAACAATTTCATTAATACATGAGAGCACATGTAAATTAAAATGGATTCATATAACTCCACCTTTCTACAAAGATTTTTTTTTTCTTTACAGTGTCAGAAATATATCAGACCATTCAAGTATGGCATTATGTTAGTGCAATATATTCCTGGAGAGTTCTCATACTTATCTCTCATTGTTATTTCAATATCTATCATTCCATTATCAAGATTGCCAGGGAGGCATGAAAGTTAATGGAACACGTGCCCTAATCCTGAAAGACAGACTGACAGTTCAAATTACTGATAAAAAGTAAAAAAGGCACATATTATGAGGCAATTTATTATATGAGCTGCTGGGAAAAAAAGAAAACACAAAACACTAAAAAGAAATCAAACTCCATACTGATATTTCTTGCTAATGATGGAACCCCTATTTGCAGTCCTGACTTCTATGATTCTGTCGCTGGAAAAAAAAAAAAGATATGAGCACCAAGTCATGGAATAACTGTAACACAGAGTACAAATAAAAAAATACAGGGACGGATTTGTTACCTGAAAACCAGAAGCTCCACAGAATTACATAATGCTTTAATTAAGTAAACTATATGCTGAAAATGAGAAAGATTTAATTACATTATTAGTAGCCATCGACATGTTTTTCATCAAGATTCAGTTACAATACTGTGCGAATGATCTTGTTTCATGCAGGAAAACAGAAAAAGAATGAAGCTAAAATGTGAACTGCAATAAGAAGCCGCTAACTATTATGAAAGGAAGCAAAAATAAGAGAACACAACATTTAAGTTAAATATATATGTTTATATTCATAGAGTAGACTTTACGTCAAGAAATACTTAGCTGTACAAGAGATGTCTGAGATTAGCTACTGACTGAATATATATAACAACCTTCTCTAAAGGCTATTTTTTAATCCACTTTGTATTGTAAGACGATTTATTTATGATTTAATTTTCTTGATTATTGCCCTGAAAACTACATATAAATGCCTCTTTGTTATATGTAAGCTTCTCATAGAGGCTAGTTGGCTGGTACAGAAGCCAAGGACAATCACTGAAGAGCCAATAAAAAAGAAACATTATCTGTAATGGGACTCTTCCACAAAGTGTGCTGGGAAGGAGCATTCTCACACCACTGCTAATGTATGAAGGTAGATTAAAACTGGGCATTACTGCTTGTTTGTATATACCTGCCTTATTTCTAAAACTAGCAGAACAAAAAACATTTAAGCTTGTAAAAATAATTTAGAGCATCCTATGGATATAAAATGAAGATCCTAATTTGGACTACACAATAAAATTTCAACCAAAGTACCTTCCTTTGTTTGTTTACACTTTCTTGCATTTTTCAGTTGAAAGTCTTGTGTTACGTTCTTGCAAAAACATATTCTCCACCTCTCTTGGGCCTTCACTCCACTCTTGTTAATTACCAATTCCAGCTATCTACCAAAAAGTTATCTTATGCATATGTAATGACTTTACACGTGTTTATAAATACAGTGCTTAAAAGAACAACTTTCAGATAGTGATTCATGAGGAAGGGCAGTGGCATGGTGGGAGCTGTGGTTGCCTGGTCGGAGCTGTGGTTGCCTGGTCACTGATGGTGACACTGGGGAGGAAGCAGGCTACACGTTTTAGGACATGTGTCAGCATCTGAGGGTGACAGGGCATAGGATACCCCCAGACAGCACACCTTGGTGAATACCTGAGGCCAGCACTGCACCAGGAACAGATCTCTACAGCAAAACAGAATATCCTCAGCAGGGAAGGAAGACATCTGCAGGCTGTTCCCTCAGCCCAGATGAACACCGGCCATCTCAGCCACGTGCCTCAAAGCTGTCGGTGTAGTTGTATCCTAAGAAGCACAAAGCCCCTGGCAGCTCTGATTGTATTGCCAAATGCTTCACCTCCTTCAAACTTCCTGACACAGAAAGGATGGAAATTCATGCCAAAGTACATAACACCGCCCTTTTAATGGCAGGGCGGCTATTCATTTGTAAGGGGAGATTAAACAGATCCAGCAGCACAATATTTCAACATGCAAATCTAGTCCCAAATTGCCTTCTGTGCACATATGTGTTACCCGTAGGCACGGTAAGCAAAGTTTCAGAACTCATCACTCCAGCAGAGTCTGGGATAACCGCTTGGCTTTCAAATTCCAACAGAAACTGTATAAAACCAGGAACAGAATAATTAAGAAACCAGAGCAAACTACAGCATTTGAGCACATACCCCTCAGTTTTCCCCCCTCAATTACTGTTCTGAATACAAATATGAGCTGATTCAGTAACAAGAAGTGCTATCAACAGTCTTTGGCTTTCAAAACAGGATTTCCATGGACTTTGCATGGATCAGGAGGATACATACCACAGCGCAGCACTAAAGAAGTTTCCTTTACTCTCTGACATAACATTAAACGTATCTAAAACATTAAATCAATTACTATATCTCACACAACAAATTAGCTCAGTGTTAAAATGAGAACTTCAAAGCCACAGGGGAAATCCAAGTGATTCAATTCATGCCCAATCACTTGGGGCTTACATTCTTTTATTCTATTCAGCAAAAGAGTAGAAATCAACAGAAATTGTTATTCTTGAAATTTAATTTCTCTGTTTTGCTACCAGTGGCCAGAAGTTATTAAAAAGGACTCTCCATGGCTGGAAAAAATCATGCATTAAGACAAACATTCATATCCTTAATCAGTCTTGTACTGATTCTCTCAACTGCTTCAATCCTACACTTTGAACTTTATTGACAGTTACACACTCCACAAAATTAGAAAGATATTTCAATGCCTCAATACGACCACGCTAGCCAAGAAGGCCATTGTAGGACTTCCCTCCGTGCATTTTAACAACTTCTCTTCAACTCATAATGTTTGTTGACAAAAAATTTTAGAAGATACAGAAGTCTTTCCAATTGGTGCAAAAACACAGTGCTTCTGGCAGCTACCAACATCCCATTGCTTCATTACATCACCAAAGCTCTATTGTTTTAATATATTGCATATAAAGGATATCAACACTTCAAGCCTTCACAAGGTCACAAAAGACCTCAGTATTTTCATTAAAAAGTATAAATTCACCAAATTTCAATACCCAAGTTATATTAAAAGTGAAAGAAGGAAAAGACTTTCAAAAGTTAACTACTTTATCAAACAACTTTAACAACAAAAGTGAAAAGAACAATGTCTCATTTAGTCTGGGCATGTAGGCAGTCAAAAATATTTGTACTTCCTGTACAATTATTTCTTTGAAGTACATAAATAAGCCTCACCATTTGTGTAAAAAGGCACACAAAAGAATACAAAAAGGAAGCTTAGGTAAAATATGCAGCATTCTGAAGGGGAGAAACTTTAGGAAAATTGAGTCAGAACCACTCATCAGAATTTATATCCCCTTAGTCCAAAATACCAGTTAAAAGCTTACTGCAATTTATTAGGACTGCGGTAGCTTCTCAGGGCTATATTAATTGTATCCAGGACAGGCAACAGCTAGTGAAGTCTGCTCAGCTTTTGTCCGAAAGAAATCTTTCTTGTGAATAACCGTTCAATCACATCTGTACAGAATGTTCTGAAACAAAAGTTGCATGATTCAGTCTGACCTGCACTCTGAGAGTTCAAAGATAAACAGCTATTTTCAGCATAAATCAGTCAACCATACAATGCATTTGATTTTTTGTCTCTATTAATCATCTGCATTAATGTTCATACTGCTATGATGAGAAGCACGGATATAATTTTCTCACAACTATTTCAGAAAGTACATGCATTTTTGATGGAAATGTGCAATATTACACTCTCTATGTAGTTTCCGAATACGTATCTTGAATAGGATTCATCAATGTCCATTGTTGTTATCTACATTTCCACTATACTTTATTATAGTCAGTAAAGACCTAGTCAATAAGATACAATTCATCTTGCCTGGAAGTATATTTCTAAAATATACCAGTCAGAGAAATTCTGCCCAAAAAAAAATATTAAAACGCACTTTTAATATAGAAGAGATGACATATCACCAACTCAGCTACAGACACCTAAATTAGATTAAGCCCACATTATCTGGCTTCCAGATTTGGACTATGTTCCTTCCTTCTGTAACAATCAATATATATATATATTTATATGGTAATTACAGTTTTTTAACACTTCCATTCATAAACCCTGTTCTTATGCTTCTCATAAGCTTCCTTTACAGCCAGTCACTGTATTGGACTGAGAAACATTTACAAAACTTGGACCATAAATAAACCATGTAATAGTTTCCAACACAGATCATCTTGAACCTTTCCTATGCTTCCAATATGACATACAGATGCAGAGATCTGCCTAGGCAGGAAAGAGAACAGCCTCTACAACCTGCTAATAACAATAAAATGCAGAAAAACACAGATGCCACAACCAAGCAAAAATTCTCTGAAGCCAGGCTGGAATGAAGATTTGAGAGTTGAGGGCTGAACTAAACATGTGTACATTAGCCCCCAGCCAGGTAGTAATTTTCAGTATATTAATTGAAGTCATTTTCACCATACCTCAAGCTCTCCCTTTTGAACACAACCTAAGTCCATAATGCAAGATATTTGTCAGTAATGGACCTTTCCTGACCAATAAAAACTGGACTATAACTTTTATACAACACTCCCTTCCCAAAACAAACCCCATCAACTATTTTAAGAGACTACAATTATATTGGAGTAATAATTATTTAAATCTCAACTTCACCTTGGAATTCTGGAATCTCAGCCTTGTGTCCACTGTGTCCACTACAACAGAGATGGACTGTAATAGGGTACTTACACTCCTCAAACATTATATCTGACTACATGCTGAATATGTTGCCCCAGAGTTTCACATATTCCTAAGATTCAATGGACCAGAATTTGCTGGGTTATTACCAAACCTTGAACTCCCTCACGTATTTCCATACCACTCTATGTGATCCATTCCAGATTAAAAAAAAAAAAAAAAAACAAACACCAAACACAACTTTTTTTTTAACAGAATATTTTTAGCACCTAATATTTATTCCGCATCTGAAGGGATTTATGTATCTTATACCAAGTAATACTTAAGACTGGTATCAAGGAAATAAACAGGGGAGTTTTACAGTTTCCTCAAGCAATATTTATGTGACATTTTTCTACATCTTCTCTTGCTCTTCTTCACCCTTTTAAACTATCAATATCAATCAGTAAGAACACTTCCATTATCCATTTCACAGACTAAAGAACAAGTCTTTCAGTCTTTCTACTAAATGCTGAATTTTAGTCTTTCCTGCACTATTTCACAGCCAGAGACTGAACTAATATTTGTCAAACTGGTTGTTCACAAGGAGTTACTAACTCCTCCTTGACTCCTTATGACCTGTCTAGAATCGGTGCTTTCCCCAGTCAAGAATCCAGAAGCTTTCCTGGATTCAAATACAGCCTGCACTTCTTGTTTCTAGAGGCATCATTTTGACCGAATCATACTTTACCCTGCGTAAATCTGTATTGCCAACCAGTCCAGATTATTCTGCTACTCCAAAAAACAAGTTTATCATGAGTACTGATTTTGAAACTTAAGGTCAGGTTATTATCTAAAACATAAAATATCCTAAAGTAAGGTTGTTCAACAGAAACAACACAATCCAACAATGATTCCAGTTATTCCTTTTTGCAGTGTGACCAATAACAGACTTTTTAAACCAGTTGTTGCATTTTCCTTTTTTTTCTTTTTCTGCTCACTTCTAGATAGATGCTACATTTCTATATAGAACTCCATGAGGCACTTTTTCATATCTTATCAAACACTGGATATTTACTACACTCATCTTTCTCAGATATTTTAAAATACGTTAGAGTGTATACACAACAATGTAAAACATGGTATAAATATATAAAACTGAGGTTTAAGTAGAAGTGTAGGGTGCTACACCTGAATCCCCAGCTGGGGAAAATCTGGGGGATGAACAGATCGAGAGTTGCCCTGCCAAGACTTGTAGGGCACTGATGGATGAGAGGCTGGACATGAGTTACAATGTGCACTTGCAGCCCAGAAAGCCAAATGTGTCCTTGGCAGCATTAAAAGCAGAGTGCCCAGCAGGTCAAGGGAGGTGGTTCTGCCCCTCTACCCTTCTCTGGACAGTCCCCTCCTGCAGTGCTGCACCCACTTATGGGGTCTCCAGTGCAGAATGGACAACAACCTGTTAGAGCAAGTCCAGAGGAGGGTCACCAGCTGTTAACCTGGTACTGTCAAACCCACCACTAAACCATGTCCCTAAGTGCCACAACTGCACATCTTTTAAACACTGCCAGGGATGGTGACCCATCCACTTCCTTGGACAGCCTGTTCCAATGTTTGACAACCCTTTCCATGAAGAATGTTTTTCCTAATATCCAATCTAAATCTCCCTTGCTTCAACTTGAGGCTATACTATATATTTTGTTCAACCATTTATTCAATTAATTTGAAACAAGTTGTAGTCCCATATACATTTATTTTAGTAGCAAAGCTACATTCTTTAAAACTAGATAAGGAAGCTAGGTTTATTCAAGAAGTGGCACGCAATGCCTTTCCAACCTTCGGAGACAATTCCACAGTTTAAAATATCATATTGCATGGCTTGAATATATTTTACACTTTGTGAGTAGCCATTACCTAACTTTCCTCCACTGCCTTTAATTACCCCATTAAGCAAGTTAGTATTTGCATTTGCACTTAGAGCAGCTGTACTAGAGCTGCAGGGCACAAGAATATAAAACCAGGAAGAAAAATTAATAAAACATTATCTTTTCCATTTAGTAAGTTCACTTTATCTCTTAATGGAAACATTTGTATTAGTAGATACTATTTCAGCACTGTAAGGTAATAAATCACATAAACTTTGCATTATTCAAGCCAACTAAACTGCCAGACAAAAGTATCATCACTCACTGATGGCACAACTTACCCTTAAGCTTTTCTCATTTTACGGTATTTCTGAGGAGTCATTTCATACCTGAAAATGTTATTCAAAACATAGAAAGTGGTGTAAATGTAATGAAACAGAAAGCCTTCTTGTTTTTAACCCTGTATGTAGGAAATAACTTATAAAATTTATTTTACTGCGTTGCACATCTTTAATTCAGACATATTTTTGAGAAAACAAAGATTACCTTTTCAATTAATTAATTAAAAAATCTACAAGTTGTAACACATTCTTAGAAACAGCTTCCAAATTTCAAGACTGTTTATTTTTCAGCTAGCCTAGATAGTTTACAATACATCCATTATGGATTGTAATAACAGTTATTACATAATTATTACATAATAACATAATAATACATGCATTTAGAGAACACCATGTTCTCTAAATAGTATGTATACAAGAAACAGACTAACGAGAAGTATCAATTTACAAAGAGCCATTGCTTCTGAAAATCCAATTCCAGACTGTTTGCTGGTTGCTGCTTAAGTAGTTCCAGGCATGTGAAAGCTCCTTTCCCTAGGAAACAAGATCGTACTTCTATTGTGCATTAACAGACTGAGACCTTGTTTATGCAGATGAAGGAAGAAAAGGAACAGTTTTGGTTTTGCCCATTTGCTTCATTTCTGAAGTTCTAATTTTGTAGCTGTTATAAAAGTGTCCTTTTTATATAAGAGTATTATCCATGGGAATCTCACTATAGTACTTCCTTCTATCTGGCAGGAGTGATCTTATACCAGGCTTTCTGCTGTCCCCATTAAGATTTTCCTCTTAGTGAAAATTACTCCAACTGACACCTTTTACAAACATCTCTATTTTTCACTGTAAAGCAAAGCTAAGGGACCTATTAAGAAATAGAAGAATCACTGTTTTAGAAGCATCAGAAGCATATCACAGTATGGACTAAAGGTCTATACCAGTTTTGGTGCCAAAATTCAAGTATGAACACAAATTTGACAGCACTTAATCTGAAAGTTCCTCTCTTCACAATGCAGGGGTGTATATAGGTAGAAAGTTCTTAAGGGGTGTAAGAGTAGGATATGATTAGCACATATAATACAGTAGCTGTATATCTTTACTAATGTAGTTTTATGTTGACACAGCATAGGCCTAAGATACACTGTTTTAGGTGTTTTAAACACTGTCCTAATTCAAATTTTACTAGTATACCATTTTTCATGAGCTGTTTAATTGCATTGTTCATGAAGGATTGTGAGGACAAAGGAAATGTGACTCAGCTCAAGCAGCATATTTACACACACCCACATAAAATACAGCACAAAGATTCAGTGGATCTGCATATCACATACATGTCCCATCAATAAGAAGGAAACTAAATTATCATGAAAATTTTACAAGCCTTAATTTGACTTCCATTTCTGTTCAAGAACTGATTTAGCAATATCAGGACTTCAGGTACTGCTGCCAATTCCTACCATTTGGATGAGAAATGTTTCTTCCTTTCTTTCTGAAAAATTAAACATCTAATTCCCATGAAGAGGCTCATGCCAGTGGTTAATTAGGGAACATTTCACAAGAAGAACTAAAAATTGTGATCAATACTGCAAGCAAATATTAACATTTTTACAAGCACAGCCATGCCACAGTTTAATTTCTGGTTCCAGCTTTTTCAGGCAGGCAGCTGCTGCCCAGACATGTTGAGAACCTCAACACTTACTGCAAATCCCAGCTTTCTGATGCTTATTCAAACAGGCAAGAAACATTCCCCCTACATCACTTTCAAATATTTCACAGCCTGGTCATCCATTAAATGCATTTCATAGCAATGTCTATGGATCATTATATAATTCTTTCTGCCAGCAACTGAAAAATAATGTGATGCATAGGAAGCTGGAAGGGTTCCCAGGTCCCACGGTACCTGACAGGCAGGGGGAACGCAGGAATAAAAGCCAGCAGACTGAAGGCACAGGACTAATGTGAGAAGGCAAGTAACAGATTACACTGATTAATGGGTGGAATATAAGATACTTTTCTTCACTGAGCAGCTAGAGAGCAGGGTTAGCTGCTGGTCAGGCAGCAATCAGATATTTGCAGTGAGAATTGATGCACCCTATGGCCAAAAGTCATGACACTCAAATCTGTGCAAAGGCAACAAAATAAAAAAGCAAACCCAAAATAAATAAATAAAACAATAGAACCCCTAGATATCCTTTCTTCTCCTTTCCCATACACCCTACTAACTTTAAGAAAAATTCAATTTTCACTCTAAACTTGAAATCCTAATACTTGGTATGGCAGGTGTGATTCAGTAAGGCCATCTTCCTGAGATGGAAGATGGAGTCACAACCACTGAAGTAAGTATAGACTCACACATTCAATTATAGGGAAATTAGAGAGGATAAAACAGATTACATCCTCCCTCTGGAATACATACCCTGACAGAGGAGCTGAGGCCAAGGAAGAGGTGGTAGGGGTTAATTGCCAGCTGGAACCAAAACGCTTTCTTTTTGACAGTTCAAAATGTAAATCTGTTTAAGTGCCATAATTTTAACCAAGCACTGACACACATACATATTAACAGAAATATCCAGCTATTTCAGTCATTTTCCCACTTTTCTTGGGGTGACCTGAAAAATCTTATCTTTTCCTTTCATTTACACCCAAAGGATTAAAACAAGCAAAAAAACCTCTCAGTGCATATTTAGCACAGCCACATTTAAAGTTTCACAAGTACTGATCATACTCCGTTGAAGATGTGCTCTGCAGCATGATGAGAAAGACGAAAACTTTCATAACATAGGAAAACTGTATGTTCTACAATCACTGTAAAACATGCCCAACTCATTTCCAGACAAAAGGTCACCTTCAGCAAACACTGCTTCATCTTTCAAGGACTAAGTTTCAACAGCCAAACATGCCCACTGCCTGCCCCTACGTGGCTGCTGTGCTGGTCAGGGCTGGGACTGGTGTGTGAAACTCAAGGGAATGCTCGCTGGACCTGCCTTGTGGCATTCCCTGTGGTGTGAGAGAGCACCTGAAGGCAGATGTATCAGTGAATGAGCCAAAACGTTATTTCATTAACTGCTCCCATTCAAGATTTTTTAAAAAAACTTACATGTACATTTGTCAAATGCTTGGATGATGTTTTCAACTTCCACATGTTCTTCAAGTTGACATTTTTGCAAAGCTTTAGCTAAATAAAATTAACCAATTGGACTCAGAAAAAAAATCATTGCTTTAGTTATTTAAGACACATACTCTGATTTTGTAACCTTGCTGTCCTTTCAAACTGTTATCCAAGAATGTTTACTTAACATGTAGAAAATTTAATTAGATAAAGCAAAACGAGATGTTGGAGAACTTAAGAAAAAATACTTTCTAATTATCACAACAGTTTTGCATAAAAACATTCTCATGTTTATTCAGCTGGTAAAGTTTTGGCTTTATACTTCATGTGCTGTTACATTGCCAGGGACTGTGTAAAACAATATCACTGCTTAATCAACATAGTTCTTTTAACACATTTGTCACCATGCCTTCTTTATTAGTCAGTTGAGCTGGTAGTATGGACTAATCAAAATGCCTTTGAGCAACCATTAATACTGTTCACTTAATCATCTATTTGGTTTAGATCTAATGTCAAACTCATTTTATACTCTCCATGTTCTGCTGCCATAAATCTTTTAAACTACTACTTTTTTTTTTTTTTTAACCACTAAACAGGCCAAAATAAATTATTTCTCTATTATAAAAGATTTTGGAGACAAGGGAGAGAAACAGCCAACTCTCCTTTGCTGAAATTACTAATGACTTTCATTAAGGACCAAGGAAAAATTTTTAGAACCAGAATAAAAAATTAAGAGTTCTGTGCCTCATACTGTAAACATTTAACAGAAAACATGTTTTTTTCTGTTAAAAAAGCCCAAATTTTCAAGTCCAAATTGAAAATATATATATTCCACTGCAGTATCATCTTGAAAACAGCATTTTTGAAGAAGTTATATGGAAAAAAAAGGACATGCAACCTTCCATATTTTTCCAGTCCATGGCTGAATATGGCATTCCCAGCAGGGATGGCAAAAAATGTACGACACAGTGAAGGTCCTCTGTGTTTGATATTCACCTGTCTCTTCTCAGCATCACCTAATTCTTATTTCCTCAATTAGTATCTGCCAGGATCAGTAAAATGAGATCCCTCTACTGCTGCTATTATTTTGTTTGACCTTGGTATCATGAACAAGAATGTAATTATGATAATGAGCCAATTATTTTTTACAGTATAGCAATCAAAAAGCCTATTACTCCCTCCATTTTCTCATGATAATACCTGAACATTCTGGTTTTATTCCATTTTCAATTGCTCACATGGAATCATTATCATTAATGTTTTGCTCAGTGTTTATTTCTTACTTCTAAATAAACTAAAAAAAAAAAAAGCAAAGAAAACAAAACCAATCAGTGAAGTTTTAGAATATTCAAAACAGCATGCAAGATGTATCACTTATGTAGGACAATGAGCAAATATTTTAATGTTTGCAATATTTTACTGGATTTACTGGTATGAATTTTGAGTGACAGCACCTCTGTCTATTAGGACAACTAATTGTCAATAACGCATCAGCTAAGCCATCAGACACACTGAGTATTTTAAATAGTTTATATAAAAACAGTGTTAAGGATGTTTGAGAGGATTTAAATTATTTTAATACTTTACAGACAGTCCAGCTATATCTGCCTGCTAAGGGATTTTTTACCACATATTTCTTGCAGTTTCCATAGAGGTTTTTTTTTTAAAAAAAAAAAAAAAGCACCCCCCCCCCCAAAAAACAAGCAAAAAAACCCAATAACTTGGGAAAAAAACAATGGTTTGCAGCCTTCTGATTATGAAAATGGTATGTCCATGTCATTCTGAGGTCAGATTTTTCACATACAGTGGAAAAATCAGTCAGAAACCACTACATAAAAGTGACTTGAGTAAGTTTGGACAGACTGAAACACAATTAATACAAAACTATTATCCTAGTCAGACTACTGACTGTTAAAATAATGACTCTACAAAAAACCTCCTGGCTTTGTTCCTAAAAATCAGAAATCGAATAAAAATCATGCTATTTCAGAAGAAATACTCTTTCATTTACTGGTCAGAAACTATTTTTTTCAATTTTGATCATTGAGGGATTTATGATCAAACTATACAGACACAAGTTTTAGAAAAAAAGAACAACATTTTTTTGCTGCCTGCAATTGCTTTTTTAGTCAAAGCTGTGTTACCCAAAATTGGATTAATTTATGATGGATAGTACAAATTCAGAATCAATTTTTGACTTAAGGGACAGCTTAAATGTACAACAGTAAGTTAGCTATTATTTTTTAGAGAGTTTTCTTTACTCAGACATGTTTATAACTGCAACAAAAATATAAACCTGAAACTCTGTACATTTCATTCAGACAAACTGCAGTTCATCGTTATCCACATAAGAAACATGTCCACTTTAGTTGTCTACTTCTAGAACTGCTTTATGCAGATTGGAGCCCTATCTGTAAATTACATATAAGTTAAGATAACTATTATTGACTCAAAAGATATTTCAAATTTTCTATAAGAAGAATCAAAAAGTTGATAGGAAAGAGGCAAGCTAAGATTCCATGTGAAAATTTGTGAGTAACAGAAATTAAACGCACCTTTCTGCCACAATAAACATTAACTCTCCACTGCTGGAGAAGGACTTCACAACCATCATGATTCCACGGCATGTTAAAGCAATACCATAAGGATGGGAAACTTCCATGAAACAAATTCAGAGGAAACCTATAAATAAGCAGATAAAAAGTCAGAAGGCAAAAATTAAACAAATTACCCATATGAGTTTCCCTGGTGATTCACTAAATGAGAGGCTGTGATGATCTAATAGCAATAGTAAATTCAATAGCAATAGTAAATTCAGCATTAATATCTTTGTATAGCCAAACATATATGAAGATAAGCATATTTTAATCACTCCCCCCCATTTCAAAGCTTACTGTGTCCCACATGCCTCTGAGTACATTCTAATTTCCCTGAATAGCCCAAAGGTTAACTCTCCATTGCATAATCATGTCTAGGAGGTCATTCCACACATTTTTTGTTTCTGTGAAAAACTGCTGCCAGGCATCTGTTTGGAAACTTTTCTACTGCCATTCTTTCTTTCATTTATGCCATCTGAGCACATTATTTACATCCATCTCAAAACTCTAATTTAAGAGGACATTCCTCTGAATCACACCTTAGTCTTACCCGTACCTTCCCAAGTATATTGGAAGAGATTTTTATTTTCAGTCTGAGATTTTTTTTAATAAAAAATAAACACCATCTGTCTCCTGTCAGCCATTACAAAGCCAAACAATTAAGATTAGATCCTTACAGAGGGTTATTATAATTTTAAAAAAAAAAATCCAACTTTTTGAAAAATTAATTGGCCCAGCAACCAAGCAATACAAACAGAATGCAGTAAACTAAGTACAGCACACTGGCAACAAGCAGTAAACAGAATTATTCTGCCTTTATATAATCACACCTCAAAATCTCCTTAACTAGAAGAAATATGAGAGCTGAACAGAAAAAATTGTAACTTAGCCATTCTCTTCTGGTCCATGTTCTCTATGTCTCAACTCCTTTTCTGGAGTTCAGTGAAATTCTCAGCCTTATTCCTAATGTAACTTCCTTACTCGGTCTTATGAAAAACAAAGAAGAGCAGAGTAAGTGGTATATAAGAAGATAGACCACAATAAGGACATTTTCTTTAGTTCCACCTATGTTTGCATATACCGAGAAAATTCTGTATTATATCTAATGTCATTTGAGAGCTTCCTACCCTCTTTTAGCTTGTACTGTCAAGAAACCAAGAAAGATAAATCAGGCTCAGGAAACACACATGTAATCAAAACTTCAGGCAAAGAAGTTTTAACATAAGCTAGATCTTATTGTACAAACTACATTTAAGCTGCAACACTATGATTTTATATTGACAACTGCAAAAGAACTGCAGCAACGAAAGACAATTGTCCTTTTTACCCTCATGATAGTGGACAAGTACATTTTATTTGAAATTCCACATTCCAAAAATCATTTTACTTTTTTATTCATAAGGAAAATTTAAATTAAGGAGCTGTCTGGTATTGTCAGAAAGCAATACTCGTCTGTGTATCAGCATGCCACCACTGCCCAAGCTGAGGACCTGGAGCAAGAAACCCACTGTAAAAGAGAATGAAATATCTTTTGTGGTTTATTTTACTTCATTGACAGGATGAGTTAGAGACCTCCATTCAACAGTAAATCCCTCTCAGTAATCAAAATAGTGCAAATTCATCT
>JAWWMP010000081.1:26648445-26682461 GCA_035047865.1 Dendrocincla tyrannina
CATTCAGTTCTTTGTTTAAAGCAATTTTTTATAGCCTGAAGAATGGAATTATAACAAAATGCTGACAAGCATTACCATACAAAATAATTTCTGCTAGAGGGTGGATTGTCTATTCTTGACATTTCGAAATAAATGGATTTACATTTAAGAAATAAGATATGATTCACATTCAGTAACTGTAGTTCTCTTTGGCTTTTTGCATTTGAAACATGAAAAATAATTTGTGAACAAGACAAAGTTCAGATTCTTTTCCCTTTCTAAGTTCAAAGGTGAAATGCTTCAGAGTTCATCCCTAAGGCCAGTTAGATCTATTAAGTCTTGTATGACAGCAGTATTTAAAAAAAGAGAAATATCCTTTGCAAAAGCAGAAGGACATGTTCCTTCAGTTCAATTCCAACTTTTGTGACTTAACTGTGGCTCCAATGATTTAATGCAGCAGACAGTTGATGTAAATGCTCTCCCTCTTCCTGCCTGAGTTTAAGTTTATTTAGAGAAACAAAACTAGTTCTGAGCCTTTCACTAGTAGAGTGTGGTGCCACTAACAGCATTCAGAAGAAATGCATACACAGTGAAGGACCATTGGTTGCTGCCATTTATGACAAGTTCTGCAACAGATTGCACAACAAAACTTCATGACACCAATCCAGCACCCAAAACTTATAACCAAGAATATGAATCCTATTGACTTGGAAACAGAAACCTGACTATGACAATTAGAATGCTAGAAGAAACTCAGTTTACTATTCTAACACACTTTAGATTATGAGTTAATATGAATGTTTTAAAGACCTTAACAACAGACGACTTTCTTATGTGTGATAATTGCAGTTACTAAAGTATATGAACTCAGAAAATGGGGACCTCCCACTTTAATAAAGTAGCCTTGATGTGACTACTTTCTGTTCACCAGAGGATACATTTTTCACATTCCTTGGCAAAAGGTACAGTTTTTCCTAAGTAGAAGTGTATTTTTGTTTTACTTGCATTTGTTAACTTTGTGATCATTTTACGCAAAATCATCTGTAAACTACAAAAATATTTCTTACACTGTTTTGCTGACAGCACTCATTCTGATGTATTTGTTTTTTTTCTTTACGACCATCAGTTGATAAATCCTCATTTTCAATCAGAACAAAGTCTTTGAATGTTTGTCTGATCCATATCTGCTCATTCCCAGAACAAATGGGCACTGTTAGGTAATCCTTTCCCATACAGACTTTTTACCCCACCCATATTCATTACAGTTTTGGAAATACTTATTTTCAGGATGCTTTGTTTAGTAACAACTGTTACACCAGCAATACTATCAATGGCATATTTTGCATGTTGTAATTTCTACATAGAGCCATACCTAAGCATCTTTAAATTACATTGAAATGAAAAATCATATAAATTTTTAAAAATCCAGTATGAAATATTCTATCTTGTAGAGTTATCAGTTCACGTTAACAGAGAGAAATAGTAAGAGCACAGCAGATGGATGAAGGTGTGAAAAGGTAATATAAAGTAAATGCTATGTCACAAGTATTCCAAAGTCCTGATGTTACTACTGGAAGTAAACTTGAGGGAAGAAATGAGGTTTTGACCATGTGTTCTTCAAGTGGGAAGGGGATGGGGATTTTTATTTCTAGACTTCATAGTGATATTATTTCCCTCCTACCTCCTATGAAGGGAATTTCCATTTCTATCATTTATAGCACACTGTGCTCATTTAAGGAAAATGAGCAAAGTATTTCCCCATATGAAAATGTGATCAGCCATCTTTTTTATTATTATTTCAAGGCATTTGTAACAGGCACAGATGCAAACAGTGAGTGACACCAGCGTGAAATTTTACAAACATCACCATACTAGTTACTTTAAGGATCAACGTACATAAAGGAAAAGGGCAATCATCCAACTTTTGCTTCAACTTTTACACTGAGAATTTTATTGCAAGTCTCCTTTTCTTCTGCCTTTGCTGTACTTGACGAGAATGAAGCTATGCAATACTTAATTCTCATACCTTTTCCCCACATCATTGTAATTACAGATCACTATCTAGTGATACATTTTATCTGGTTTTGATGCCACTGAAAGCCTGGCTTCAGGAAAGAGCAAAACAGTTCTCAAGGAACTTTACCTAATGATTCTTTCATTTTATACTTCAGGGATTGACACAAATGCAAAAAATCTTGGATATTGCCCTCTGTAAAACACCACTCATTGTACTGCAATTTCAATGCAACTTGGAATTCACTAAGGACTTGGACCATAATTTCCATTTGTCAAATATATGTTCATTAATTCTAATTACATTAAAATAATCTCCCATTTTGGTGCTGTCATAGAGCAAACAGAAATTACTAAAAAGCAATTAATTCTTCTTAGATTTTATTTCATAGTACTTATAGAAGGATCTTACATGATCAAATTTCACAGTAACAGTCTACAAAAAGATCAGAGAGCTCTTCAATAGACCATGAAAATCAGTCACTTACACTTACTAAAAAAAAAAATAAATTAATTAAAAAATATAAAAAGTTGTGTTCTCAAGAGTATCTAAAATAAATATGCTTTAAAATAGGGTTATTAGCAGATGGGATATCACTATTCATTTTATATTTGGATCCCATTTCCTTCTAGATTCAAGGCATTCAACAGATGACTAGTATTACATACAATTATTTTTATGTTACTTAATCTTTTTAACATCTAACTCAAGAGATAATGAAGGGTTAAATGTTGGCATGTGGCTATACCTAGCATTAATTATGCATGAAATGGCTTAATGAAGCCATAACAACACTGATATCAGACCAAGTGCCACCTCTGTTATCATACGGCCATTAGCAGACTGCTGCAAATTTATAACCTCAAAGGATGTTTAAAAGTTAATAGGAACACATTGTACAGTTGTGTCCATATCACAAAAGTCCCAAACTTTGTTGTTCATATTTTGGGATAGCACTGTAAATACAAAATAGCCACAACAAATCATTCTTAACTGAGCAACACCCTTTTGAGGTCTTCTTTTAACAAGCCTTCCATGTCATTCAGAAGAAAAATTCACCAAACTGTCATTATCATTTTTCTTACTTACTTGACTGACATCTATGTGTAGAGGGCTTTCACTGTTTTTCTGAGTACTGAACTGAAAGCATAAAGCTTGTGTAAACCTATAAAACATATGCTCATTAAGTGCTAAATTAAAGTATTCTCATCCCACTCTGTAAACTGAGAGTAGGTTTTTTTACATGGCGTACAGGGATTTAACTATAGAATTCATTAAAGTGAGCGCAAGTCATAGAGCTAAAATTTACTGCCATAGAAAGAGTTATCCTTAGAATACATTTAATAAAATCTAAGCATGAGCTGCAGTACCTGCATATTTTAAGTAGCTATTGGAGACAAAAATTGTTGCAAAGCTGCAACATAAAGGTGAAGGAAAAGGACCTTTATGACGTCTGCATCCAGCAATCATGGTAAAATATTATATGCATCTTGTGTCTAATTACTGGTGTCCTGTCTTTTATTTCATTTGACTACCTAAACTGTCTCTAAAGTGCCTATCTTCATTTACATTTTAATGAATAATAATTGATATTTATTCAGCATATTCTATTTGCATCTCAGAGGTTCATTTACAGATTAATATTCTTATTACCTAAAACAAACTCTGCACAGATATTCAGATTTGGGAATTACTTGCAGGCAAACAAGACACTGTGGGTAGCATTATAATTTGGTCAGCCTGCTGGTCTCAGCTTTAGCTTTTGCATTGGGTGTCAGTGGTGGCTGGAAATGCCTGGACTTGAGGAAGTTGCACTGCAGCTCTAGGGATCTAAAGAATTAAAGAGACGGCTCACTGAGGTGTCTAAAGGTTTTCAATTTAACCCATTCTTGCCAAACTAAGTACAATCCAGAACAATTGTCCAGAACAAATGAGTAGCAATCACTGCTTTCTACACTCACACTGATAGCACAGAAAATATCATAGCACAGTGTGATCAAAAAGAAAAACAGAAAAAAACCCAAACTAAACAAAAAAAAAAAAAAAAAAACAAAAAAAAAACACAAAAAACCGGATACTTAAGCTTGTATAAGTTTATGAACCAGACTGATTGGTATATATTGTGCCTTAACCATTCAAGTCCAACTAAGAGTAATGAAAATGTTCAGCTTTAATTTCTGAAAGTGCTTTCCACTTGCAATTATTTGATTTCCAATTTTGACAGTTACAATTCAGTAGTCACTCCAGTCATTTCCTTACCTTTTTTTAGTGCTCTTTACAATAAAAAAAAAAGAATAAATCCCTAACTTTACTGCTATAGTAAATTTGATTACATATTTTACAGCTTTGGATATCTACAATGTAAAGAAACAAAGCCACACGAGCACAGAAGTGACATTTGGATTTCATATTCATGACTGGTTCCCTGGTAGATAGGTTTAAATGTCAAGCTTCTGTGAAGAGATTCCCCCTGACATTAGTCTCTCTCATCCATACATTCCTTTCAGGAAATTTATATTCCAGCATCTTAGAAAGTACTTTGTATTCTTTTCTATATATCTCCCTATTTCCTGGGATAATGCTAATCCTAACCTAAACCAAGCACTTGTGCCATGGGCTGCCCTAAATTTTAAAACTGTCAAGTGAAGGCTGTGCTCTCTGAACACTACTGCCTTCAGACTAACATTTTATCATACACAAAATATATTTAAAAATAGATATAAGGTAAATATCTAAGACAACATCCTAGGCAATGCAGCTTATGGATGAAGTGTCTCCAAGCAGACATCTAGAATAAAGACACCTTGAAGTGCTCTTTGCTTCCTCCTCCTCTAAGTGGTGCTTATACTAACTCAGCAATTGTTAGTTCCACACCAACACTGTAGGCAATGAAATTGCAAAAGATACTAAGAACCACTGTAAATTTTGAAAGAATTAGCAATTTATACATGCATATATTGAAAAGGCATTGTGACTTAAGGCGACTACTGTAGGTAGGGGACAGCACTTTAAAGCCTAAAGGCAAAATATAATCTAATCAAGAAAGGCAATACAAATATTTTTAAGAACCTTGGGGAAGATGAGGAAAAATATTATCATATGACATCCAGTGGCATAGTCTCTAGGAATATGGATCATCCAAAAAGAAAGCCACAGTCAAATCATGATATCCCTGGTCAGCGCAAATGAAGGTTCTCAAACACCCTCCTCTAGCAATTTCCTTTATATATAGGAACGGAGAAAGCATGGCTCTCAGAAAACTTTGGGTCACATTGACCAAACTCAAAAGCTAGTGTCTACTGCAGCTTGTAAGAATATTAATGACTGTTCAGTATAATGCTAAAAGAACTTGTAGTTCTATAGGTTTGTAACTCAACTTTTATTACAAATATAAGTTTGTAAATAAGCATTCTTGTACCCAAACATCTATTTTAGTGATGATCCCTATTCCATCAAAGCAAGATTCCAGGAAGGACACCAGTACCCACCACCAAAGAGGTGGTGTAGAGGTCCCACCTAGAGCTGCCTGCCTGGTAAACCACTCTGCTACTGCAAAAGTGAACAAGAAAAGTTACTATGCTGGGACTAACTTGGTAAGCGTAATTCTACAGCATTTGGGAAAGAAGAAACATACAGGGGAGAGAATCTACATCAGTTCCTTTTTCACTTGAGTACGGTTTGGTTTTTATTGTCTTGAAGCTGGTATGTTTTGCTGGAACTTTAACTGTTATAGTTCCTGCTATTTTCCAAACTCTAAATTACGAAGTTGAAAACTGAAGAATTATCAACTTCCTTTTCGGGTTATGTTTAAGCATTACTGTGCTAGTAGTCTCTGGCTTACTTAAATATATTTTTTATGCAAAAAGCTAAGAATAAGAACTTCCATTGCAGCACAGCATTCTTTTTAAAATACTAGGCTAACAACTTTCCCATCTAATTATTTTTAAATGAGTGAGAAAATAAGTGAAGACAGGCACACTGTTTCAAGTATTTCAAATCACATAACTGATAATGAAAGAGATGAAAGAAATAACATCAGAGTACACAGCAGATTTAAAGAAAGCATATAATCATTGCATAGCATGAGATGGCCTCTGGGCTGCAGTCAGTCAGGAACCTCTTATAAAATTATTATGGTGACACAATGGAGTGTTTCTGGTTCAAAAAATAAGAGTAATAATACTGAGTGAAGTCCTTGCCCCGTTTGATCTTAATAAGGGACTAAGGCAGGGAGATACATGGTTCCCTACAGCCAGATCCCTACAGCTTTGCACAGGGGTTCTGGGAAACCAGTGTCACTGCTGTTTCAAGATGAGCCTGCAGCAACTTTTTTTTATATGCTAACCCTGCTAACATAAGAATGCAAGAACATATGATAAAGATCATGATTTCTGGAGACTTGAAGAGAAATTGGACTTAAGATTAGTAAAGATAAGTCAAATATATCTTGTAAGCTGACAAAAACTAGTCAGTTAAACTTGATAACCATGAATACAAACGAGTCTGAACATTCAGATTCAAAGAAACATTGTCTAAAACCAGTGATGAATAAAAAAAAAGTTTAAATCACAATTTTTAAGCTGTCTGCAGTTACTGAGAAAGACTGATTTCACATGTACAAGACCATTACATGGTTTACTCTTTTCAGCAGAAGTAGGACACAATCACTTATCTTCAGAGGAAAAATGGATTTTAAAACATTAAAATTGAAATAAATTAAGTTTGTCCATAAAGGGAATAACATAAGGCTAAAAAGAATACGTGATAGGAGGTATTAATAGAGATGCAGACAGAAAGAAAAATGGGCAGATCTCAGTGGGCAGAGAAATGTCACTAACTTCATTTAAACATCCTTCCCATGTAAATCCCATAGTAAAAATAAAAAAAAAAACATTATCTGCAAAAGACCAAGGGCTATGACTGGAAATGGTAAAGATACACAAGTTACACAAAGACATTTGAGGAACAGAGGAATGGTCAAGAGCTGTGAGTACCCAGAAATTTTGAAGAAGCTGGAGGAAAATTTCAGAATGCAGAATGAGAAAAGGGATGTAACATTAAAAAAAAAAAAAAAAAAAAACAAACCCAAAAACAAACAAAAAAAAACCAAACAAAAAAACCCAAAGAACTCTAAGAGAAACAAATTTATGATCTGTAAGTATTTTCATAAGCAGTTCCAATTAAAGGCATTTCAGTTTAAAATATGGAGTACTGAAATCCAGTCTAGAACAGTGCTGGGCAGAGAAATTCACACACATCAAAAGAGCAAGTTTTCTTGAAGGAAATAAAAAGTTAAATGAGAAAATGCAAACAAATTACTTGGAAATCACAGACACACTCCAGACTTTTTCATGCTTTGTAGTTGATGGACGCGTACTTTAAAAACAAAAACAAATCTGTCTTCCTTTTCCCCAACTCTTCTTCTGCTTCAAAAAAAATTCCAAACCAAACAAAGAAAACCAAAAAACCCAAAACAAAATAAACCAAACCAAACAAAAATAAAACAAACCACAGAAAACCTTACCTATGCATAAATCATTTCTAAAAAAACCCCAGATTTTAAATAAGTGGTCAAAACCCATACACATTGCCTTACCACAAACTGGTTTTGGTTTTCCAATATTCTTTCTTCCTTCTACATGCTCTTAATTTTTTCATTTGGAGGTCTGCATATTGCAATGCCTTGTTTATTGATTGACATTGCTAAAAATAAATCTATTGGCATTGAAGAACTTTAATCTTCATTTAGGCATTATTTGTCTGTGTTTCATTGTGTTGGAAACTTACTACCTTTTTTTGAGCACTATTGCACTTAATCCTGAGCAGGATAGGAGATAAGTAGCAGATCGTTACAGTGAAAACATTTTAAATAGTTAGTTTCCAGACTCTAATTGAACCAGACTCCAATGAAACAGCATAAAAAACAGGTGAACTATTTCTTCCATTAAAAAAATTAAATTTAAAAAAAAAAAAAAAAGAAAAAACGTACAATCCCACTGATGACAAGCATTTTAACGTAAGGATTTTTAATTCTCAGAGATAGCATTCTATCAAATGATCACATTATTTTGCACATTGTGAGTGTATACCTTCGTATCTACTTCCCTTCCTTTTCTGTTTTGCTGGCATTCACTAAAAATAAAATTTAAAAGACCTATTCATATTTCTAGTATGTTGATTAGAGACTTAACAGAAACTACCAGTAGTTATTCATCCAGGCCAGTATCTGCAGATATGACATTAAAGGAATGTTCATCCTGGATGTTATTTGAAAAGGGCAAACTATTAAACAGATTTTAAAAGAAAAAAAATATATATTTCGGTCTATATTCCTTGCATCACTTCAAAAACACATACAAAGAAAGCATTTATCAGGTTGTAACACCAATATCTGAATCCAATGACTCAGGGATATGAGATATCTACACCTGTACAAGAAAATAAAAAGAACAAACTACCATGCTACAGCATGGGCTACAATTCAGGGAAAACAACATTGACCACCTGCTCCTTAACCTGGGATGTAGTCTGAGAAACATCCAGGAACACAACAAGAACTCCATTTCCACCATGTGACTCCTCATCCCTTATAGAAAAAGTGCTGAACTGCAAACACAACTAACACGACTTCTCTCAAGGATGCAGGACTTGAGATGAAAGTCTCCAAGTCTTCTGCAGTGCATGGAATGGAATTTTTCAGATCATTGACTATGTGTATCCATACTTTGAAAGCATCAGCTGCTGAACAAACAGGATGAAAACAAGCTTTTAATTTTGGCCACTGTTTCTTTCCAGAAATCATGGATTTTCTTATCTCTCTCAGCATCTCCCCATTGTATAGTATATGAAAACCACATATCTTTATTCCCTTGCCCTCTTCCACTGAAGATGACGTGTAAGCAGTAGAGACTTGTTCTAGGTAGTGCTAAACGTATCCTTTTAGAGTCATGATGGCCCAAAGACCTAAGGGAAGCAAGTCTGGTGGCATCTTACTCCACACACACACACCTGGCTGGAGACAAGAAAAGAAATAATAAGAGTCAGTACTTTATGAGACACAGATCCAGCAAACTTCACAGCTAATTGCAGCTAGCATGTTATTCTAGGAAGGCATTTCTGCTTGTGTTGGGATTTTTATAATCATATACTTGCCTGTGCCATTAGGTTGTAGAAAACAAGGTCAAAAAGTATTTCTGCCTATTTCAGAAAATTGTGGGTCTGTAATGGTCATTAGTTCTTGTCTGAATAAGCACTTCAGACTCGCCCATTGAGGAATTTTTATCTTCAAGGCATAGAAGCTCAATATTTACTACGTAGAGTGCTCTTGTACAAAGGAACAAAGGACAGACAGCTGCTAAACAACAAAACCAACAGTGACTGTTTAGTTCAGTTTCCTCTATTCCTCTATTTCAGTTTCATCTATTAAAAATGGCATTTTTTAGACCAAAAATCCTTGTAGTAACTCAAAGGAAGTTAAGAATAAACAGTGTTTTCATAATGTGAAAAGGGAATAGGTTTTTCTTTATGTAGTTCTTTCCATGCTGGTTGACAATGCTTATACTCACTCTTCTATAAACAAAATAAAATTATTTTATAATATAATTGTATGCCAAACTACCATGTATTCTCTAAAATGCCCTCAAAAATTATATTTTAAATTATTATTCCATACCTTTGTAAGAATATCAGCTAGGATTTCTCAGGTTATATGGTCACTTCTATCAAGCCCCCAAATAAGAACTTGCTAAATTAACTGACTGCTCTAAGCATATATTTAGTCTAGATGCTACTGGAGCTTATAGAAATTCTATTTTTAAAAGTCATGAAACTTCATATACTGGTATATTCTATTATACGAACATAAGTAAAATATGAAACCCCGTTTGAATGTGTGCCTCACCAACAGACCACATCTGGAAGCTGATTAGTGCAGAATATGCAAAATAAAACAATTACAAAAAATTGTTGATCAAGGATCATTTAGTTCTCTTCTTCTATTAAAAGAAAATACTGTTGAAGTTACTAGAAATTTTGACAGCACCCTAAAATCCGTGCAAGTGCTCAGGCCAAATAGTAACACAGCAGTGCCTTTTTTCACTGATGAAAGCAAAATAATGCAGAAAGACACTGCAAGGACATTTCTTTTTTAAGGTCTAAAATGGCCTTTTCGGATTGCTGGAGCTGAATGAAGATAGACAGGGTGTAAATAAGGACAAAATCCTACCCCATGACACTGTGATAGCCTACTACTGAGGAAAAGAAAACAAAACAACTCTTGAGTAGAAAGAGATTACACATTATCTGAGCTTCGTAAGAAAAACCCTTCTGAGGCATGATTAGGACACATGATATACAGTCACCACAGAGTCCTATGCCCTACCTATTCACCTCACTGCAGCATTCCTAGCGATAAACAGTGATTTCTGTTTCACTGAAGAGGACTCTAACACATATGTATGTTCTGGGCAGGCTGGAAATGAGCACATGCACTTCTTCGCAAAAGCAGCAGGACCTGGTCTTCCAAACTGCTCCATCTAATGTGCCAATCATCAGGAATTTCAGACAAAAAATTCATTACATACTCAGAGAAACTAAAGCTGTTAAAAATATATACACACCACAATGCATACACACAAACAACCGTATGTGTCACTTGTATGTAACTTTCACCTCTGCTTTGCTTGTTTAAATAGGCCAGGTGTCCAGCCTATATTTGGAAATAAGCATCCCACAAACTCTACATAAGACTGACCAAAGTGCCTCCCAGAGGGTGTCTCTGGTTTGAACATCTTTGCTCTCAATTTTATCTGAAACCCAAAGTTTTTTGTTTGCCCTCGTTCTGTGGAAAGTTCCACTGTTCCAAGGGGCCATCTACTCCAGGTGCTGTGAGGCAGGCAGCACTCAGCTACACTTCAGAAGTAATGCATGGACCCAGCCCCCCTGGAGTACAGCAGATACATCACTATGAAGGTATTATTTACACTCTCAGTGCAGAACCAGCTCACAGCTCATGTTTGAATAGAACACTGTTTCAGCTGGAAGGGGCCTGCAATGATAGGCTGGTCCAACTGCCTGACCACTTCAAGGTTGATCAAATTAAAGTATGTTATTAAGGGCAACATTCAAATGCCTCCTAAACCCTGTCAGGCTAGGGATATCAACAACCTCTGCAGGAAGCCTGTTCCAATATTTACCCCCTTTTCAGTAAAGAAGTGTTTAATTGAATCAAGGGTTAAAAAAAAAAAATATTCTAAACTAGGTACGTACACCACCTCTGGAAAAAATGAAAACATTAGCTACTTCAAATAATAAAGCCTGAAGTAATTTTTATATATGGTCAGTTCAGCATAAACCTTACTTTTAATATTTAGTGCTGTTTCATGGCATTTGCATGAGTGTTTCCTTCTCTACCATGTAGAACATGCCAAATAGTTCTAATTCATCTTCCAACCCAGCCCTGGAAGGCAAACACAATTCAGGGCCTCCTGTGGACAACATATTTCACTGTTTCCTTATGAGGAAAGCCTTCTCACAGAAATCCATGTAGCTTTTTGCTAAATACTGCATAGATGATGCACAGTAAAACAAAGAGCAATATGGAAGCTCTACATATGCTGAAGCAGCTACCTAACATCTCCTAAAGTAGGGCCATCTTCTGCAAAAGAAGTTTCTATCACAACACATTAAAGCTTCCATGGAAGTTTCTAATCCATTAAGATCCTGGCACTAACATTCAGAATCAACTGTACAAAAAACCAGATTGTGTTTTATGAGCTACCATAAAAGTTGTTTTTTCCCCTGCAACAACAGAGATCAAAGTCCAGAGTCACTGACATGAGACTTTGCTCAAGGAGATTTGGCCAGTTTTGTAAGACAACACTGAATATTCACTAGAGGATAAGGCAAGAATGCCTATCCCAGCTGCAATTAGCTACCCTCTTAAACTGTAGTATCTTATGCTGCAGAATGCTTCAATGAAGGCAGATAATACTTTTTCCTCCTAGTCTATGCAATCCGAATTATGGATTCAAGTCCTCTGGACAAAAGCAGAAGTTTTATCAGTAAAGAAAATGTTTGAGTCATTCGCCTACTTCGGAAATTTGAAAGCAATGTTCCTCTACCTCTAACTCTTCAGTTTCCTGACAAGTGCACCAAGCTGAATGATTATGCCATTTATACTTTGAACAACTCTACAAAACAAACATTAAATTAAAAATTGTTTTGGCTGTCCCAAAACAACACATTGAATAAAATGCACTATTAACCATAAAAAGAACTTGATGAACTTAAACAGGAAGGACAAATTCCGCTTCTTCAAAACCACTTCTGAATTAAGATGTGACGATCACAAAACTTTCAACTTCTATCACCCATTTCAGGCAATAATATGGTCTAGTTTTACTGTTCTCTACAACAAAGCCACACTACCAAGCCACTTGCACCACAGTTCAGTTCTTTTGTACGGAATTGTTGGCCAGGACCCCCAAAACCCATGGAGGCTTTCATTCCACAACCATTGTGCACAGAGATAAATCTGATACCAAACAGGTCTTGCTGACACTGGAATCATTCCTGCACATTCTCTCCTTCAACATAACCTCACTTACTTTAACAGGTTTTTTTTTTAAATCTTCAAATGGTGACTTCGTATATGCATTTTAAGTGTTCCAACAACAAATTGTCACAATAATTACCTCCCAGAAGGCAGAGAAACCACTGCACAGATCTCTCGCACAACATGTACTCAAATTAGGCTTCTGTATGTGTAGTTTTAACACCCATCTTTATTTTTCACAACATTCTTATTTATAAAATAGTTATATTTTGTTTAAAATTTTTATATTAGGATCTTCTACAAGAAATTGTGTATAAAGGAAGGGATATATGGAACACTAGGAAAGCATGTAAAACCAGATGTTTGTATCTAAACCCACATAGTTCAAGTATCAGTAAAAAAGAATCCTGAAATACTCAGACTAGTACTTTCAAATTTGGGTGAGAGATTGCTACTATATCCAGTGCCTCTGCAGTGCTTACAGTCTATTAACAGACTGCTAATTCCAAAAACAGAGGTACCAACCAAGTGTTGGAAAAGTAACATTAGATTTCATGGGAAAGAATTAAAATGGATTTTCTCTTTCAGAATGTAAATTTAGGCCAAAGGTCTTCTTTTTCCTTTCCCTGGGGAAGTCTTAGAAAAGCTTATTGTCCCATTTTACCTCACAAAATTTTGCCCATAGCAATTTTCTTCAATTATGGTGGGTACCTAGTATTGCTCACATCTTTGGCCCAGATTACTTACTTTACTGGAATTTCTTTGAAAAATTAACTGATTAGTATGAGCATACAGTCTTAGTCTGGCCTCAGAATTAACATACCCAAACCAATTCTCTTAGTGAGAAGGTTTTTTGTTGGGTACACAAAGGACTTTATAACAATTCATCAGGCATGAAAAAAAAATCACATAATGACCATTTTCATTACACGTATCCTTGTGATTTCATGAAAGGGGTGAATAATATATTAGTCTATTGTTCTCAATGAAAGAATACATGCTAATAGAACATACTAAACAAATTCTGATCTCTACTGTATCCATGCAATCCTGCTGAGTGCACTGAAGCTGACTGAATGGCCACAGACCTAAAGTTTGGCTCACAAAGGGTATTCACACTGTCTAGCTAATATCTATAATGTAAGTAAATCTCCTCTAGAGTTCAAGCCAAGAGTATCTCCATTAAAAATTAGGTTCTTGACTTCAGACATAGTAGCCAAAGTAAATGTGAGATGCAAGTGACTGAATAGCTCCTAAAATCACTGGGAAAAAACCTCACTCTATTACTTGTGGTTGGTTCTAGCCAAAGACCACAACAAAATTATTAACCAATTTGCACTTAGATATGCCTATAACATGAATTCAATAGTTTTTTGATGAAATTGAACCTGAAATGAAATCACCTGTTTTAATGGCAGGACAGAGTGCTTGCATTTTACCTATATTTTCTTTTATTTCACATGAGTTATTAGCATTTGTATTCACTATTTTCATCCTAATAATCCATAACCCCATAACATGACACACATACATTAACATAAATAGCTAAAAAGATAAATTTTAACCACAGATATCTGTTCATTATCTCTTAAATGATAGGTACCTCCTAGTCACACAGAGTATGTAAAAGGAGAAAAACAAAGTCTATCTTACAAAATGTGACATGAATTTGTCACAGGAATTGCAATAGCCCTTGACCTATCTTGTTAAAATGTCTTGAGCTACTTAGGAAACTTGAGGCAATTTTCAAATACCCTAGAGTGTGACTGTATTTTTATATTACTTTTCTATTAAGTGGAATCATTAGTGAAGACAGTCCTCATATTCATTTAAAAATAATCTTTTAAAACAATAAGAAAAAGTTACAGAATACCATAATTTCCAATTCCAAAATATTTACTTTTTCTTTCACAGACTGACCGCCTTTACAAAGGTTCAAAGTCCTTTTTCACTAAATACTACATTATTTTAACATATTCATGAGATTACTGACATTTACTGGTTACTAAACATGAGACTCCAAGTCAACCTTCTTACCATCCAACAGGCAACTAATGACAAGTGAGAAACGAAATGTTTAGAGTTACTGTACCAGAGGCACATGGCTCTGTACATATCTTGCATTTAACCCAGTTTCACCATCCTCCCATTATCTTGACCAAGCCAGGAATAAATACCAAAGCTACATAATTCAGTTCTTCCACATTATTTAGGGCTTAATATATCATGCACATAACCATGTTGCCTAAAACACTTCCAGGGAAGGGAACACAATGCAACATAGACAGCTGTAATATTTTCCACTCAGAAATACGTTTATCTGCATAGATCTCTGACTCTCCAGTGGAGGGGTCAGGGAACATGCTTGGGGTGATAAGCCACCAGGGAGTGAAGCAAGGACAACAATCAAAAATGGGACCAGGCTGGGACCAGGAATGGTGAAAACAGAGGAAACCCACAGCTGCTGAGGCCCATGATGCTATTTTTGTTTTCAGAAAGTTGCCAGGACAGTGACAGCTGGGAAGAGCTGAGAGGTGACAACATGGTTTTGGGAGCCACTGATGCCTTGTCCAGCAATCCTACATGGAGCCTCTCGCTGTGCCCAGGCCTGGAGCCCCAGTCCAGTGCTGCAACACCTGAGGTCACAGGTAACAGACACAGACACGACGGCAGGGCCAACAAATAAACAGTTTTCAGGCTGTAAAGGCTTGGATGTAAAGAGTATTGGAAACCTGTTGAACAAACAGCCTTTATGAAGTTATTCCCAAGATACATGCAGCAAATCAATCCACCCCTGATAAACACTTATCATATGATCAAACATCTGAATCAGACTAAAAACCCCTACACTCTAAAGTAATAACTCACAAATTAGCATTAACTGATGCCATACACAGAATTGCTTTACATCTCCATGTGAGTTTTATAAAGGTAAACTCAGACATAGAATAAGGAATTAAAATTTGCAACTAAGCCATTTAACACAAGTTAGCTAGGAAATGCACACACACAAATATGCAAAAGCACACACCTTCTTATCCTCAGGATGACTGTATAAAATCAATAGGATCATAGAAGAGTTTCTCCTTGTGTATTTTGGTTTTAGTCACTCTATAAATGCTAGCAGGAGAAAAGACCTTAAGGCTTAAAAAATAAAGTTGTGTTATACACATTCTATCACACTGATGTATTAAGATGTTATTATGATTATGATGTATTAAGAAATATTCTCTAACATAGCAAAACATTTTTCTTTTACTATGCTTCAGAAAAGACTTAAGAAATATTTTAATTAAAAAAAATTGGCTTTGGCTAATAAAAGCATGATACTTGATAAGGTAAAAAACTTTGCCACCATGGAATCCGGTATTTGTCAGCAGGCACTCAGTAACTTACGAAACACCGGCCTATTACATGTACTGAACAATGCATGATCATTAAACTACTTGTTCAAACGCTGCTCAGTGTACTGTGAGTGTAATGTTCTACAGCCAGTAACTTTAATCAGCTCTTAAAATGATAACATTGAATTAACCAAAAACCAAGTTAGCCCTCTTTCCATCTTGTTCTGAACACTGTTAGTCTAATGTTTCTTTTCCTTAATTTCAACTTGCTTTGTTCACATAAATAATTTCTATTATTTGGTGATATTACTGATGCAGGTGCCAGGAAAATGAGAGTTTGTGCTAAGATGCAACTCAGATCTCTGTACAGAGTGTTCAGCTACTGCTTGTCAGCATTACCAAGTTGGTTAGACTTCTGCCCTGGACTCTGGCAACCTTAACCACTCCAGTTCTGTATTTAATCTACAGAGTTTTACAGAAATAGCTCAATCCAGGCCCATAACTGCTACCCACAGAAATGTTAAAGTATACTTGTTCTTCTGAAACATGCGGGAACACATGAAAAAAAAAATAAAACATCGTTCTTGTCTCTGATCTAAAACCACAACATAGATTAAGTTTAGGGCATACATTCCACTGCAGTCAGAATCTAGATCAATGCAAACAGCTTCACAACATTCAGCAAGACAAATGATCAAAACACTAACAAAAGATGCCATAGCTGAAACTTGGGAAAGCAGCAACATGAACTTCAAGGGATAATTTCAGCTACAGCTACTTGAACACAAGAGTTTGACACGACCTATGAGTGGGAAACATAACCAAGTTTTGTGTATGATATTTCTACAATACATCCATCAATCAATGCATTAACATAAAAGACAAATATGTGAACTTTACAGTCAAAATGTTCCTTTTGTTTTTAACCTCTTGAATAAAAAGGCTGGAGAAAACAAATCAACTCTGAAGTACAGAACTTTCAAAATCTCAGTTTGGAGAAATATTCTTATGTCTAAGTTTAACCACAGCAGCCAAAAAACCTCTTAAGAACTTTTGTATCCATGCCATGTTACCTAATACTCTCTCACAGTGAGTGAAATAGTTAAGAATCTTCTGCTTTTTGCAATAGATAATTTGAAGGTTTAGTTTTCTAAATCAAACTACTCAACTACCACTGATGTCTTCACATCAGTCTAGTGCTTTATAGCCTAGTAAAGAAACTACACAAAAGTTTCAACATGACACTCCAATCCTTCTAAAGGGGATATTATATTGGACTTTTCAAAAGCTCAGAATTCGTGTCTGCCATGAAGAAGTTGGACAGACTGAGGGGAAATTTGTTTTGTTCAACTATAACAATTAAGAATTAATCTATCACAGAACAAATCTTATGCAACACTGATTTAGGTCACAGCTAGAATTCCATGTGGAAGAAATCCAAGAAAGACTTGGCATCTAAGATTTTTTTCCAAGAGCAACCTGACATGTACAGCCCCAACAGGATCAAATCCTACTGAGTGACACACTGATTGTGAATTGTTGGAATACACTTTTAGTCATTTTAAAGTCATGAGGAATGTGAATGACAAAAGGTGCTATCTGAAGAATAGACAGCTGTGGTCCCTATGAGCACTGCTGGCTGCCTGGGGCAGGCAGGGTCCTACGCAGCTCCCTCACTTTACTCCGACTTTCAGGCTACAACACAGCTATTGAAATTGAAGCCGAGGGCAGCATGGGCTGACCTGCTTATATGCCGCTGCAGAGGTCTTTGGAAGGTCTGCTACATGCGTGTATCTTTTCAAACTTCCTCCAGTCTTCTTATTCACATACTCACAGCATCAATCTTTGTGTAAAGGCTACACATACTTAGTCTTAAGTTACAACATGATCTCACCCTCACAGGATTAGGCCTATTCTGTGAAACATAACTACATTACTAACACAGGTAAGAAACCAAGCTTTGCTTCTATCCAAGTTAAACCCTCTCTGTTTCTAATGAAGAAATAGCTAAATGAAATCGCTAAAAGAAATAGCTATCCTTCTAATGAAGAATAGCTAAATGCTATGAAAGAGACCAGACTGTAATAAAACAAAAGTGAAGACATACAATTACCTTTTTATGGAGAAAAAGAGACTTTAAGCAGGAATCTAATTTGATGGTTTTAACTGAACATAAGCATTTTATTGTACTAAAAGGTTAAAATAATCTATCCATATAGACACCTGGAATGTCTCCTTTAAAAAAGCCCCTTGAGGCTTACTCAGATTTTTTGTGATTAATTTCAGAAGCTCAGTTCATAAAGTAACTTACACCTAGCATTGAAAAGAAGCATCACTTTTGAGGAAAGCTGTCTGTTTTATGACAGTCTCTCAAAGCCTGTTTGACAGGGTGCTGAAGGAAATTAAAACTAGCTCAGCTTTATACTACTGTTCTGAACACAGTCCATGGGGGCAGAAAACTACGTTTAGGAGCAAGCAGATCAAGGCATGGTATTTTTTCCACCTCCAGCGACACAACCACCAAAGCTTTGTTGCCTTACCTAGTCAAGAGACATCTCAAAGAGGAAGCTACTATTTAGTTTCTATTCAGCTCATGTAGCTTTTACTACAGGAGGAGGATATCTTCAGAGAAGGAGCTCCTCATGATGGCCCTTGCTAGCAGGAGAATCAGCAAGTCCCACTCTCCAGATTTGTCAGCCTGCCCCACTCTGTATCTCCATTCTTCCTTCTACTTCAGCTCACAAGAGAAGGCAGGATGCTGTTTCCCTCCTTAAGTGACCAAACAGAGATTTATCACACCACAGCAAGGCTTTACCATCCAGGTTTGCGATGTAAAATGCAGAGTGTGAAACTTTGACTTCAGGATGCCTAATTTAGTACTTACTAACTAATCTCTCTTTTTCCCACCAAAAATTCTGGGTTTCAAAAACAGTAATTGGTGATTAGAATGGGGGAGAAGGGGAAGGGGGGAGGACAAGCAAGATGTAGCTTTCCTATCAGTGATCTATTTTGGACCTGCTATGCCAGATAAGTGGTAAGACATACAGAAAAAATATATAAAGTCAGGCCCAGATGAAGCTATGTGAGTGTTTCTATGCAACCTGTGCCACATCTCTACATCTCTTCACTGTGCTATGCTGTCAGAAGCTCATAGGGAAAATAGCATGGACATCTTCCACAAACCCCAAAGGTGATTAGCATGTCTACCGCACCTTTCAAATTTTGTCACCATGTCATTTCTCCTTCAGTGCCCCACTGCCCAGCTGCCTCCTCTGCAGATGCTGGAAGTCAGACCAGTACACAGATTTTATGCACAAGTCCTCATCCTCTGAACTTTTAGATCAAAACTGACATTCTGGTTTTCCTGGTAAGCATTTGAGAGGACAGTCTTGAGTAGGCTGCAACTGGACAGTCTACTTCTAGTTCTATCCTCCCTTCACTTTTGCACTTATTTATCTCTTGATTTTTTTTTTTCCATCATACATCTTTTCATGGCTACAGGATGAAGAGTAGTGGATTTCAATAAACTCTAGTGAGCTACATCCAATACAAGTCACAGTGTGATCCATTTGTCTTCTGGAACAAGAATGAATAAAACCCACTTTTTATAGTTAAATTGCATTGAAAAGTTTATGCCAACACTGGCATGTAAGGCACTAGAGAAGAAACATGACTTTTTCTGATTAAATATGATTCAGAGGAGCTTTTGGCCTCTCTGATAATTTTCCTTCAATTACATGTCATTAAAAATTAAAACAGGCATGGGAAGGGGAGGAGAACTAAGTATTCAAAACTTACATGCAATACTACAAATGCTTGTTAGTTCAGTTCTGCCAGTACTACATTAATCAATTGCCCAATTTTCCATCACTTTAACAAAGGCATATTTATGCTGAACTGTGCTATACTTTGAACTGATGTGCAAATGTACCCAAAGAGAAAAGTAAACATGGTGATTTAAATTTTAAAATAATAATAATAATAAAAAAAACATCAAAAAACCTGCTGCCTCTTCTCTCTTGTAGCTGGCTATTGTCTAAATGACCACTTTTGCTCCAGATCTTCAAAGTCAAGCAGGAGCTTTTCTGGGACAGCATGTCCTAATTAAATTCATTTGCCATGGCCCATTTTTAAAGATTCAAATTAAACATTTTTTTGGTAATTGAATGACAGTTTCTAAATTCGTTTATTATGCAAGAATACTTCTCTATAGACAATAACTGGAGTTTCTGTAAAACTCTATTGACAATACTAAAATATAAGTTATACTTCCCAATTTTTTAGCTATTAATAAGATGGGCAAAATCATCTTGTTCCTGAGTGACAATAGAGAAAAATGCTGCAATTTCACATGAGAACTCATAGAACACGATCCTTTATTTAAAAATGTCCCTAGCTAAATTCCAGCCACAGTCAGGAGTGAGCTTCTACTGCAGCAAACCAAGTACTCTGTTGTAGAATATCATAAGCTGGAAAAACTTAAAATGCCTTTTTTTTTTTTAAGTTCTTCTTTGTAACCTTCAGGGAAAACATAGTATGATTTAGTGGCTGACAGGGATAGAGGAGGATTTGGAAGCCATGAAAAAAAATTAGCCTGGGTGAGGTTATGTATAAAAAAAAATTAAAAATAAAAATTCTGAGTCCCTTGTGGAAAACATTAAGATATGGAAAACAGGCTACAGTGTCATTGCTGAAGCATGAGCCGTGTTCTTGTTGGTGATGTGCATTTTTTCAGTTCACTTGTGAAGCTAAAAAAAATTGGCTTAGCATTCTAGTCACAACCTGGGAATTCAAAATTTATGAGGAGCCATTTTGTTGAGGTTTTAAGTACTATAAAATCAGTTTTGCTTTGCTTTAGGTTTCATTAAATAGCTTTAAGTTACACTACTATCTCAACTTTTTGGCAATCATGGGAAATCTTATGACTGGATAATATCAACTATGAAAATCCCTGTAAGATTTTATATCAATCCAGATTGTTACACCTTTGTTTAAAGCAACAAAAGGGAAGAGATTGAGCATATTAAATTATTAAATAATATAATCTGAGTTAAACTGATATTTAAAGTCTTTCAGTCACTAAAAATGTATTATACTGATAATTACTTAGGAGACAACTTGAGAGTCAAGGCAAGTGGAATTTGGGTATAAGGACAAATTGATATCAGCAAGATGGTAAAGTAAATTTTATACTCCAGTTTATACTTTAGGAAGAAACATGTGCAGCTTAAATAGTTTATGGTGTATGAATGGTTTACAATGCTGGAGATAATGAAACTTCGAAAGTGAGACTAAAAATAAAGCCTTTGAATGACAAGGATGTATCATAGCATGCTCTCTCTCACATATTGTCAGCCAAACACAAATAATATCCACAACTGCTCACGATTTCTGATACATCTTTCAACTTACTCCTTTTATGATCAAATTATAATACTCGTCTTAAAATGCTCTGTGGTAGCAAAGACCCTAAATCAAGCCCACATCTCCTGGCACTCATTTGTAATAACAGACTGCTCATATGTTCTTACCGACCTTCGTTTATAGGTTCCTTCCTGATAAACTGATAGAATTTGTCTGTGTAACTTCCAGGACTATATTGACAATTCAATGTAAAACCAGCTGTTAACAGGGTTCCACAAGATTTTCAAAGATGTTTATCAAACAACATGCTTTTATTTGTTTTGTTACCGTTTCTTAGGGGAAGAAGACTCACACTTTCTGACAGCTGATGAATAAAACACATTTTTGAAGGCTTTGCCTCAATACCAACTCGTCACTTATACCTAGGAGAGAAAGGGCTTTTGTTTTCAAAGTACAAAGCCCCCCCAAAGTGGCTCCACAAGGGATCCAGAAGCATCTCAACAGGAAATCAGCTGAAAAGTAGAGATATGTGTAAGAGATATCACTTCTGGAGCAACAGCATGGCTCCTGTCCATGGTAACGTGGGCAGCAAGGACCACGCATAGCAGCCTGCACTCACCCAAACATCTCTTGACAGCCCCTCACAAGGTCCCCTCCCTCTGCCCTGAAAGAGCTTACCATAAGACACACAGTACCACATCTCAGAATTGGCAGTTTTGAGGTGAAACATTTTGATAGGAACTGCTTCACAAACAGCTGTTCTCATGAGTTTGTCGGAAAACTCATTTTCTCTCCACCTAATCACCTAGTAGCACCCTTGAAGCAAAAACTCACAGAAATTGGTCATAGCAGGAATGCAAAGCAACAATATATTTATTGCTTAGTTGATGTTAACTACAATTTAGCTACTACAAATGCAAAGATTTTCCTGTAGGCAGCTAGGATGTTGTCCACACATCAGTGCTAAATAGTCTACAGACACATTTTAACACCTCTACTCACAGTACCCACCCAAAAATCTTGAACATGAACAGTATTGGATACTCTTTAACCAAATTCTACTGGCACTTGGCTTTTAATTTGTCTAGTCAGGTTTCCTTTATTTACAAAGCTTCTTACTACTTTGCCACTTACTACCATCAATGTCTTTGTAATGAACCAGCCAAGCAACAGTTGTGACTTCTGGCTTATTCTCCCAACTCTGACAAGGAAGAAAGCAGCAGATTGTCGAGTTTTACTGCAGTACATGCTATTACTTTATGCAATGCAAATTCTCCTATAATTGTGTTGGAGAAAGTGATGATTATTAATGATTCTTGGCAAAGGTTTCATATCAATCCAGACATACAAATATTATCCACATAGTAAAAGCTCCCACAGTGGCATGCTTGAACCTTTGCCAGCTGCATATCTTCTGGGTGCTCCCTGAGGTGCACAAGCCATCAGGGGGCACTCCATGTGTGACACCTGACATTTTGACCCTGGGACAGCCAATACACAGATGAGAAACAAGGCTCACTGAGATTCTAGCAGCACAGGCTAATGAGGAGTTGAAGAACTTAGACTGAGTAATTAAGCTATCCAGGTCCAAAAAGTGCCTTTAGCAGCAGAGAAATATAAGCATAGTACAATTTACAACAGATGAGTCACAACAACATGCATGTCTGGACTGACATCCAGAAGAGGAAAGCATCATCTGATGAGATCAGAAACAAAAGAATATACTACATTTTGGCTTCCTTCTAAATTAAAACCTCAACCAACTCAAATCTGCTTTACTTACAGGAATACACCTTTTCACACCACCCTATAATCCCACAGGTAATGACAGTATCTCTTCAAACAATGTGATGCCTAAATATTCATTTATTTTCCACTTCTTATATTAATATTCTGAAAGAAGATGATATAACTTGCCCCAAATAAGAGATTTCATAATATTTACTCTTGATAAGACATCACAAAATAATCTGAGTTGGAAGGGACACACGAGGATCATTAAGTCCAACCCTTCAATGAATGGTCAAACGCATGAACCCAAGAACCATGCTTTAACCAACAGTGCTAATCCTGTGGCCTATGTTCTTTCTCACCAGGTTATTGGATTTATTTCCCAGCTGGTTTTCCTTACAATGATTTGGCTTGGGAAAGAAAACCATAAAATATATGCTTTCTCTAAAATTAGACTGGGCTTGCACTAATTGTATCAATATTCAGTTGTAGTATTCAAGTTCAGTTTTCCGAGTGAAAAGATACTACCATTGTACCCAAAAATGACAGTCAGAGATTAGGAGTATCTATTACAGTAGTGAAGGATCAGCAGTAAAACAATTTCATTAGAAGTTCATAGTAGAGTACTTGAAATCAAGGAACATGTACTTTAATTAAGAAAGTCAATTCTTCTTAATTAAGAAGTTAAAATATTGTAATGCTTACTTATAAGCATTAAGTAAAAAGAGACATAAAAAGAAACTAGTAAATAATCTAAATATTTCCAATAATCTTAAATATTCCCAAATGTGTAGCTACTACAATGAAAATATCCATGGATCTTGATTGGAATATGCATCACTCCTTTCAAAATAAAAGGTGTGTTATAAAGAAATTCCCCTCTTAACTGAGCCAATCTATTTTTTAAAATGAAACATTCGTACTGCTGTGACATTTCTTAGTAATAACCAAAATCCCTTCTGTAGTCATGTTGATTTTAGGGCTAAGAGCTGTCTGCTCTAATCAACTCAAACGGATTCACAGAGCAAATCCTAAAACCCTTCAACATTACTCTCTCCGTAAGCCAGCTTCTACCAGACCCCAATTTACCAATGCAGACTTGAGAAAAAGATAAATTAAATCTGCTCAGTTTACATGTAAACAAACATACAGATCTATTAGGAGAAGCTTTATTAGACATAAAAAAGTCCCAAACCAAAACAACCAAATTTTAAAAAAATAAACCAAACAACAAAACAAATATAAAAACCCAAAAAAAAAAAAAAACAGAGCCTTGTTAAGGCTACAGTTAAAACTCTCCTGGCTAGTCTAGTCATGAAATCACTGCCTTTCACAAATTCACATGCTCCACTGATGCTCTTGCAGTTAAACGGAAGGCATGCCTAAGTTACCAAGCAATGAGTTCAGAGTTAAAAACTTGATCTTCTTTAGGAGACAGAAGCAGAAGTGTTCAAAATATATTTCTCCTGTATCATAAGGAAGTAGAATGGTGTATCAGTGTTTTACAATGACAATAATGCTCTATTTATTAAAAAATATGTTATTAAATAACTACTTGATAAAATACTTTTAAGTCTTCAAAAGCAAAACGCCTGAATCCCAAAGTATTAAAAATGCTTACAGAGCTCCCCCAGCTTTGAATATTGCCTTAACAAAGGAAAGGTCCAAACAGTTACAGTGTCACACAATGCAAAAAAAAAAAAAGAAAGCTAATAATGGTACTTTTAAAACAAAACCAGCCAACCAAAAAATGATGACCCACAGATTTATACTCAGTGTGACACTGATTCTGCAAATGTCATAGAAAGGTCAACAACACATGCAATTATATATAAAAAGGCAATATCCCAAATGCCAAAACATGAAACGCTTTTAAGACTGGTTATTTTAATAATATATGAGGTTTTTAATGAAAAATATATTAAAAAATACAAAATGGAACTTGGAATTCCAGACATGAAGTTGCTAAACAGTACTGCTGCACAGGGCTTTTTGGTGCTGGTGGTAGTTTCCTTTAGTTTTAAGAAGGAGCTCCAGACCCTTTTGGTCTTGGCCTTCTACTATTCTCAACCTTACAGAATGCAGAAGTAAACCCATAGTAAACATGATTAGCAATTTATAATATTTGCCAATGATGAAGGTGCTTTATTGTAAACAGTGATAGAGTTTGATCACGTGGCATCTAAACCTGCTCTGCTTAAGCTGTGTAGCATCAATTTTATCATTTGAAAAGGATTTGTAAAGAAAAAAACGATAAAAAATCCCAGCCCTTACAGTCCCACTCTTTCCTGAACTTCCTCCTACCAAACACCAATAGCTGATTACTAACATTATTCTTTTGTCATGACATCTGTTCAAACAAAATAGATTTTTGTTATTAAATCTGCATTGAGTATTAAATACTACAGGAAAATTCCTCAAGAAGAGACAAGTCCAAACCTACATATCTACCCTTTAGAACTAATACACAATCTTTGTTACAGAGTAGTCTTCTTTCACCAGAACTGATTCAATAACAACTAAGAGATAGGGGAAAACTAAGGACTGCTTAGCTTTTGTTAGCATTTAGCATATTTTGAAAGCACAAAGAAAAAAAGTGCCTCTAGAAAGTCCAAGTAGGCAAACTTTGTCTCATGTCAAATCTAGTCAAAAGCATGAGATAGTCAATCTAGATCTTATAATGTGCATTTTTTTAGTCTCCAAATTTGCATAACCATCACCAAGTATTAAGATTGATTATATCATTAAAGACGACTTCAAGAGCTCAGCAGAAGTCTTCATCAGGGTCAGGGAGCTCAAACTGGTGTATTAAATCCACCTACTCTGTGGCTTCCACTTTGTGAGAAAGGCTCACCAAATGCTGAGTCTGTTTTCTTCTTACTCCCCATTGAAATTCAGGATTTTACCCAACAACAAAACCATCTACATCAGACACAACAGTGTCAGAGACCCGAGATCTCAGGAGTTAAAGCACCAACCAGAACAGAATGGTTCCTAAAGGATCCTGTCTTTCTAATAGGACATGTAATATACAGAATAATGGAGTGAAGTTTTAACAAACTATTTTAGTTTCACTTGCTCTTTTTTTTTTTTTTTTCAGCAGCACAGTCTGGCAGTGTGCAGCTAATGCTCTGTGACAGATTTTGCCTGACGGAAATTCCTTCCAGGAAGAGAGACTTCATGGCCTGTTTCTCCTTATGGCAAATTTTAAGCAAATTAAACTGATAAGCGTATCTTGAAAAACAATCCCGAGGACAGTATTGCTGATAGGACCCCCAGAGGGACAGGGTCCATGCCAGCAGACCAACATGACAAGTCACAAGCAGTGCAGTACTGCAGAGAGACGTGCTGTAGACTGCAGGCATCAAGGCGGCGAGGGAGCCAGCCACGGCCTCGGTGGGGGGGAAATGGGATGCCAATTAAATGGCAGTGAGATCTCTGCCAGCCAGAAAGGCACAGGCAGCCCTGAAGGATGCTGGCCCCCAGCCTCAGGCAGCTGCAAGGACAGCACAGCCAGACCGTGCACCACTGCTTGGCACCTTCAGGTGAGCAACACACGGATCTCTCTCATGGGTTTCCTCCAGTGCCTGTGAAAGACAGCTCGCGTGAAAGCTGTCAGAGATGTTTCCGCACTGCTCAGGTGACCCTGAGCTTTAATAGACCTGCAGCTCTGACCACTGCTTGGCCTCTTGAAGCCACAGTGAGGGTCCCTGTCCCAGCTCTGCCCTGCATTAACAGGGGAGTGGCACTGAAGCAGATCAGGGCTTTCACACACAAGGCTGACGGGTAACGTGTTGCCCCAGAAACTTCTAGCAGTGCCGCAAGCAACAGGACAACAAAAATAGCAAAATCAAGAGGTTGTGATCTAAAGCAATCAAGAAAGTTAAACATTTTTCACAGCAAGGAGCTGAAGAAGGACGAGTAGTGCAACACTTCTTCAAAGATACCAGGCAAGGAAAATTTTGGCAAACTTGTCAAAAACCGCTTAACTTGAAGTCAGCTAACCATATGAGGTAACAAAATTCTAGAAAAGGATTACATTTCAGCAGTTTCTAATCCTATTTTGCATTAAAGCCAGAGGGAAACCTGTAGCAAGAACAATTTACTGATGGAAAGTAGTTTGGGGCTCACCTAGAGCCTAACAAGTGCTCAGCACTGTCTCTGCAACTTCTGATTGGCTTAAAGTGAAAGCAGGCATTAATCTTATCCAGAAAGGATCACAAGGATGTGCCACATTATATCTTCAAGTAATGTGTTAATTTTCATAAGGCTGAAAGAAGCAGGAGTACATAGAAAAGCAAGTTTGTTTCAGTGAATACGATATATAAGGCAGGAAATCAACAACCTCTTGCAGAAAAATGCCCATCTATAAAACTGTTGGTTTTTCTTTTTATGTTGGAAATTAAAAAGCTATATTCTTCCTCTTCTTACAGACCCAGTTCAATATAATTTAATAAATACTAAATTATTAATCATGGATTTTCTTTCTAATTATCTCCTACATGACAAATACTCAGGCCTTCATTTCTCCATCTTAATTGTTTCTTTCTAACATCAACAAAAAAAAATGTATTCTCAAACAAATCAGACTCTTGAACAAGCAGAGGAACAAAAGTCCATATGAATTTATTTTTCCCGGAAATTTTGCATTCAGATGAGGAGCTATGGGAAAACACATTCATTGAAGAAGACAAGTAACCTTTATGGCTTGTTCTGTCTCCTTCTAAGGCAATTGGTAAGAAATGGCATTAGTCTCTGCCCTCTCAGGCTTTTTGATTTTGCTACAAGAGAAGTTTTTCATCTTGTGCTGCCCAGAAAAAAGTCAATTAACAGACAGAAAAGCAAGAAGCACAAGTCTTCATAGATGACAGGTGAGATTAAATTAAGGTGACCCCTACATGTGTTCCTAATGTTATCAAAAATCTTCAGACTAAGCCTTGCCATCACTGTTTGAACTGGAACTCAGATAAAAGCATTCATCCAGTAAATGGGACCATTTCAGGACACATGCAGACATTTGGTTCATCTCCTAAGAAGAAATCATTTTTCCCTGAATGAAAACAAAGTACAATTACTCAACAAGCCTCAGCTTTTCAAGCTTTTTCATTCTTTTTAGAATGAAATACATGTCCCCTAATTCATCATTAAATATAATCAATATCACACAGAAGGTCACAGCAAATAAACACTGGGTATTTCAGAAGCATTTCTTTGAAGAAAAGAAACACAAATAAACAAAACAAAACCACAAACCCCAAAATAAATAAAATTAAAAACAAAACAACAAAAGAAATACATCCAAATCCTACTTCTCATCTTCCTTCTGGAAGCACTGCAGTGCAGGGCTGATTGGGTGACACGGAGTCAATCTCACACATCTCTTTCTAGATCTAATTACATTACAAAAAAAAAGTGACATCCAGATTTCAAACACGTTTTTTAAAACGCTCCTAGTTTATTTGTGTAAGGATGTCATTGTTCTCCTTCAATTTTATTTATTCTGTTAAAATAGCCTCTTAGCTGGAAAAAAATGGTTTAATCCTTTCTGGTTTGTTTGGAGAGTCTGATATTCCTTAATCCTGTTGTTGAGACACAGCAGAAGTCTTTACTGAAGTTTACTCAACAAACAGAGGCTCTTTATTGCACTCAACTGCGAGGGAAACAAGAATGTCCTTACTGACCACAAACTAGGAGCTATATTTAAAATGTGCTTATAAATTCATAGCACAGAAGGACATCCACACACACAACTACCAAGCAGTAACAATATGGAACATTGATACAGCTCCCTCAATATCTGACAGCCTCTAGGTATAACAAAGTAGTATCAGTATTGCATACAGACAACAAGCCAGCTCTCTCAAACAAAATACTTCAAATCATAACACTTCATAGCACATGAACAATTTTGACCTGGGTCTAACCTTCCCCTTCACCACAAGCCCATGTACAAGCAACCAGTTGCCAGCAAGTCCCTGCTGTTTTGTCATGTAAGAGCAGGGCACACTCAACAGAGAAACTTTCCTCTACCCCCAGGTGAGGATTCACAAACCCCACAGAACATCCCCATGCCTTCACCAAAGCCCCATACTAACAGAATATGCTTCAGTGGCTGTGTTGCCACCTGTGACGAATGCACACATACAGATAGATATTGCTTGTCCATATGCAGTTCCTGTACCACAGGGTACTGCTTTAAGAAGGTACAAACACATCTGGTAATTCTTTGCCTGCAGCTTGCCAAGATACAATGGCAATTGTAGAGAGAACAATGAGACATAGGTGCAATGGGGAGGACATAAATTTCACTGAGCTGTGAGGACTGGGCTTCAATTATATCTTTCAGCTGTGGAACTTCTCTAACAGACAGCTACTTCCAAAACTTCAAAATTACAGTGAACTGTTCATAAGTTACAACTGTTCCACCCCAGTGAAGCAAAACTTAGGACTGCAGAACCAGAGCTTTGCAAAGTTTAAACTTGATCTATCTCTAGATATATATATATTTCTACATGTAAGTAAAGAAAAGGTAACTGTTCAAAAAGTGATAATGAAGGAAAAACATACCTACTAATAATTCAAACCCAATCACATATACACATAGCTGAGGTCTATAGAAGCTTATAAGCATGACATTTTAGAGTCATCAAGGACAACTACCTGAAAAGGCCACCTTGATGGCATTTCCACCTTCTCCAGAAGCAGAGAAAAATCTGTTTTGGCAATAGGACAGAGTGGAAGGAGTTTTAATTGGAAAAGATTTAGATAGCAAACCAAGAATCATCATAATGTGACTTCATAAAAACACACAGCTCCCTGGTCACTCAAATTTGATTGCTGTTTGCTTTACACCATTACCAAGATGCTGGAGAAGTAGAAAAGTGATAGGTCAAAACAACACGTATTCAAAGGTTATACTGTGACTTATTTTAAAAAAGTATTTTTCATCATGAAAGAGAGAAGCCCTTCTAGTCTTTACATCTTTCAGTGCCCAAACTTGTGCCCATGCCCCATCTTTAATATGAAAGCATTTAAGCTTACACATACAGTTAAAAGAACTAATGACGATAGAGGAATGTGTTTCACATATTGAAGACTGTCAACTTACTGTCTTCTTGTAGTCTTGCCACACATTATTTTCTATTGGAGAATTGTTCTTCAGAAGTATCACACACATAACTAATGACTATCTTAAAAATGGTTATTTAAATTATTTACTAACAGATGTCCTTTTGAATTATTAATTTCTTTTAGAAGTCTATAAAGCTTTATAATGAGACTAGTTAAATAAATGTTTTAGCTGTGACCTGAGGCAGAATCTGTTCCAAACAGCATCCTTAGGCTGAAAAAGCCCAAAATCAGAACCTTGGTTCTTTTTGGTACTGTAACCCTCTTGTACAGTACATGAAGGAATTTTCTACTCATTAGCATACTTCAGTGTTTATATTTCCAAAACAAAGTCCCCTCTTCTCATGAAAAATGAGCAAACAAAATGAAAAAAGTTAATTTTTAAAATGCCTCACAAAGTGTTTTTATCCAAAGCCACTCTTCCCACTCCACACGCACTGAATGGCAATTGTCTGCCAGGCTTAAGCTGTGGTTCAGTCTGTATAATGACATTACATTACAAAACTGCTTGTAGGTCTAACCACAAGTTTATACAGAAAAAACTTTTAAAGAAAGAAAAACATAGAAGTTAAGCAACAAAATACATTAATTACTTCAGCTGAATAGCTTGATTTTACTTCTGCAAGATTACAGTAAGTGTTGTTCATCTTCGTTGTCTTTACTTTTTATTTGGCAATTAAGACAAAAAGTAATAAAAAAGGGCTTTTGTTTATCAGTAGCACTTTTATGACAAGTTATGCCTTGAGCGTACACAAAGACCCTGCAGCACTCAGGAGGTATGTAATGCCAATGCTACTCATGAGTAAAACTTCTACTCTAATACAACAAATCCACAGCAGAAAGTTGATTGTAGCAGAGCTGTGTAAAAGACTTGCTCTCTTCCCCAAATAAGTTTGCTTCAAATGAATGTGTAAGCTGACTAAGCAGCTAGACCACTAGATCTGCTGCCATCATGACAAAGAATTAAGATGCTCTCTTCATGTCTTGACAGGTTTCTTTCCAAAATGAGAAGAAAAAAGTGATAACCCCCAGTGTTCCTGAAAACTTCCCTGGGGCAGGTAAACTGTATCTCAAAGCCTCTAAGTTTTTGTAACACAAACCCACATTTGTTACAAACTAAAAATAAAAGTTACTTGAGAAGTTTGTCTAGAAAGCACTGCAATTTAACATACTGAAAATGGTCATAAGACAATATAAAAGTTGTCCAAGAAGACCACATCTAAAGAAAGGCTTTGCATTGTCTTTGGTATCAGTTGATCATATCTCGCCTTCATTTTCTGTGTTCTGGATGATTTCTACACCCATTTTCCTCATTTATCAAGTGTACCTCGTACATGCTCATATATTACCAAAAATCCCAAGTATCATCAATTTCCTTTTTGATCACTACAGGTTCTCATATATAAGAAAAACAGAGGACAGGCCATTCCTTTATGCAGAGAGCTTACTAAAATAAGAGTTGTTGGAACTTACTAGAGGATTGTGAAAGCATGGAGAAATCCAGAGAACAACCTAAATCAACAAGAGACAAACTGCAGTAACTAAGGGTAATCACCTCTACTTTCACAAATTTTTTTGTATCATGGTGGCTATCCTTCCGCTTTGGAAATGTAGAGTTATGATAGTAGTTAAAAAATCAACACACCAAGCCACACCACTAACAGGCATCCCCAATGTTATGTTTTTACTAATACTATTCACACATTTTTTTTCTAATTAAGAATAGACTGAAATTCCTAAGAAATTTTCAGACTCAAAGCCAGACAATTTGAGTCTTCTGTGATGAACAGTTAATAGTGTAAGAGGCAAAAGATCTGGACTGTGATCTCTTTTCTGAGAAATTACAGAACATTAACATGATTGGAGGCAAAGTTCAAGCAAAACACTATTGGAAACTTGTGATAGTAATCAAAGCAGTAGCTCTTTGCAGCACAGCATCAATGCTATAATAATCTTGACTTTTTAAAAACCAAAATAATCTTTTACTTCAAAAGTACTCAATTCCATTACTGAAAAAGAAACAAAACATTAAAAATCATCACGAATCACTTTTCTGGCATACAATACCTTCTTAAGAGACATGTGCCTGGCTAAATACAACTTGTGCCTCCTCTGCTCTTATGCAGACAAAATTATAATGAACTTCACTTAATGATTAAAACTCTCTGATGAAGAAATCAGATGGTCCCTAACTCAAGCACACATTTAATATATGAATTGTTAGAATGGGATTAAATCAGTGTCCAAACATCAACATTTCTACACATAGAAAAAAGTTTACAGAGCATGATTTTTCCTTTAGCCCAGCTTCTAAGTCCCAGTTCAAAAATATAGGTCAGGTTTCCTACTGTTTCCAAACTTTTTCAAAGTCAGCTTGAATAGTGCAAGCCTGATCCATTTGAAGTGGGCCCTTCAAAACTAAATAAATAATCAGGTGGCTTCATCCGTTTGTGTAATATATTTTTTCTGCATAAAAGGTCTTGCATGTGAAATATACTAGCATTTGAATTCCATGCTCTGAAAAGACTTATGCCAAGAACTCAAGCATTTGAGGCTCATTAGCTAGATCAAGGTTGATGAGTTTTTTCTGTGCTTTATTTAATAATTCCTAGAGTAAACCAATGTTAATATAAAGGTTGAGCAGAGCAGAAAAATCATTACTTTTTCTGATCACAATCCATTAGTTCTATTGAAGAAAAAAAGAAATACCCAAAGTCAGACTATAGAGGGCTACTAATATAATTACTATACTGCTCTCTTCTTTTGGAAAGCTAAATAATGAATGCTTTAACTCAGTTCTAGCATCTTCTTTTGTTAAAACTTGAAACAGAGGAACAAGATGGATTAGGATACAGTTGTGCACAAACTTCTTAGTAAAACTGGCCTAAATACTATCCCATGTGGGAATGTCAATTGGAAAATAATCTTCTTGCAAATTGCATCTAAAACATTTCAGTAAGAAGAAAAATATTTCCACGTTAAAAGTCACATTTTCTGAGACTTTTAAAAACAAATTCAATTTGATTTCTAAACAATTTTATTCTGAAAAAACAGCTATCCAGATTTTTTTTTGTTTGTTTGTTTGTTTTTCTTTTTTTTTTTTTTCTGGCTGAGCCTGCCTTAAATCCAAAGCAACTGTCAGTGCAGCAAAAGGTGGCATATACTAGTCCTCTCTAGAAATTCCTGTTAATACATTTCAAAGTGTTGTTTCAGGTACAAATAAGATGAATTTCTTAATATATACACTGCAGATTTTCTCTGAGGATAACTTCGCTTGATTTTCTCATAATAGTTAACTGATAAGAAGAGCTTTCACAGCCACAGAACTGCTATCTAAAATCTTTGCACTTTGATCTCTCAGAATATGAACTAATGTTGTATCTATAATGTAGCTTATTATTAATAGTTAAATAGCTTTAAATAGAGCAGCTTTGAGCATCACACACAGTATCACTGGCTTGCATTTATATAAGGCTTTCATATTCAGGGACAATGCTACATGGTCCCTGAATCTGATATACATGTACATGTACCTATAGACTTCCATTCGCATTCAAATACATCATTAAGATTAGAAATATGTATGCATTCATAACTATAAATGCATAATCTATCAGAAGTTTTTGAGTCTTCAATATATAAGGCTAGGTGACAGGTCAAAGTATAATCACGGATATCAATGCAATGATATGAATTAATTGTGTAGAACATCATCCAGTGCTCTCTGCAGAAAAAGTTATACCAGAAGATGACCTATGTACAGAGAATAAACAAAACTATCTTCATTTATTTTTATAGGTTCTGGAAATATGGGGGGAAAGCAAGTGTGGTGGTTTAGTTTTCTTGGTTTTGGTTTAGGCCTTCCTTGGTAGCAAGGTTGTAACTAAGGAAGTATTCCACA
>JAWWMP010000081.1:26682561-26697071 GCA_035047865.1 Dendrocincla tyrannina
TTCTCTCTTGGGGGGGAGGGGGAAACCCGTGTGGCCAGCAGTTGGGCTTGGCAGGGAGCCAACCCAAACCTCCACAGCAAGATATCTTTTCCCAAGGAATCTTGGATAAAATGCTGTTTGTGCTGTTTCACTTAACACAGGATAAAAATTTCAGTCAAGTCAGATTTTCACAGACTTACTTCTGTTGAAAACTCAGCCCAGATCTTAAAAATTACTACCAAGTTATTTTTAAATGAGACACCCAGGCCAGAGTCTTTATACCAGACAACAGAAAAAAAGAAAATCTATTAAAGACAAAACCAGAAAGCTTTGCTCAAAGATTTCTTATTTAGCAAGCAGCACTAGTTCACCTTCAGTGAAATCGATCATGCTTGCTATGCGATATTTGAAGGGTACATTGTATTTTAATTTACCTCTTCCACTTGTACTTCTCCAGCTGTGCAGATTGAACTTGACCAAAAGATCTAAGAAAATTACAGAAAACAATTTACCATTTAAAAAAAATAAATCTCTCTAAAATAACATAGGTTAACCTTTTCCTCAACACCAGCTTATGACTTCCAAACAGGGAGGGCAAAATCCCTCCATCACCGAAGCAAAAGAGAGCTTTAATATCAACTTCAGGATTGTTGGATATCATCTGTCACACTAAGGAAAATACAAGGACTTTAATTTATTACTTATTTAAATAACTAATTTTTTATCAACTTGTCCATTCTTTTAGACACTGCAACTAAGCGAAAGATTATTTTCCTACAAATACTGTAAAAGCCTTCCACAACCGAACATTTGTCATATTGCATCCTATTTCCAAGTGTAATGACCCTCAAAATCCGAGATTGATTTTGGTTTTAATCTGATCAATACTAATCTCCAGGATATATTGGAGTTCACACTGACCTAAACAAAAGGTCAGTATATGTATATTAGTCAATATCCAAAATATTTATTAAATTAATTTCAGAGATCACAAAAGGTGTATTGTTACAACTGTTTCTATCTGGGATTTCTATCCATCATCCTTAGTAAGATTTACATGCAACTGATAATTCACATAATCACATTGTCACTGTAGTGGATTTCTCAAAATATCTTGATGTGTACTCTATTATTTTAAGATTAATCTCTTAGTGTTTATCTAATTGGAGGAACATCATCATATTATATAGTTAGTGGACCACTGGAATCCAATCTTACACATAGTGAAGTCAATGGGGCAATAGATTTCCCCTTCAGTATGAAAACTAAACTCTTAAAGAATGGGGGGAGTCTACAATACTGCATTTATACTTTAAGCTCCCCTGAAAGAAAAGAGAAGAATCCTTTTCAATCAAAGTACTTTGACCAGCACATTTTTAAAAGAAGAATCATGACACCCAGAAGCATATTTGTATAAAGCTCATTGTTTAAAAGTAGAGATTTTTGATTAGCTTTTTCATTATACTGGCTAATTTCAAATTAAGACTATAAAAACTATACATGCATTCAGGCAGGTGATAACACTATGACAAAATTGTTACTGACTGATCTGGGGTAGGCTACTCGTTGCTTTTTTTCTTTTTCCTCAAACAAACAAACAAAATCAAGCATCAAGCTTAGAAAAAAACACAAAGAAAAGATCAATAAATATAGTATATAAGTAATATTTTTAAAAATAAGTGATTTCATTTAATGCCTTTTTGTTCTTGTTGCAAAATGCAATTTTGCCTCCAAAAGTCATTCCAGATTTCAATAGAACTATTTGCATTTCCAAGAGATGAGACAATTTAATCTTTGCATAGTAAAGACCTCTTATTGTAAACTATTTGAGGCAATAACCATGTTTTCATTCTCTCCCTCAGGCACTTTATACCAAATTAAATAATTTCACAACCTAGCTGAAATTTTAAGCTAAAATAATACTAAACACCCTACGAAACTTCTGTCCAGAAGTCTTAATAAAAACCAAATATCTTTAAGTTCCCACTGGACACTTCAATACAATGCTAATAGACCTTATATACTTGGAATTTTCACACAGCTGGCTGCATTTGCTTAAAAATTCATCTTTAAACTTTCCACTGCCTTAGCTCTGGGGATGTAGATACTAAAAGACACGAGAGTAGCCAGAATAAAGTGATAAGTAATCAAACAGGAGAAGCTATTTAAAAAAAACTAACAATAAAACCAAAAGAGTGGACAGTAACCAAGAGTGAGGACTTAAAAAGCCAGGGAGGAGGCAAATAAATTCATGTGCATAATGAAATATTTCAGAAAAATCATCCAAGTTTGCTAACATGGTTTAAGCATGGCTCTCACAGCTTTTTTCAGTCTGGCCAGGGCGAACGTGTGCACACTTCAAACTCCACTGTCTGATGATTTTTGGATTTCCATTTCCATACTACTACCACCACCACTGACCTCCTTGGGCCAGGGAAGAGAGGGGGGCTAGTATCACTTATCTTTCTCCACTTGGAATCTATGACATTTAAAATTACCCATGTAAAGTATCTTTCTACTAAATAAAGTTATGTTAGAAGCAAACTCCTCTCAAACAAACAAGTAGTTCCAAAGTATATGGTTTACCTACATATCCACAAGAGATAGAGCAGTGTTTCCCAAACTTTGTCATCCTCACCTGAAGCAGGAAGAGTACAGTACATACTCTATGGTCACTAATGGATTAATCCAAAAGACATCTCTAAGGAACAATGGAGAGCTAAATAGAAGCCTGTGCAATTATCTGAAATGTGAGGAGTTCCACCGGAGGCACTGGCATGCCACACAAAAGCAAAGTAACACTCTCTTATACACAACACAGAAAGAGAGAGAGGAAAAAAAGAGCAAGATTCCCCACACTAAAGCTCTTCTAAACTTGTCTTTCCTTTTCTTTTACAATTTTCTGTCATTATTAGCTGAGTTTCAGCCCCACAAACTAATGTATATTTTTCCTTGTTGCCCTTTCATATGTTAGGATGAAAAAAGAATGTCTAAAAATGCCTACATTGTCCATTTTTCATATTTCTTTATGAAAGGGCTCTGATTTGAAATAATTTTGAATATTACATGTTTTCAGAGGGAATATATTTCTATTTGTGTGTTGGGCCACACAAAGGGGGAGCCAGCCCTAAGCACAGGCTAAGAAAGGAGGGAGCAGAAAAGATTTATGTCCCGCTTCAGGCAGCCCAGAGGGCTCCTGAAGGAAAGGTAAAAGAAACAAGAATAGACAGACTGTCCTGCACACAATGCAGCTTGAACCTGCTAAGGAGCAGACAAGCAGCTTAAACGTGACGTAGAAGAGGAGAAGTCACCCAAGAGGGGTTAAACATTGGCAAGCAACAAAAAGGAACAAAGCGCTTCTGAAGCTTTATTTTAAACAGACTGAAGGGGAGCTGGATTGATCTGCTGCACGGCGTGACATTCAAAGCTTTGACAGAAGCTAAATGCAACCATTCCCGGAGTACATATAATCGCTTCTGGAAAAGAGACAAACTCCATCCCAAAACTTGTTCAGTACTTCCCCAACACTCTCTGCTAACCACTGGGTGTTTCAGAATCCATGTGCTCCAACAGAAAGGTGTTCTCCAAATTTCTGCAAGAAAATTTTATCATGGGTAGTACTCAGTTGTTCTCATGACAGCAAGGAACTGGGAAGCCTCTGCTTCCCTTCTGTTGATCCCCTCCTGGGTTAGGAAATGGAGTCCATATCCTATACAGTTTCCATTTCACTTAATCAAACAAATCAGCACCTCCCTTATCTCCATATTACCAGACCATCATGTTAGCCAATGGTCGGGGGTGGGGAGGGGAGGAAAGGGGGCCTGAGACAGTTTGGGTGGACAGCTGGCGTTCAACCGAGATCAAACCACAACAGTTCTGCTCACTATTTGACCCTATTTCAGTTATTTTTCTTGAAGAAATACATTACTGTGAGTTTACACTATTATTTTTATCAGATCTTTCAGAACCTTCTCTACTTGGGCATCACAAGGTTAGATTTTGTCTGTCACATTGTGGTTAGATTGGCCACCCCAGTGAATGTTTCCTTTATTTCTCACCCAAGTTTCTATCACTGAACAAATTCTATACAGGTTATATATTCATATAAGAATATGAGAACTTGTGAATTAATTACAATATCATTCAAATACCTCAACATCAGCACCTTGAACATCTTTGCCAAATATACAACAGAAGAGAAAAGAACAACTGTGGAAAGAGACTTGGTTTTCACACATAAATTTCAAGAGAACTGCTATACATCCACACACCATATGAAAATTAAAGCGAATACTCAAATATTACAACAGTAATTTTCAACTTGTAATATGCAAATTGCTTCCAAGTTGTCTAATACACACAACTAAGAAAAATGGCAAGATTTAAATGGCAAATTGATTCCAGTGTAAAAATTGTTCCTGGTCTGCAAACTGAAATAAATTTGAGAACCGCTTCTTAGATTATTTGTGTACCTTCCTTGTGTATGGTACTTTGAGTTCAGGCAGGGCACAATCCTAACAGGCCTTCTGAGCTGATGATAAATGAAACTAACAACTCAAAGAAGATATAGAATATATTTAGCACATGAATAGTTCTACTTCTAGAAGGAAGAGTAACTTGTACATCAGCACAATCCAGAAGAGCACACTGAAACTTGTTATGTATGTGTGTATCACCATTCTAGGTCATCTTTTCCTGCATCTCCTTCACCACATTTGATCCTGGTTTCAGCCTTTCTCCTGTACAAGTCACAAGCATGAAGAAAGTAAACAAAGAAGACAGAATTGGTTTTATATTATTAAAGAAAAAAATCCTAGGATATCTTTTATATTATCTATACCTCGTCTTTTTTCTCTAACAAAATAGAGCTGAAGAAGGTAGACTATGCAAGGGAAAAGAATCAATTTAATATAGTTTTGCAGCTGTTAAGATGAAAGTTACAATGCCTTCTCTTCCTGAACACATTTGGGATACATTGATTAACTATTGATTAAGTGTGATAATGCAGTGACTTACAACTTTAAAATTTAAAGAGGTCAGGGAGAGGTAAGTGAAAAGGTATTTCACCCTACACACACACTGACTGACTAATTACCAAAGTAATTACTAAGAATAGAAAGCATGGGATTTTACCACTTCAGTTGAATTCATTAATTCAATAAAATTTTAAGAATCAGGTACAAACTAATCATTAAAGTTATCCCTTTCTCTTGTGACCACATTAATGTTTCAATAGGATCCAAATAAAAACTTTGTTGCTCTCATGTGGATTTGAAGGAGGGCCTAAGTGCAGCAATCCTAGTTCCCTTCTCCTGTTTTTAAGGCCAGCTGTGACAAATCCACTGCATACAACTGCTGTAATATATGGCACACTGACATGATATATAGCCTGTAGAATCACTGTGTCAGAATATTATCCCTTTGTCAGCTATCTACTACTCCCCCTTGTCATAAAATACACAATGTGGGAAAATAAATGCAGATCCAAGTGCCTAACCACATCTGGAATTTTTGGTATATTGTACTACTCAGTAAAATTAAGTATAAAACATCAGGAATAATGTGAAAGTTGTTAAAGATGCTCTAAATTCCTTAGTTTACAAAGATAAGCCACTGACAATTTAAAGCGTCTATTTGTTCCACAGACACAAAGAAGTGATGAAATAGAGCCAGTGCCATCTCACCAGAAAACTTGCATTACTCCAGAAAAGTGTCATAAACGCAATGAAACATATGATAACTTCATGTAAGAAAAAGAATCATCTCTACAGCCCTGCTGATTCTCAGTTCAGATAAGTCTCACAAAATAACCAGTCACCTAAATCTGGATTTTTTAAAAAGTCTTAAATTAATATCTATTATCACACCAATGTACTTAAGAGAAACCAAGTAATTTCAAAATAAAGCCAATAGTATAGCCAAAACAGGAATACATCGTAGACAACTTGTACCTAAAAAATAACCTACTCCCAAAGCACAGCATGCTGTTTTCAAGTGACTTGGATAATATTTGTCCCCTACTGTCTTGCAGATGCCCTTCAAGAGATTTTCTAGAGAAAAAATGGCTTTTTCAATAGAGTCTTTGGAAAAGAGCAATAAAGTTAGGAAAGGACAGAATGGATCCTGTGACCTATACATAAGTAGCAAATAATTTTACTATGGTATCCTACAAATATTAAAACTTAAAGGATGACCTGATCAGTTTTTAGAATGTGGACATTTATAATGAAAAGCCTGTTAAAACAACTTTATCCAGTGCATCTTTATCGTACTTAGTGCCAATCTATAAATTGCTAAATGCAACCACATCAGAAATTTCACTCAGAGCTAAGCATCCCAACCTCAGTGTTAGACTTTAAATAGTGCATACAACATAGAAAACCACATCCACAATCCAGATCTGGGTGTTTTTTTCAGTTTCCATAATACCGCAGATTTATTTCACTTAGGTTGAGTTATTGAAACACCATCAACTTGAATTTAACTTTATGTCAACAGCATTTACTGTGAAACTTATTTTCTTCTTTAATTATAGCTTTTTCTTTACTTTCCCGTTGTTAAGAGAGCTCCATAAGCACTCTCATTCTATGGGACATAAGACTGCCCCTATGCCCTCTGGTCTCTTTCCACATGCTCCTTCGCTACCCTTGCAGCATCAGCTTCACTGGTCCCGTTACAAAACGCCTTGTAACCACGTCAATAACAGCGCTGAGCGCTCGCAGGCACGGAGCTGTACTTCTGCTTGCGTAGAAAGGGTGAAACTACAACCCAGCTCCTCTAACACGCATAAATTAACCTGACAAACGAGATTTTTTTTCTTTTCTAAGGTCTTTGAGAGACTGCAATTATTTGCTGTCACAGACAGCTTCAGTCCCGGGCCGAAGGCTCGCTCACGAAGAGCGGGGCAAACCCTCTGACGGCTTCTTTGCTTTTTATAGCCATGACTTCACGTCGTGCCTTTTTGCTTTGCCGTCTTTGCCCACCCCCCAAAAAACCAAACCAAACAAACAGAAAAAAGCAAGCCCAAAGTTTATCCACAGCCAAGCAGCCGCTCTAAAGGTAGTAAACTCTGCGTGAAACCTACAAGTATCCCCACCAGTTTTCCAAGCCGCCCGCCCGGCCCCTTTGCAACTCCACGGCGGGAACAGCCCGCACTGGTTCCCACGACACGCCAACCCGCGGTCACAGCGGCGTCGGGGCAGCCTGGGCAAGGTCCCGGTGTCCCCGGGCCGGAGAGCTGGGTGGGCAGCCTGGGCAAGGTCCTGGAGTCCCCGTGCCGGGGAGCGGCAGGGCAAGCGCGGAGGGCGCAGGTGAGAGCGTAGCTCCGCGGCCGCCGCAACTCCGCGCCCCATCCCGCACCTCTCTGCGGCGGCTCCGCGCTGCCGGCGGGGAGGGCGACCCCAGGGAGGGCAGATGCGACCCCGGGGGAGGGCGGACTCCGCACCGACCGCTGCCCCGCCGTGAGCGCCCTCCCACCGCACTCACTCATTCCCTCCCTCCGTCACTCACCGCCCCTCTCATCTCGGCTCCGCTGCCCTCGCCGGGACGCGCCGACAGCACCTCCCTCCCTCTCTCTCTCTCCCTCCTGCGGTAGGGCGGAGGCTCCGCACCCCGCGCTGCCCCGCACCGCCCACGCTCCCTTCCGCGGCCCTTCACCCGCCCCCGCATCACGCGGCTGCCCGGCCGCCCCTCCCCGGGAGCCAGCGGCTCCATCCGCAATGCAGCTGCGGCCGCCCTCTCCTCCGCCTCCTCCTTCTCCTGCGCCCTGTCCGTGCCCGCCTGCCCGCCGCCCCCGCGAGTGCCGGCCCGGGTCCGGGTGCGGCCCCGCGGGCGGCCAGAGCGGGATCAGTGCACCGTCAGGGGTGTGAGACAGGCAGGAGAGACGGGAGAGGGGGAAACAAGAGAGAAAGACAAGAAGTTAAAAAAAAAATTAAAAGAGAAAAAAAAAAAAAAAGAATGAAAACGGTGTTATCCAAATGCACTTTTCTGGGCTATTTCTTCCCCCAAACCTATTTCTGCGGGGAACCGCTGGGACCGGCCGAGATTAATTGGTCTGTGTTACGAAGAACATGATAGATGCCATTAATCAGGGAAGTTGTAATTCATCCGCGTTTGTAGATGGAATTCAGAGATTAGCTGGGACAGATGGCAGGCAAACACTGTGCTCTCCGGGTTTAGTGTAAATCGTCCAACTTCTGGAATTATTAAACAGGAAACAACAGAATCTCATACATTTTCCTAAAGAGAACTGTTTTGTAGGAAGATGAATATTCACTTCATGTCATGACAAAGTATTTCCAATCACTGTTACCTTTCTCATTCTTAATAGTGAAAGTATTGGGGTTTTCTTCCTGGATGTCAAAAACTTAAAGACTAAAGAAGAAACTAGGCTTTTTGCACACATATCTTTCAGACATGGATGAGAAGCAAAGCCAGGCAAACTACTTGAGCATCCAAGGCATTTCTCTAATGCCCTTCCTGAAATAAGCAGGTAAAGTTGTCAGTTAATAGGCTTGACCTGATATCTCCAGTAGATTTATCTTTAATTGCAGTAACTACTGCAGCAAAACATTTTTCATTCAAGTTTTATTTTTCTTCATGCACTTTGAGGAAAGGTTTGAATCTATGGCACTTTTATTCAAAACTCCTGAACTAACATGAGCCATTCTATGGAATCTAAATTTTCTAAGTGGAGAAGAGAAGTCTTTTCATTTGCCTCCCCTAATTTATTTATTTTTTTCTCACATAACAAAAATGAGTTATGGTATGATCAACTTCACTCAATCTTTCACAGTATCACAATTACTGATATGTCAAATGCTATAAGCTTAGCCCCAATACCCATGACTGAGTAGCAGTAAGCTTGACTGCACATTCTGAAATGTGATCAATCTATAGTGATATTCAGAATTTTGTAGAAATCTGATCTATAAATTCAATAATAGCATCTGTTCTATCACATTAAAGGGATCACTGTTCAAAACAGAGTTTACAGCAGTTATTTAAAAAATATTTGAATGTTAATTGATTATATGTAAGTTAAATCTTCACCAAGTGTACCAGTTTAATTTTCATTAGTAAGAGCTTCTTTTAGGAAAATTCTTGCAATTTTTATTAGATTTAAGAACAGCAATGTACAAAATATCAAAGGTGCATTTTTAACTTACCCTTAGCACGCAGATTTGCTGAGCTCATCTACCCTGAGTCATCTTTAAATTACTTCAATATCTGATATAGAAACAGTCTTGCACACAAGTATTTTTTCCTAATTTTGGTGTAAAATCTAGGGGGAAATCACATGTAAATTCTTTAATTTTTAAATCAAAAGGGTAAAACTGACACTTTTAGTGGAGAACCACATCACTGTTATGACTTAGAAATATCACCATAGACAATCATCAATAAAATTATGCAATATAATTTAGGTTGGGGAGGACCTTTAGAGATGATTTAGTTCAACTTGCTGCTCAAGGCAATGCAACTTCACAGATAGATCAATTTCCTCAACACCTTGTGCAGCCTAGTTTCAAAAATCCCCAAGAATGGAGAATCTGACTTTTCTGGATTTTCAGGATTTTCATTCCTGCTTGTTATGGAGAACACTTTCATTTTTCCTGATAAGAATTTCCATTGCTGCAACTTGTGTCTGTTGCCACTTATCCTTTCTCTGGGAACGAGAAGAGCGTGTTTCTGCCTTCCCTGTAAGCACTCCCTCAGCAGTTGAAGATAGCAATTACATTCTTCACCTAGCCTTCCTTTCTTCAGCCCTCTCAGAAATATTACTAACTATTCGCAAATTCACCACTCTGTGCTATTCTTTCTTTAATAAATCTTTCCAAATTTAATATTATGAAGCAAAACTGTTATTTGTGGGATTTTTGTTCCCTCACATCTCTCAGAGTATTAAAAAAAGGATAGCCAAAATGACTCATCCATCTTCTGAAAGGGGTAATCATGATAAAACCTACACAAAATGGCATGGTGAAAGTAAAACTTCCTCCTAAATTCCTATTTCTATTACAAAGGACAAAAATGTAGGTCAAAGTACTTTCTATCCTATTTGGCCATACAAGATGGTCACACAGTAACTTTAAGGGTATCAGCAGCACCTGCAGAGCAGACTGAGTTTCCCAGGCCTTGCATAAAGAAGTGTTCAATACTGAACATTAAGTTTCTGTAAGTAAGGACATTTGCCTGGGATGCAGTTTCTCAGCCATATTAGAAGCTAATATACATTTTTAGGCACATGGCCTGTGCATAAGTGCTGAGATAGGTCATGAAGTGAAGCTGAAAGGGACAGTAACTCACAGGGAGGTTGAGAAAGGGAAGAACTGGCAAAAAGGATAGCCTAGGTTGAAAATGTTTTCCCATTTATTGACACAGCTTCTGGTTTGTCTGACATCTCAAAAAATGAGAAAACTGGGATTTCTATCCATTGTATTCTTATGGAGTTCTTTGAAATTTTTACCAGAGTTCTCATTACTATTTGTATTTTAATTTATTCTTCATTTTCTCATTTCTCATGTATATCTTATAAAAATACATATACTTGTAAATAATCTTAAGCATGGCATGGGTACAGACATTCTTGTTTTAGAGAATCCTCATTCCACACCAGGAACAAGCAGGCAAGTATATCTGAAATGTAATTTTCTGTTATAGTGAAGAAACACCACCACATTCTAAACAAATCTATCAGCATTGCAAGGTGTTCTTGTAGTTTGAGATGGGTTTCAGACCCTTTAGTTCAAATCAAGGATTAGAACTGAAAAGAAATTGGGTCAAATTTTCTGGGAAACCTTAAAGAAAGAAGCAAAAAATATCTTGTTAACTCTGTTAAGACCTTGTGAAACCTTTCAAAGGTTTTGTAATGATGCAAAACATACAAGGAAATAAAATCTTCCCTATGGGACTTGACAAGAAAAAATACATGTTCATAGTCAAGAAGCTAAACCATCCAACAAATTAGAGTGGGATAAGGAAGCTTTTGTCTCTGTTCAGCAAAGCCATGATAAATTGACTAAGTTGTTGCTATTTTACATATTCTATGCCTTACGTGACATTAATTAGTTATTCCAGTGGGCAGAAGTCTACCCAAGAAATCAGCAGCACAGCAGACCATAATTGGCATTCCTATTCACAGTCTATGTAGAAAAATTTAATTTTCTAGCACCATGTGGAAACATCTAACTATACCACCAATTACAAGGAAGTGTTCATGTCTACGATGCAGCTCAGCACTTATCTGCTCTTTCCCAAGCCATTGTCTTCTGACCTTTTTTAAAAATTAGAAACAAGTTATTACCGAAGAAATGTAGTTTTATTTCCTCCATGTGAAATGTTAATCCAAACATAAAGTCAAAAATCTGGTAATTTCATTATTTTTTATTCAAGCACTATTCCTTACAAGAATAAGCAATAGAGCAGTTTGAAGGCACCCCCTTTTGGCCACATATCCTAAAGCAAAAGAAATGCAAAAGAATATTTATTATTCCATCTATTTAGAGAAATCTCTGGTTTTGCCTCAGAAATAAAAATGTCTTTTGTTGTGTCTTAAATATCTAAACTGAAAGTCCTTCCGCCTTTTAGTTTTCCTAACAGATTAACATCTTTGGAAAGGCTTCTGCTGGAGAATTTTCTTTTCCTACAACATCAAATGAATTTTTAGCAGTACATTTGATCTACTAGAAAGAGATTATAAAAATCTCACTTGAATGGAAACAGGTGGTGGACATTTCTGTCCAAATGCGATTTTTTGTGTATTCCCTAAAAACTGAGCATTTGAGAGTACTGGAATATAAATTGATCATTGAAGAAAGTTCTGCCATGTCATAAAGGTTTGCCATGGGAGAACGGATATTTAAATCAGCTATTAAGAAAGATATTATGATGTTTTATATCTACCATTCACTCCAGCAATGAAGATCAGAGCAATAAATATTTCCAGCTGTCAAGAGTAAGAAACCTTTGTAGGGACAGGTGGAAAGACTGGAGACACCTGGCAAGAAAGGGGGAAAGAAGATCCTGCCATCACATTCCCCAGAGCAAGGGCAGAACAGCAATGGGGTGCACAAAGGGGCTGCCTGGAGCAGAGAATCACATTTATTAACTGTATTCAAAAAAATGTTTCAGAGCAGAACTAGCTAATATTTAATTTTTTTAATCCACATGGTTATTTACCTTCTCAGGTAAATTCATTTCACCTAAAGCCTGCAAGCTTTGCTGCTAAAAGCTCTGTGCAACAAGCAGTGAAAATTTTATTCAATCAGTGAGGTTAATACAACCATTCAAACACTCATGTTGTAAGAAATTGAGAGAAGAAATAAAGTTAGGACCATCCACTTCAGTTTATATCTGTGATCCTCTGTGCTTGCCATGCCTATAAGCAGATGTAGTCTCTTGAAGGAAATCTTATTGTCATACTGTCTCTCCTGGAAATGTATTTTCAGTACATTCCTATGAACTGGACAGGATGGTATACCGCTGCTGCAGGAAACTCATAGGAATGTCAGCTGTCAGTCATCAGATGGGACAGGTCAAAGTCTACCTTATCTTAAAGAGGTAGGGGATATGAAGGACAGAAATCCTGTGCAGAAGACTGCACTGTTACAATGCAGCAAAGCATCCATTGACTCTTCTCACCAAGTTCTCCAAGTTGTAGCTAATCAAGGTTATCTTAGGATACTCACTGACCCTTTTTTCTTAGTAGTTTAATACAAATTACTTTCAAAACATGAGAATTTTTGAGTGTATACAGATTTTTAGGTAATATAACTAGTTCTTTATGAAATATGAATTACTGTCATATTTTAAAACTATTAGAGAAACGTTATTAATTAGATGAAAATGTCAATGTATTTTCACAAAGGGATGTATATAGCTCATCATCTGTATTCTACAGTGTGGAGAAAATAGATTGTTTGATCCTGTGTTAATGTCACTATTTTAACCCACCTTTTCCCTGCTTCATGAAGATACAAGGAGCGTGAGAAGAATATTCCAGTCCTGGATTCACGCTCTTGGAACACACTCTGCATTGGCCTTCCTGCATTTCTTTTGCAAGTACTTACCTGGAAAGTTAGGCTCTATCATTCCCTGCACATCCAATATATACCAAACAAAAGCACGTCAGATTTAGCATTATAAAACCTGATTTACAAAAACAAGAACATTTATTGCACAATGTTATTACACTTGTAATATCTGTATGAATCCCCAGTTTCATACTTTCATTTAATGATAATCAATCTTCTTAACATTAGATAACTGCTAAATAGAGAGGTATGTTTTTGCCACTGATGTTTACACTGGCATTAAACTGACAAAGGATAATTTATTGAAACTTTTTTTTTTCTTTGTTCTTCTCTTTTTAGTATAGTTTTGGAGACTAGAGAAACTCCAGGGAGTTAGTAATTTGAAATATAAAGGTCAGTTTCTGTTAACGAAAGCAGAATATACATAGAAGGAAGGAATTGCCATGAAAAGCTGTCCTGCTGTGGACTAATTGCTCATTACTCTCATCATCCCTTAGGAAACATGTGGATAATCCTATTGCAAGATATATAGCATAACTGAAATTTAGATAGAATGAACAATCTACTAAAGGGCCACATATCAAAAGCAGAAAGGACACAATTCATAGCTAAATCAGGAACTGTAAAAATCTAATCTAATTGAAGAAGATGGGATAAAATTTCCCAGATTTGCCTGTAGAAAGCTAAATATGTATCCCTGACAGCATTCTTAAGTGTCCTGAATAATATCACTAATTTATTAGTAAGAAGAAATGTAACATCACTCATGAGCCCTTCTGATGGACTTTTCTTTCAAGGGAACCCCCTTATTTAGCTATATAGAGTGAGATCATGCTCTTTGGCCCTGGGAGTAGATGTGCAAGGAAAGATTTCCTAGGGTTTCATTTCTTTAAATTTTTAGCCAAAAAGTTGGACTGATTTTTTTTTTTCAAGTGGAACAGATGTCTGATGCCTATGCAGATGCTATATAAGTAGCATTCTCTACATTAAAGATTTATTTCACCAGGTATGACAACCTAAATGTTTATGGAGTGTTTTCATTCACTAAAAGCAGGTACCAGGTCATCCAATCACTAACACAGAGGTTACAATCATAACCACTAATAGTGGTCATTTTTTGATATGATGCAATATAAACAACATAATTTTCAATATTAAACTTCATCTGTCCTCTTCTCTGTTGGGTTGCTCAGGAGCAGCCAAATGCAGGCTACACCTCAGTGTGATTTTGACTCAGAAACATGGAAACACCATCATTCTAAGGGACAGAATGAAGAAATGGTGTGCCTGCCAAAGACAGGAATTATTTTCCACAATGAGTTTTCAGTTTGCTCTTTACTATCAGTTTTACTGTGTGTCTTAGTTCAAGGAAGAACTAAGATATCTATGTTAGCCAAGAAATAATCCCTCTCTTTTAAACTTAGAAAACAGAACTTTAATTAGGAAAAATATATGTAAAGGAAAAGATAACAGTTCTTAACCACAACACATATATAT
>JAWWMP010000081.1:26697171-26728010 GCA_035047865.1 Dendrocincla tyrannina
GGTCCATTGTTCTTGGGAAATGAATAAAGGGGGTAGAATACATAGCTTTGATCACCCCCACACAGTGATAACTGGCCCCTCCTGCTGAACTGGAACACTGTGTTGATACTTTTTAAGCAAAGGATGCCAATTTTCTACTAGACTGCAATATTGCATAGTGTACACAAATACTAATTTTGTAATTTTCTAAAACAGAATTATTCTAATACCTCAGAAAATATGTCATGTCTAAGCTGACTTGATCAGTGATACAGCATAAACTGTCATGGCATAGAATGGTCCATACAGAATTATTTTGGACACATGGATATAGAGTATTTAGCACATTTTTCAGACTATATAGAATATTAAAATATTTTCTTATGGTAGTCTTCAAAGATATTTTACAGTCATACAGAGTGCTGTCATGCTTTAAACTAGTATCACAGGGGCATTACCAGAAGAAGATAAATCATAATAAAAACTGCCCAGCAGAAATGGTTGCAGAGCTATGTTTGTATCTTCTAAAATCCTTTAGGGGAAAATAATAACCCTGCATGTCTATTCATATGATTGGGTCTTCTGAAACCTCAGGGAATTTTCCTTTCCTGAGCTTAGAAACATTTGGGGGTTGGTGGTTTGGGTTTTTATATTTTCAGATTTTATTCAGATTAGAGTTGAGTTCGTTTGTTTTTTAAATGAGGCAATTAGGTCACAGAATGTTATGGAAGGATAGGTGTAGCTAAGTGAAAAGACAGGCATAACTCATCTCCCTCTCTCACGGAAAATTCTGTTCACAAGGGCTACAACTGAAATCAGTAGCATTATCTAAACTTGAGCAAAAGTGCCCAAAAAGGGATATATAAAACCAAAAAAAGACTAGACAGCCCAACTCTTGTCCTTGAGGTTCAAAGCAGTTTCCTGTTGCTTCAATGAGGATATTATTTCTTTGATGCCGTGTCTGATAGATATTTGCTTATTTGAAGGCCAGAAAAATTGATGAATAAGCTACACAGATTTTTATAACCTTTATAACACATTTTTATATTTAATAGTACAAATTTAATTTTTGAGCTAAACTCTGCATTGAGAAATTTAATTATTTCCAGTTTAAGTCTTCAGAAGCTAGTGTTTGGAGTCTTTGCAGTCTTGGGTTTTTCTAGCCAATTGAAAATAAAACCAAAACAAACCAAAACCAAAACCAAACCGAAGCGTTAAAGAGTTCACACAGATGTTTTTAAAACACTGAAGGTTGAATCCTCTGGACATAAAAGCTGCAAGAGCCCTAAGTTGGAGAGCATTTGTGATGAGTCTTGTTTTCTCTATGGCTTCTAACTTTGCCCAAACTGAAGCATAACTTACCCACCCACATATTAAAAAAAAAAAAAAAAAAAAGAGAGAGAGAGCAGTTTGAAGGCTACATTGAATCAAAGCAGGAAAGTTTCAGTGAGAACTGCGGGGATCTGGGATTTCAGTTATAGCCTTTTATTTTTCTTCCGCTGGACACACATCACCTACCGACAAGACTGACAAACACAATCAAAAGCATCTCTATAGGCTCTAAGGTACATGAAAAAATATGAATCTTTTAAATTTTTATATAAAATGAAAGCTGCTATATATCATAAATAAGATAAACATTTTATTCACCTTTGATGTGTTTTAAAAGTAATGAATGTGATATTGGCTAGGAAGTAACAATTTTTAATTTTATACATTGGGTTTTTTTTACTTTTTCTGTCTTAGAATTACCTCAGAACTTAGGAAGTTGTTTTATGAACATGGATAAAATGGACATCATCCACACAAAGCAGGCCAAATCCTCAAGCAGTTGGAAGAAAGAAACAATAAATGAGATATCTTCTACTCCACAAAGTCTAGTTCATTATATTTTAGGTTGAATGTATTTTTAAAAGACTTCAAGGCTATCAATTTGTCTCTCGAGAATAATTGTCCTATCACGGTATGGAGAGAAGGCAAAAGAAGGGCTCTGGAATCAAGTTTAAGTCGTATTTTTAAAAAGCACTTGCAATGGCTAACTGAAAATGATTTGAAAAGCCATACATAGACCCTTCTGAAAATTAAAAAATTATTTCAATCTGTCTAGGCAATGGTTTGAATTTCCAGAGAATTATCTGGCCTAATCAGAAGGTATTGTTTCCCACCCCCATCCCTATGCTATAGCTGTACAGCTTCACAAAGCCCCTACTGGCACTAATGATGCTATCACTCCTTTTTGCTGAGCTGTCATTTCCCCTAATTATCATTTATATTGGGTTCTGCTACTTTCTGATATTAATATTGCCACATATATACTTTAATTGTTAGGCAACACTATGCAGTGCTTATTCATAAGAGAATTTCATCCCCTTGAGTTCCCTGAAGCCTTGAAATGTTGATGGATGTCTTTTAAGATGGTCCTTGCTTAATCTCATTACCGGGGAAGAGTAGCTGTCCATAAAACCTTTAATTTTATACACACAAATGTCCATTGTTTGAGGAAAATGGATAATTGAGCACCTAATTAGTGAATACCTGCTTGCACATACAATTGGCCAATTTGCAAGAACAGATGCTGGCTTATGAATACAGCAAATGGTTGTGGTGGCAAGTCCCTTTCATAGGTGACTCCCTTTGACCTCTTAAGTTTCAAGTTACTCTCCTTTTCCAGAGATATGGGAAAGGGAATTGCTTGGTTTTGGTTGGGGTAGAGTTAAATTTCTTCACTGTATCTAGTATGAGGGTATATTTTGGATTTGTTCTGCAAAGCGTTCAGTAGTGTTCCAGTTATTGCTCAGCAGCAATTGCAGAGAGTGAAGGCCTTTTCTGTTCCTCATCCCATTCCACAAGCAAGGAGGCTGAAGGTACAAGAAGTTGGGAGGGGGCACAGCTGGGACAGCTGACCATAACTGACCCAGGGGATATCCCACACCATATGGTGTCATGCTCAGCATATAAATATGGAGGAAGAAGGAAGGGAAGGATGCTCTAAGTGATGACATTCATCTTGCCAACTAAACCATTGTGCATGATGGAGATGGCTGAACACTTCCCTGCCTGATCCTACGGCTTTCTATTCCTCTTTGTGTTACTATCAGACTAATAGTTTACTAAAACACACAGAGGAAGGTGCCACTTCAGGGCTCTGCTCCCCCATCACCAAGAGAGAGAGAAAAATGGAACCTGGTACAATACAGGTACTTTGCCTTTTTAATAGAGAGATTTAATTGTAATTAGAAAAATCTTCATTGTTGAAGGACTTCTATGAGCTGCTAGAGCTAAATCCTTCTATTCCAGGTTCTCTTAAGCCTATGTAATAACTTGTGTCATTATAATGATTTTATTACTTTCCCCTCCCAGAAAAAGTGGGCAATATCTGTTGTATTTTGGCATTTTAAAAGTATAATGAACATAATATTCACATTCTGTAACAAGTTGTTTAATGTAAATTTTGTTTGTGAAGAGAGGTGAGGGGACAGATGCTCTGTCAATTAGCATGAAACAGAAATAGAGCTTCCTTTAGGCAGTACTGTGACTCACTTGTTTTGCTAATATGAACCTGAACAATTCTAATTCTGTGTTCTACAGAGACGAATTTGCTGATTATTGATTCACCTTTGAAAGACTAAGAAAAAAAAGTCTTCTTATAACATTACATATTGAGGAACCTTCTGAGTTTCTAGAATTAATTTTCTGTGACACTTAATTCTACCTCTACTTTCTGATTTATAGAACTGAAGGTTCCTAAAGCAGTTTCCCAAAGAGCTATCCTTCAACGATGCTGCTCCAAATAAGAGCTTGTAAAATAGAGGTATTTGAAGACTTTGATTTAGTGTTATGTGGTGTATTTGCTTAAAAAAAATAAAAGAACATCTACAAAAAAAAGCACTAATTTCCAAGTATAAAAGGCTATTCTGTCCCTTAAAAAGGGGATTATACTGTACTTAAGACAGTCTCCAGTAGGATATAAATAGTTGCCAGTGCCAAGTCATTTCCACTAAAAAGTCACATCCTAGCCACTAGCAAATGCATTCTTTATAAGGACAACCTGCACCACATCTGCTAAGAACTAATAATGCAATCACTAGCTTTAGTATATCAAAGGTGCTGCCATTTATGCACTCCACTCATGTACACCTGTTAGCAAAAACCTTTTCTTAGCTTAGCAACCACTTTCAGTCACTTCATCCTGTTTCCACTGCCAGGCTTGGCCATTTAATTTTTGCAAAGAATTTTAACAGTGTGCTTTTAAGTCCTGGAATCTTTCTGATGACCACATAATGGACAGTATGGCAGTGCACTAACTTTCATCTGGCTTTATAAGCTTTATCTCCAGCTGCTGTTCAGCTTAACCATTTTGCAGTTACATAAAACTATAGTTTATCTGACAAAGTAGAAAATTGTTGCTGGTGTAAAGCTTTGGAGAGTTCATTAATTTATAAGAAAAAAAAAAAACCAAAAACAAATACAGTTTTGAGATAACATTTCAATGATCACACTAATAAGCAGGAAAATCTAATTTGCCAGGCCTGAGATTCTCACTGAGTGCCCATGAAATTTGCAGTCATTTCCTCTAACTGCCCAAAAGACAGTTAGTTGTTATTTCTATGTTGTAGTTCTGATAATTCCACCCCACTCTGCTGCTTTAACTGGAGATAAGGTTTTCTATTCACAGGTGTCTCCACAGTTTACTCATTAAAAAAGGGTAAAAATCCTGACAAAAAGAACTTTTCAAAAACCTTGAAATCTGTACTTTAGTTATAATGAAAAGGACAGTGTTGGACTCGAGATATGAAGTTGCTGGGAGATGGGCACTACATGGCTTAAATTACTTTTTGAAGTATTCACATTCACTTTTCCTACAAGTTAAAAAAAAAAAAAAAAAAGCAGTTTTCTGAACACACGTTCCCTATTACTTCCCACAACATAGGGAAAATATGCCCTTTCCTGCACTGTTATGGGTGTTACATCATGTAACACATTGTTCAGAAGCCAGTCTATTTAGAAACTTTAACCCATGGAAGTAAATAAAAGTTATTATGATATGATTTTCTTGGAATTCTAACCCTGCTGTGAGGCAACATTCAAATCATTTATAACCACGCATCCAGTCTCCCCTTTACAAGTCAAATCTGTGTAAAAAATATTGTGGGTATGTGCTGCTTTTACTGGTGTTCCCACAATGGCTACTGTAGGTTCTCCTGAGACACTAGTGGTAAATCAGGAAAAAAAATATTTATTTTTTTATTATTATTTTTTGATTAATTTAAAGTAATTAAGTTTGCCTATGCTAGATCATCTTTCTTTCTAGTGTCATCTGTTGACATCTAGACCCCTGAGAGTAACAGAACAGCAAAATTAAAATACAGTTTAAATAAACCAGAGGAAATTTATCCTCTCATGATAACACTGTGATTAAAATATGTAATTGAATTATAGAGGCTTAGATAGCATGAAATGAAAACAGAAATACATCAAGAATCACTGTTTCATGCAGAAAAAAATCATAAAAGTTTGTAATGGTACACAAGGTAATATTTATCTAGGAAGAGATGACAGAGGACTTTATGAGACAGAGCTATAAGGCATGAAGGATATAAAGTGCAATAAAAAAAAGGATACACTCAGCAAGGCTTATGAAGAATAGATACACAAATATTAACCCCCAAATAACTATCCAAACCAATAACCCCCAAAACACCTATCATTTGTTCTTTCAAAAATAAAGATTTTTATCTTGTATATTGTGAACTTCTATGATGACTCAAAAAAATAGCCTAATATTTAAATTACTTTTTGATATTAAAATTAAATGTCATTTCCTGTCTTCAAAGCTGAATTTATTGTCTACACAATCTACTTCATCTTTCAATTCGTCTTTTTAGAACACACTAATGTTTTTAATAAGGTTCCAAAAGAAACACATTACAATAAATTTTACTTTGCATTTCTCTATAGACAGTTACCTACTGATAACTGTTAAGATGTTCATGTTGTTTAAATATCCATCTATAAAGGTATGAATAGTAACCAAATAATATCATCAGAAAGCATCATCTTCATCTGTGGGCTATTGTATCTAAATTCATTTGCAAACCACTCCAGACCACTAAACTTTCTGCCAATGTTCTGAGAAATGGTTTGCCAATTAATAAGTAACAAGATCTAAAACTGGTCAAGATGAAAACAGGTCAAATCCTATTAAGAGTGTTGCTTACATATGTGTTAGTTTTCCAAGGATGGTTGCTTACAGTGACACTATTCAAATGCATAAAATATGTTTATAATAATTTGTAGCATTGAGGTCTGAAGTCAGTCTGCATACTATATTAAAAATATTAAAAATCTCTTTGATTTATGCCAGTCTATTTTTGAATCCTCAAGACAGAAAATTTCCCCCTTTTTACTACATGCCTTTGATATGTTTAAAAGATGCATCAATTATTTTTGTCCAGATGTTCAGCAATTATCTTTTCTTGTTGTTGATTTTCCTCTTGAACCACACTAAAAGATGACTTGGATTCACATTGTCTGTTCATGACTAATTTTAGTTTTCTTGAATGACCTTCATAAATTGAAGAATTTTAACCATAGCTTTTAAAGGCAAAAAGGTAGGTCATTACATACTGTGCATGTCTAGACAGGAAGGTAGCATACGTTTATCCTTAAATGAGTCAGGACCATTAGTTAGATTGCTGTTTACTGTGCAGGTGAGGAAAAAAGAATAATTGAGTCACACAGAAAAAAACTTTCATCTTTTTCAGTCTCCAGTAAAAAGAAGACATGGTGTCTCATTAAATCAACAGCTTATTCCTGCACTTACCTATATTAAATTATATATTCATTCACATTACCTACTCTGCAACAGTGTTGTCTTAAATTATTTCCATATTCATATTAAGTTGGATAATTTTATGGTTGTATTATTTCAGTCTCTCAAGGCAAGGGATAAGCAAATCCCATGCTGCAGGTTGTGAAGTAATTGCAGTTGGGAATCCTTCCCAATCTCTTCAGTCGGCATTGCACAGTGAGGTAGGTGAATCCTTCTCTCTGCACCTCATCTAGCGTTAGGCACAGCTGGTGACAAGATCCATCATTTAGTAGGCCTTTAAGCACTTGGGATGCAGAACAATGTCCCACTAGGACATGCTTTTGGGATGACTCCTGGAGGAACTGAAGATTGGGTGGGGGGGAAAGTAAATTAAAAAGAAACAGTTTCTGTTTGTGACAATATGAAAAGAGATGTGCTGGACTCAATAAAGCACATTCACTTTGTCTTTACTCTTACACTACATATGTATGAACTGTGAGAAAGAAAACTAAATGGACATTCTAGTTATGCTCAGGCCATATTAGCAATGCAAAAGGATGAATTCACACTTTGCATCTTTTCCAAACAAATTAAAGTTTTCATTTAAATAAGGTCAGTGAATAGTGATCTAGCTGGAATGAATAAATCCAGTCCTGTTGCCCTCAGATTTGTGGTCATCCTACAGTCAAGAAATCTTATGATTACTTCCCTTTCATAACCTCTTGGCCACAATAGCATGGTAAAAACTACTTTCTCTGTTTTATCTGTGTGCAGCACAACTCCTCACTGCCCCTGGGAAGTACAACATTGCTTACAATATACTCACATTTGGATTGCACTAAAATGTCTGTCAAGATAACTCAGTCTTTTCATACTTGTGTCAAAGCATCAGAATGCTGCCTTGAGTTAATCAAGCATTATTTTGAATTTCTTCTGTTTCCTGATTTTTTGATTTCTAATCAGACACTGTAGCTCCTTTGTGCCAAATGCGGCTTTAGAAAGGACATATAGGTAGAGACAAGGACCTGCTGCCAAAGAAGCACTGGGTTGATTAGAAAAGGAAGGAGAGTCTTCCAGAACTATGCAAACAGTTCATTGAGCAAGGAATCTTGAAGTCTGGAAAATTTTTGCTTTCTAACTCTCATAACGTGGGATTTCTCTTGTTCAAAAGCTGTCTGGAGAGGCATAAAAGCACAAGTTGTCTTATTTTTAACACTATATGAGCTGGAGATTTCCCCATTAAGCTCTGTGAAGGTCTTGCTTAGTTCTCAAGGTTTCACAGTTCACCCATGTGTTTGATTTATGGCACCGGGAGTCAACCTGATATTACTCAGATAATTTGCATCACTAGAATTAGTTATTTTGCTAAGACCAGCAATTAAAATCCCTTTTTTTGTTCTGGGGCAGTTGGTGACCTTCCCTTTTCTACAGACTGTCATAGAACATGACATATGTGAATATGAACCTATCATTTGCCTCACTTCCAACATGGTGCCCCAGTAGTGTAACTGTTTGGAAACTGCTGTGACTGATGACAGGGAATTGTAAAGAGATGCAGCAATGACTGAAAGAATTCAAATTTTTATCATAATAATAACTCTGGTGTAGCCTTGGCAACAGTACCCATTTATAACATCTAAGAATTTTTTTTTTTTTTGGGCATTTTCTAGCAGAAAGGCCTATGATTTACTGCCCACTGGACTCAGGAATTCAATCTCACCAGACTCATTCATTCAATTATTATTAATTATGATGAAGTAATGCACTTACATGACTATCCTCACATAATTACCCTATACAAAACACCCTCCTGAAAAACAGGTTCTTACTCTAGCAGCTAGATCGAAACAGCATCCTCCTGCCACTTGATAAAACCCAGAACAGAGCAACTGCTCTGCAAATATACAGGAGTGACACAACTACATGCTTGTCTGTAGTATTGGCAGCAGCTCATTTGCAAAGCATGCTTGTAGCTGGACTTTAATCTATACAGGCTTATTATAATTCCATTATCTTCTTCTATATAACCACAGGGAAAAGCATAGAAATGATCATAGGTTAGCGGGAAAATCCTCAAAAGTAAGCAGGGCAAATTTTCCCCGTAAAATAAATGTAACTGTATTGTTAATATATTTATCACCAAGACCAGTTTTTTACCAACCTACACATATTTTTGAGAATCAATTAATGTTTCTCTGCCCAGTGAGAGCTGTTGGCTTCTAGTGATCATACAGTAGCCCACTAGGGAAAAGGATTCTCTCAAATTCACATTCCCTGTGGTAGAATGTTCCCTTCTGGAGAAGCTGAGGGATGCCACAGCCACGGCACTGAGGAAGAGAACCCTGATAGTGCTGAGCTGCTTCTGCTTCTCTCCTTCCCACTTCTCCACTAGGGGGGCATCGAAGGCCACAAGCCAAGACAGCACCCCTTGTGCCCACTCTGCTCCTGGCTTCCTACCCCCTTCCAGCTGAGGTGAGGAGAAACCCTGAGGCAGCTGACTGCCTGCCCCTCGGCTGCCTCTCCCCGCTCAGGGACAGGAGTGTGCCCCAGCCCGCTCCCCGCTGTGGGTGCCAGCGTAGGAAGTCCCTTTGAAAGGAGTTCCCAGGAACTCCCATCCTGTTGCAAGGAGCTGGGATCGTTGCTATATTATTAATTTCAATGCTGTTACGCTAGCAGCTCAAAAATGCAATGAAATCATCTAGGCCATTGTATTTGTCCAAGACAAAAAGAAAGGAGTGGCATAAATAGTGACATGAAATTAGCATATTAATATTATTTTTATTAATGTTTTTATTAATGTTATTGTGAATGAAGGTAGAAGAAATATTTCAAAAAAATAATTAAAAGTTGGCAGCATCCTTTAAAACAGAATGTCATCACTCAGTCTTACTGCAGGCTCTCCTGCTGGCAAGCAGAGCAGTAAAAACATCCCTCAGTGGAGAGCTGGTTTATGGGTTTGAGACAGGAAATCCTAAATTAAAAAGCTTGTTAGGGATCAAAAGGCTAATTCAGAGGCTTTGATTATTGCATTTTGGATTTTGTGATTTTTAGACGCTTATTTATAAGTGGCCCAAAGAGAATTTTTTTCCCCCCAAGATAAGCAACCAGTAATGAATTAATTTCCCACATGGCACTTTTACAATACCATTTTCTTTCATAGCTGTTCCCTTTTCCATTTGTTCACTTAGAACCCATTGCAGATGAAACTCTGCACCTATCTTCTGCAGTTTAAACCTTGTTTGTGCACTAATGAATCTAACTAGGTGTCATAGCAGACTCTAAGGAGCATCACTCGCTTTCATTTAACTCTGCAGCTTGCCATTACACACTTTAGAAGATCTGTTGGTTTATTCATAGCAATCACTAGATATTCTTTTTCATTAGATAGATGCTAGTTTTCTCTGTTATGTCTTTCATTATTAAGGGAACTATGAAATGTTAATACTGGCCTCAAAACCTAGGGCAAAAAAATGCCCCCAGTCCTATTTGAAATGTGATCGCTTGTATTGCAAATGATCTTACAGATCTGAGCAAAAACAGCTTGAATTTTTCTTCATTTATTTATGAAAGAATGAGAGAAAGAAAAATCAAGAAGGTGGCTCTGTATGACCCACTTGTCAGATTTACCTTGTTAACTGAACTCCTTGTAGTTAATTTAAGCAGCAGGCCTGCAATTATAAAGGCATCCATAAGCAACTATTAAGAACTGTCATATTGCCACCCACGTTCTTGGCTCAGATTTTAAACCCAGAAATGCTTACAATTTTCAGTTTAACTCTGAATCAATTTTGAGAGGGTTTTGCCCTACCAACCTGTCTTTGTAACTGCTTGGCTCTGATGGCAGGAACATTGCAAAGTAGCCCACAGCAATTGTAAAGTAGCACTGCAAAGTAGCCCACAGCTATTAACATTTTTGAAATGTTAAAATTATAATAGCCCACAGCTATTTAACATTTTTGAAATGTTTTGAAAAAATGTTAAATAGCTTCTATTAGACTTGATATAAATATTTTTTCTAAATTTTATATTAAACAACATATACTACCTATGCATCTCTAGGTTTAGTAGAGATGCTTATCTCTGATCAAACATATAATCGTTATTTAAATAAATACTACTTCAGACAAAACCAAACCAAAACAAAAAAGACAAACACAACTTTCCTGAGTTTACAGAACTATTTTTACATACCAAGTATCAGTTTTCAGATTTTTAACTCCTATCTGCACCTGATTTAGAGTGACTAGCCTCTAAATTAAGACAAATGTAGTCATTATTTGTATTTAAATTGCATTATTTTGTCACTTCAAGCACTGAAGATGATTCATTTATTTGACAGACACATCATCCTTGTGCATAATCTGCCACAGATATTGTATCCCAAAACATGTCCTAGAGCATTAATTCACTTGAACTAATTTATTCTACTTTCTAAATCCCCCCAAATAAACATTTGGCTAAACATTACTTGTGGTTTGTTATGACGCTTTTGTTCTACTATATAGCCATGCTCTGAGTACAAAAGACTCTGAAAAGCACAAGAAAGATTTTTATTATTTTTTCTGTAAGATTAGTGAATCCAAAGTGTAATAACAAATATTATCTTCAGTTGTAGCAACTCTTAAAATAAAAAAATTGTTCTGACACTTAGTAAGAGTGACAATCTCTCATTTCCCTTCTAGCCACATGGCCTTGCTGGTACAGACAACCACAATTATTGCTGAAACTTTTTTTCCCTGTGCTTACCGGGGTCAATATGAATATAAAACACACTGAGTATCAGTGGCTTATAGATAATCAATTGGAACAAATGACCCATGTTTTCTGCTGATGGGAACACCGCATAAGGATTCTGCTGCAGCATTGCTCAAGGAGAAGATGTAATTCCTGAAGAAGGTGTGATTTATACAGCATGTGTTTATATACTGGATAATCACAGCTGTTAACTATGTTCCCAGTTTCTAAAAGTGGGAATGAGCAACATGAAAGGAAATGCATGTTGAAGACTTTGGTCCACAATACTTGGGATACGAAACATAAGAATTCATATCCATATCTATAAAACATTGAGACATATTTTTTTAAAATTTACTTGATGTACTTCATCTGTGCTTGTATGTGCACTACAAAACAACAGATAGCTGGAACTTTGTAGAGGCATTCCCCAGAAAATTCATGCTCCTTACAGACTTGAAAAGAAATCAGCTGGTTTCTCAGGTATGTTAAAGGTTGCAAAGGGTAATAAACAAAACCCTCTCTCCAACTTGAGTTGGACAAAATGCTCCTGATTTACTTTTTTTACGTTAATATCTGAACTAAGATTACCTTGCATTACCACTAGAGTTTAGTTCCTAAAAGTTCTTAACATTTCTTTTCTTGCATAAGTAAAAATCATTTAGGTGGAAAAAAGCCATGTACTGTAAAAGTACCTGCTAACATGAGGTTTGATTGGCCTTTTGCTAACGCTAGGCATGAATATGTCTGGAATAGGCCTTTACAACCTCCTTTCAGCTCTCTCTCCCTCTTTTTACGCTGAATTTCCATTCTGTTCAAAAATTTTTACCTCATAGACTTCATATGTAATCAAAAATCCAATTTAAGCTCAGAATAAACAAAAAGAGTAAATATGTTACAGACCAAGATAAAAATAGGAAGGACAATACACTTCACTGATAAAGCCTTGGTTATTTAAATAACCTTGCACAGACAGTCTGCAATAAGACACTGAAATCAAGGTATGACACATCCAGGTCTGAAGAAAGTAAGAAATCTCTCAGTGTTTTTTTTTGTTTGTATCTTTTACCGAAAATTAATTGAGAATTATAAGGCAACTTGTCAATTTCTGTTCTTTCTTCTTGTTTACCACCATAAGAACTTGTTTCTTTGATATAAAGATGCTTGAGTCAGAAGAATCCATTCCTTTTCTTTTCTGCACCTGATTTAGTTTTCTGAGTTTTCTGTCATAGCTTTGTCTGTATCTTCTTTCCCCTTCCCCCATAATAGTAGTTACACCAATCAATTTTTTTGTTCCTGATGGTATGGTTAGAAGTTCATGCATTTTTTCCTATTAGACAAAAAAAAAACCAAGAAAAAAACAAAACAAAACAAAACCAGGAAGTTGCTTTCATGTTTGTGTATATATTTTGCTTGCAAAGCCATATGCCAACATGGTATTATAGATTCTTGGAAATTGTTCTCAGGGTAGTTTACCTTTACATGGAGTAGTAGGATAATCGCATCTTTCCTGTGATCAGTTACAAAGAAAAATTAAAAGTACTGTAATGAAAACTTAAGAACAAATACTAAATGCAATCCCCATGGTGTTACACTGATGAAAGCACAAGTGGTTGTCAAAAACTTTGGCAGTATAATTTCAAATATTGAACAAAGCTGTAAATGTTAAATCATGTTAAATATTCCAGAAATCTATTAATTTCTAATTTGCATTAGCATGCAAATATATAAACTTTTTTTTCCCCCCAGCAACCTTTTTCACATGTTAATTTCTAGTTTGCCCTTGGGCTCCTTTGCCTTCGGAATGAATGGAGTTTTGCATTTTAGTTTAAATGCAGAATACCAACATTAAGGTATCTTATCCATCCAATTGCAGTGGGTACTTAAGTTACAGACAGATAGGAGAAATAGTCCTCAATAGATACAGAAAACATAGCATCTTGCAAAAAATATTGTAGAAGGTCTTTTGAACAACAAAGAATTCTGGAAGTAATTAAATAGAAAATTGTTTGATGTATTTCCTACTTCCTTCTACCACACTTTTTACCTCATCACATTTGTCTCCTCATCTATGTTTTTATATCATCTATTTTCCCTATACTAAGAGAGAAAAGATTAGTGGATCTATGCAGAAGAGTGGAAAAGCACTCTTAACAAATTGAGACAGTTGGTCTATAACCAGTCTTAAAGAGATGCTAACATTTTGCTATTCTCCCCCAAAGAGGGTAGAAGTTTAATAAAACTGGAAAACCACCGAATTACTGCATATCTAAAACTGCTGCTGTTAAAAGAAAGGACCCCTAGAGAAAGAACCACACAAGCACCAACAAACCAGTCTTTGTCCTTACACACCTGCTTCACTGTCACCCACCCTGCCACACAGAATCCATCACAGGTCAGCAGCTAGCAATCCATCAGCGTTTAAAGGTAAAATAACAAGTCTGGTAAGGGAAAGGGTGGGAGGGGAGAGATAAATCACCCACAGGCGAGGGTGATTTTGCACCTGAGATCTAAGCCCTCTTCTGCATGTGGTGGTGTACCCCAGGGGGCTCACGTCTAATTAGGCTCACTGCTCATTTACTGAGGGTGTTCTAATGAAACAAGATTTTCTAATTTAGCTGAATGATACTTATAAATTATTACACGCTCTTGAAGGAATAATAAGAAGACTAAAAGTCACTGGGCTTTCAGGAAGGAAAGGCCACACACATATGCAAAAAATGGCCCTGTAGTTTTAACATCAGTTATACTTTGGCTGCGAGGAAGGTGTAAGATTGGTCTAACATAAAAGAACCTGAAAACCTCTTTTAGAAAAGTGAGGAATAAAGAAAAAAAGAAAACTAAAAATCCCCAAGGAAACAAACAAAATCCCTTAAAAACACACAAACAACAAAACAAAAAAACCCACACCAACCAAAACTCAGGTCAGGGGAGAACTACAGTGAATTAGACCACGAACATATTCAAATATTCAGTTCAATTATCTTTACTATACATTGGATGTTAATATATAATAAAGGACTAGTAACTATAGCATGACTTGCAAATGAAATTAAGTCTGTAAAAAAATATTACCATTTCAAATTTTTGAAAAGAGAAATGGGCCCATTAAAAGGTAAATCCCATTTCATCATTTTCAGTTCAGTTCACACCAGGGGTAAACCATAGTTAAAATGCAATGTTACTCATTGATCAATGTAAAATAAGTTGTTGGTCTCAGGCCAGGTCCTAACAGACAGATATGTTCCACACAAACCATCTGTAGTAATTGCTCCCCTGAGCCATGATCTTACAGATGTTGGCACAGTGTTCTGACTGCGCGGTGGTGGTGTTGTGTTCACATTCATGCACATGTGTAAGCATTTGCAGTGTCAGAATATAGGCTGACAGCCTTGGCAGAATTCTCCAAAATGGAAAGAAGATAAAAATTAAACTATCCATTCTCCTATTTGTGTGGGACTTGTAATTCTTAATGGAGAAGCACTAATGAGTCTGCATCTGGCTGCATGTCAGCCGGTTGCCAGTGCACTGTCTCTGTTCTATGGTTAAAACATGGAGGACATCTTTATGCTTTGAAACCAGATTATGTAAATTCTTATTTTTACAAAAAAAAGTTGGATGGAACTATAATTTTATTATTAGAAAGGCTACTTTAAAAAAAAAAGTTAATTGCTCAGTACAAGTTTCAATGTTTCATCTCACCACACTGCTTGGCTTTCCTTTCCAAGACATGTGACAGAAGCATTTACCACTTCATTAACTCATGGAGACTGTAATAATAATGCCTCTTAGCAAAGTCAGATTGACCAATAAATGAAAACTCCACACATATGTATGAAAGATTAATGTCCATTATAAAAATGAAGAGATTGTGTTGCTCTGTGCAAGCCACAGGAACAAAAAGACCATTTTGTCACTATATCTGTATGTATAAGGACAGACAAAAGTCCATGTAAATGATCCTCAGGAGACTACAGCCTATCCTGCTTTTGTAGTTAATAGATCCTATCTACTACAACCTATGGGCAAATCAGCAATGGTTGTGCATTGCTACTGCCAAAGAGTGTTACTGCCAGATTTTATATTTTCTTCTTTCCCTCTGCATACAGACATCTCTTACTCAAATTACAATGTATCAAAAAAAGAATTATTTTTAAAAAGTTCTTCACCTCTTACACAGCTCTCAAACAGGTGTAAACACAATTTTTTCATGGATAATACATTTCTTACAAGTCATACATATTTACATTAAAGGGTCATTCTAATGCTTGCCAGATTATCATCTCCTGCCACAGATACAAATCCAGCTATCCAGCAAAGTATAATAAATTCCTTTGCTTAAAATTTTAGCTCTACCTTAATAGTTCCTGAAACAAGAATTTGCAAAATCATGATGTTACATTGATTTGAATGTTTTCACATGACTACCTCATCTAGAACTTCCCAGATACACTTTCATAGTTTCTGAGTCTATCAATGACTTCTTGCTTTACATGTATCCAAGCCATGTGATATAGACACACCAGTATTAAAAAAAAAAAAACCCACAAAAAAACAAAAACCAAAAACAAACAAACAAAAAACCTTAGAAAACCTAAAAAAACCCCAAACCAAACAAAAAAAAAAAAAAACAAGTCCAACCAGCCAACCAAAACCATGTATGGGGTCAGACTAAAGGTTCATTTAGTCTATAACTTGTCCTCGAGGGCAGAAGAGGACTGAAAAGGTAAAACATGTGGTAGTAATTCCCCAATACACCTACCTATTTTCCAGAGTCTTGCAGCAAAGGACTTCCTCAACCAGAAGTAGTAGATATGTAAAAAAGCTTGAAAATCACACTATAAGCTATGAATTTTGTTACCAATGGAGTTCTATAAAGGATCCTTACAGGAATAAATCACTTTGAGTTCATAAATACTGTCTTGGACTACTGCTACACCTCTGTACCTGAATCCATAGGGTCAAAACATCTTAAAAGCAAGCAAAGCTATCCTTCTGAAATCCCAGTGTAAATTTACTCCATGCACATGACTCTTGATGGATTTGTCTTCTGTGAATGTGTTGATTTGCTTCTGTACTTGTGTAACCTTCTTGCATTCCTGAAAATCTATAAGAATGACTTTTTTGGAGCAATTTCGACTTTGGGATGAAACACTTCTTTCTATTTGTTTTGAACTTGTCACTTGATGACTTCATTTCTTAGTTATATTGAATAATCATTACTTCCCTATTTATCATTACCATGTTACTCCTAATTTATATACCTCTGTTATCCAGCTGTCTTCCCTTTCTGAGGCTAACAAGCTCTACTCTGATTCTTTGCTTGTAATGTGTCTTTCAGCACCCTCATTGCTCTTCTCTTCACACTTTCTAATTAATATATCACTGTGTTTAATGTGTTTTAGTTAGTGAGACATTGTACCTATGATTTTGTACCTATGATTTTGACCTTTGAATTTTCTTTATTTCCCAGATAGAATAGCAATGTTACATTTTACATACTCGGAATAAAATAGTAAAAATCCTAAGAATTTGCAACAGCAAAAGCAAAGAAACCCAAAAATTTGCAGATAAACTGAGAGGCAGATGCATTGCACAAACCACCAATGGAAGAACCAAATAGTTTAGTTTAGCTTTCCTTTTGACTGAGTTTAGAGAAATAATTTGTTATTTTGAGGACTCAGCTATCTTGAACATCATTATTGACTCTTAAACATGCTGTGCCTTGGAACTTGGCCAGTGGGGTGCAGCATCCCCCTTAAGAAGCACAATTCCATAATGCCTAAACAGAAACACAGAACACACTTGGCATGTTCTCAGACACAATGTTTCAAGTTCCGTGACACAGCAAATATCTAATATGTCTGCTGAAACACGTATTTTTTTTACGCTGTGATAGCAATACATTTAAAGAAACTTCCTAAAACACAATGAATATTGCAAGTAATAAAAATAGCAATAATAATAATGATATCACTAATTAGGAATATCCTTATTGGAAGAAGCTATTTTAGAAAAACAATGAGAGGACAATCCTAGCAAGATTAAAAACAGAACTTTTGAAATTACAGAAAAAAAGTCACGAAAAATCAGTGAATCTCTGGTTTCTCCGGAGCCTATGAGGGAATGGCCATTGGCTTGCAAGGGGTCAGGAATTCATCCATTTATAAAAACTCGACAAATGCATAAAGCATCCATTCCATTCCATGAGACTTTTGGAATTTCAGAAGACAGCTTTATCCTCCTTCAAGCTGTTCTGGTTTTATGCCCTCAGGGACAGATGGGTTACAGTAATCTAAGATGGCATTTGCAATATCAAAGTGATTTATTCCAGGAAAAAAACATTTAGAAGTACATCACTACAAAATTTCATAGCCTTTAGTTTGAGTTACAGCTTCATCTAAATAAAATACCAAATAAAATCCACAGAAACAGGATAAAACCTAATGTGAAATGAATAATTTTCTGTTTATCACACATAAAAAGGGCATACATATTTATTTGGAGGGTCACACAAAGTGCAACCACTGTTAAGAAGCTTTCAATGTAAGTCCCTTTAGCAGTGCAAACATACTTTTAAGCATCTTTACTTGACAAGGCTCTTTCATGTGAGCAGTCTCTCATTATTCACAAAGTTAGCATCAGCAAATTTGAACTGTATTTTACCAACACCTTTACTGATTATTGTGATTAGGCTCAGTAGTGTGATACTTTGTTGTCTCATCTCCTATCCTATTAACCAAAATAAAAAGATCTGTTGCAGCAACTGCCCATGGAACTTATTTAAGCTCTCTTTCTCTCTCTCATTTGCTAAATTATTTTCTTCAGTAGAAGTCTGACTTGCTGGCTAGTAGCACAATCACAGTATAAGTGAATATTTGACACCAACCATTAGTTTGGAAGATAATTAATAGAAACTGCAAACAGCAGTGAAACCAAGCAACTGGATGTCCTGGGAAATTACAAATAGTATATTACAGAAATAGAACTTAAACAGTCAAGATACAATTATTTCCATGTATGGGATTATCCTTGGAAACTTTATTTCCATCCAAAGCTTTAGACATATTCTTTCCATTCATAACTAGAATATACCTATTACTAGGAGAAACCAAACAGAAAAATATCAGTATTTTAATTTTGTACACTATGCAATACAGTGTGAAATTACCTCTGTAGAGTTTTGGTGATGGGTAACCACATTTTCTGTTTAAACATTTGACTAGCAATATCAAGTCATTAGGAACAAAATAATTTCCTATTTTATTAGGATAGATCCTAAAAATCTTCATGAACGGCTGGTCTCCTCTATTCTAATAATTGTATTTTCAGTCATAGAGAGCTCAAAAAAATGTATGTACGCTATCTCCAGGTTCTGAATGAGACCACTTATAAGTAATAGGAACAGATGTGTTACATAGCATCTTATCTCTATTTTAATTTTTATTATAATAAGCCTTTTTAACAAACTGTAAACAATATTTACATGTGCTTACGTTCAGGCTCAGGTTTGATCTGTCTAATCTAGTGAAGTGTTCAAGAATTGCTGAACAAGGGCTTTAATATCAGACCATTATTTGTGTGTTCTCTGCATTCACGGTAGATGGCCATAAGTGAAAGATAACCTATGTTGCCTGATGCTTTTATAGTCTCAGTCTATAGACAAAATGATGCAGATTAAATATCTTTATAGGGGTTTAAATTATAAGAAATTTCACTAACCTAGCAGGAAAGCAGAATGAGGCAAAGCTATTTAGCAGGAGGACTTTCACCTAGAAGACTGAATATTGACAGCTGCTGTCTCTCTTTAATTGCTCTTCTATTGCATTTAGGCAAAGTAAAAGCACTGAAAAGAGTAATATGTGGGTCAGTATGAGTCAGAATCATACAGTCAAGCAACTGAGACAGGCAGCATAAGACTGGGGAGCAGGGTGTGAGCACATGTTAACTGTGCACCCAGACCTGGAATACAGAACAGCTTCATTTCTGCAGCAATGTAGTTGGGTTGCAATTAATTAGTCCAAAGGCATGAGTAAAACCATTCTACTGATGATCCTAATGAATTCTATCAGAATTTACCAGATCAGGCACAGTACAACCTGAAGCCGGCTATGTCATACACAAAGTACCACTTACAGACACGCTGGGACTCCTTGGGAGCCCCTTTTCTAAGGAAATACATACATTCAGCTGGAAAACAGATCAGAGCTGGTTTTGCACCCAGCCAGTAAACCCAACTGGAGTCAAACACATTGGGAAGAACACTGCAGATAATGCCTTGCCAGAACTGATGAATCCAAACAAACCAGGTATTAGGCAAGTGCAAGCATTATACCTGAGAGTCCATCTAAGTTTTTGCATACTCTGGGACATAATATACTTTTATTACTTCAGCTTATGAAGGCTTACTGTTAGCCATATCTATTTGGAAACAAAAATATTATTCCTAAGCATGCAGTTAGGCTATATACTCTCTGCATCCCTGATTAGTTATGCTCCTCATGGTCCTAATCAAGGAACTATTTTGATCTGTAATGGAACTGATCTGTGCCAAATTGACCATTTTACACTTTGGTAATGAAGAGGCAGAAAGCAAGAGGAAAGAGCTATTTGCTCCAAGAGCTCTTGTCCTGGCATTTAGATAGTTTTTTGAAGAAAGAGATATTGCCCATCGCAATACACTTGGACATATTAAACTTGCGGAAAGCTACCAAATAAAGGAAAGAGTAGAAGTGGTAGATTACAAAACCTGATATTCCCTACAGCATTTCGAGAACCAAAGGCACTGTGATTGGAAGTGTGAACACATTTCCCATCTGTGGAGAATAACTTTGAGGACATTTCCACACAGTGCCGAGCAGCCTGTATGACAACTGCACATTGTAGAATTGACTGAAGAAGTAAAATTTATCTTATCCATGGAATCAAAAAGATTGCTTTTTAAACACCAGTAAGATGCTGTTTCTGTTTTGTCACTTTTCAGTACCATCCTATGCCTAGGCACATTCCAACAGCTGAAAACAAAGACAGCAACAATGTATCAGAACTCCCATAAAACTAACAAACAAACAAAATAAAAAAACTCAAGAAATCAAAAATACCTCAGGCCCCCCAAATAATCTCTTCCTCTACATACAGACAAGCTGAATTTTCCCATTGTTCTCTAAAAATCTTCATCTCAAGATGGCATGACTGTCAGTGTATCCCTTACCCTGGGGGTTTGGCTACTTAGGCTCAGTGCCAATTTAGAGACAGTGTCACTGGTGACCATGATGAGAACCCTTTCAGACAGGCTGTGGGGTGTCTCCAACCGACCAGCTGGCATGCCAACCTGGCCATAGCCCACCCATACCCCTACAGCCCTGCCCAGACATCCTGCGACTGACTGACCTTAATTACTGTCTCTGGACTTCCTCCCACCTCTAACTTGAAGAAGTGAACACAACTAGGGTTTGTAAAAGTGGGAAAAAACAGGGGTTGAAACATAAAGGATTAAGGCAAGTGCCTCAAGTGATGATAGGTGCAGCCAAAGCAGTTATCCTAGCACAGGAGCTAGGGTGAAGGGTGAGAACCCTAATCAATTCAGTGCTGTGAGCTGGATGTCAGTCTGGGGCACCAGAACTGGAAGTCACCTACTAAGCTTGGAAAATGTACAAGTCTCCATTAAAAATATATTTTAAAAGATAGCATCGAGGATGGTTGAGTGAAACAGGTTTTATGCAATTAAGTGACTGGACATTTTTTCCATCAGGAAGATGAGATTTCTTGCATGATGGCCATTGAATGAACAAGGCAAATCTGCTTCACACATCTTAAGAGCATAAGTGGGAAGATCATTTTTAGTGTATGAGTCAAAGTTTCCTGTAACTATGAAGTTCTCTAGAGAATTGTGGAAATAGAGAAATATCTTGGAATAATCACATTACTGTAGATAAATGGATGCTGAGTTAGTCACTTACTAGGAATAACAATTTATACAGGCAATGCAAATGCACCAGCAGATAATGAGTTCAGGCAGTATTGATTCTCCATTTGATTCTAAGGGGAAATAGTTCTGTACTTGACAACTCTATATTCACTCTCCACTTACAGTGTTGGATAACAGTTAGGGCTGAAATCAATCCACAGGAAACTTAGCCATGCAACTGGTAAGGGGTAAGAAAGAAGGGGCTGTATCCTCTGTAAGGCTGAGGAAAACCATAGCAGTAAATTATTTTCATTATTTTGAAGTGAAACCCTCTTGTGTTTTCATACCCTGGTATTTCTGAACTTTCTGAGCTGTGGAGGCCATTATAGAGAGCCTTAATATTCCCTGAAGCATAGCTGTGGTACAACTTCAGACAAGAATTCACTAATATCTAGATATTCTCAGGAGGTGAATGATGGCCATTCTATAAGAGTTTCAGTTGATATTTAGTTCATCTAAGTCCATTACCTAAGTAGCTTCTGTTTCAGTAGGTGCAGTCAGTCTCTCTCAAGGAATGAATCTTTGGTTAAATCAATAGGATCATTAGATTTGCATCATTCTTCATTGTTAGCTTCATGCTGCTTGTAGTTGATAAAAGGTGAAATAACTGGTAGCAGCCAAACTAAGTAAATAAATACAGAACAAATTTGAACTGGCAGCCACATGTACATTTAATTGACATATATTGATTTACTATTGCTAGTAGGTTTGAAAATGTTGCCCAAAGCTATAACCAGGCTACAAAGAAAAGTCTTATATTTACACATGTAACACAGCTTCCTTTAATGGAGCTTTTTGTTACCCAAAAGGAAACATAATCAAATTTAAACAACTTATGGCCAGATAGTTAAATAATAGACTGTTTATTTAGCCTTAAAAGCTTGAAGAAACAGACAAAAGAAACATAAATTCAACCTGGAACTTGAGTCTGAGGTATTAGTGACTAGAAGCCACCAAAATTCTGAGCTGGAGGAAGATTCACAAGTTCTAACTGATACCACTGATGGGATACTTGGACAGCATTCTCCCTCTGTTGAGGTTGCTCTAACCCCAGGAAACAGAAGTATTCTGTTATTGCTTAGTCTGCACTGGTACAGGACAGACAGCAGTTACTGAATTCAAAAGGGAAGGACATGACTGCTACAAAGATATATGCCTGTAGACTTTACTATTAGAACTTATACAAGAAGAAAGAAGAAAAAAAGTGCTAACTTGGTCTCACATCCTGCATGAATATCTCCAAGTTTACAAAACAAACTTCAGATTGTGATCTGAACCTCCTCCTGCCTTTTTAAACCTTTTTTAAATTATTTAAAATAATTTAGAAGTTACTTTATTTTAAAAACATGATTGTAAATTAATATTCTTCACTCTGCTGGGAATAAACTTCAAGGAGATTGATACCATTCCAATGGGATTGTGAAACATCTGTTTTCTGACCTAGATCCTAGTGAGGCAACCAATATTTCTTCTTCTTGGTAGATCACGGAAAATAGCTGTCCTACTACATGGAAGGAAGCCTTTTCCTCACACTGTGGTTGGTTTTGATCCCTGTTTATTCTTAAATGAAAAAAAAACATTTAGTGCATATTTATGTCTCTTTCTGCTGAAATTAGTTTATTGATCTGTTGTGGGGAGTAATGGTACATATCTTTCCTCTGATCCCTGATGCAGAGGAAACTGATTACCAGAAGTGGGGTTAATGTCCAGATGGAGACTGGTGAAAAGTGGTGTCCCTCAAGGATCTGTACTGGGACTTATACTGCCTAATGCCTTCTTCAGTGACATAGCCAGTGGGATTGAGAGCACCCTCAGCAAGCTAGCAGACAACACAGAGCTGAATAGTGTGGTTGACATGCCTGAGGAATGGGATGCGAACCAGAGAAACCTGGAGAGGCTCAGGAAGTGGGTTCGTGTGAACCTAATGAGTTCTTCACATGGGTCAGGCCAGCCTTTGGTATCAATACAAGCTAGGGATGAAGGGGCTGGGAGTAGTCCTGCAGAGAAAAACTTGGTAATCCTGGTGGATGGAAAGTTGAGCATGAGTTGCAATGCCCACTTGCAGCCCAGAAAGCCAACCATACCCTGGGCTGCATCAAAAGCAGTGTGGCCAGCAGGTCAAGGGAGGTGATTCTGCCCCACCACTCTGATGAGACCCCAGCTGCAGTGCTGCATCTACTTATGGGGTGACCAGCACAGAAAGGACATCAACCTATTGGAGTCAGTCCAGAGGAGGGCCACTAAGTTGATCAGAGGGCTGCATCACCTCTCCTATGAAGACAGGCTGAGACAGTTGAGGTTGTTTAGTGTGGAGAAGGCTCCACAGGGGACGTCATTGCAGCCTTTCAATATGTGAAGGGGGCCTATAAGAAAGATGGGGACAAATTTTTAGTAGGGCCTGTTGCAGTAGGACAAGGGGTAATGATTTTAAAGTAAATGAGAGTAGACAGACTAGATATAAGGAAGACATCTTTTTATTATGATGGTGGTAAAACACTGGAGCAGGTTGTCCTGAGAGGTGGTAGATGCCCCATCCCTGGAAATGTTCAGGTCAGGCTGGATGGGGCTCCGAGCAACCTGATCTAGTTGAAGACGGCCTTGCTCTCTGCTAGGGTATTGGACAAGATGATCTTTCAAAGTCCCTTCCAACACTACCTCTTCTATGATTCTATGATTATAATTATGATTCTATGACATTTTGCTTCTTTGAAAGGCCTTCTGACTTTCTGACACAAAAAATCATTTCAATGTCTGGGAACTGGTTTCATGCATTATGGCAAGTTTCCAAATTTGAAGAGGTTGAAACAGTCTTTTCTATGCACTCAGGTTTCACTTTTCAAACTTGAGTGTGACTACTCTCAAAGCATATTTAGCAGATCATGTATTCATGCCTGAAATAATGTATTTGTCTTCTAAGCCCCATATTCTTTGGTACATTTTTAGTGATCATCAGTTACACATTACTTATAAACTCTGTTCCATCTTTTGCTTTATTGGAGGAAGGCAGCCCATTCTTGCCCAAACTCCAGTATGGCCACTATTACAGCAGTTAAAGCCATCATCTGTATATGCCCACACATAGTAGTGGCATTAAACTTTCCTAAACCTTCAAAGCCACCTTCTGGCTTTTTTAAGTTACACAAAACTTTTTTTGTATCATCAGGACAACTCCTGATGATGAGATTTACAGCAAATCCTGATGATTTACAGCAAATTTATTTTAAACAGATGTATGTTTGGCATAGTAACTCAGGGTGCAGCACCTTCAGATCCCCTCCACCTAAAAAGAGTCTGTTAAAATCTAACTTCATTTCAAATATCCTTTTCCAAGAAAATATAGGAAACATAGGCTATCTTTGTAGTTTAGTTGCCACTTCTTCTAGTGCAGTACTGAAAAATCCAGAAGCCTGCTGGGAAGGAGTTTGACTCTTTCTTCTTTGTCCCCTTCTCCTTCCCTTCCCCTCCCCTTCCCTTCCTTTTCCTCAGCAACAAGGACATAAAAGTGGATATGAAATAAAGGTATACAATTTTTATTTCTATATCCTTGAAAAGAAAGGGGATAAAAAATACATACCAGGTAGTTTAAAAGCTTAGCTTCCTCTGAGTCAAAACTCTTAATTTTATTATTTTTTTCTGTATGACACTATTCACATGCTGATGATTTTCACATTTGATGTCAGAGTGTACTGTAGATTTGAGAGATTATAGCTACCTCATTCAGTCTGGCCCTGTGCTGCTTAACTCTTGAGCCATATATAAGCTTTGAGGTGTCAGCTGTCACAAATCAAGTGTCAAAAGTGTACACTTGGTAATAAAAATGAAGACAGAAAAACAACTTTTCAGTCTGATCATGTTGATGACAAAAACTATGTCATTCCCAGAGATCCACAAGGTGGACTTGAAATAAGATCCTAAATCAATGTTCTTCTGTAATATATGAATAGGGCTCCTATAAGCACACCTACTGGTTCAGACAGACATTTCTGAGTTCTCTGCTGCACTTGCACACAAACTTCAGTTATCTATAGAAAGTTTTCAATTCCTGGGGCATATGTATGTTTATAAAATCATATCACCACCGCTGAGAATGAGCTAAGAAACAAGGCTATAAATTGCTGACATACTGTCTTCTCCATATAGACAACTGCATCTGCAGTTGCCAACACACAGCTCTTATGTTTGTACACTGCATAGACATGGTGTAGATGCTCAGATATAAGGCCATGGAGGTGGCTATTAAGGTAAGCTAAGCCTGGTGAGCTGTAAGAACCCAGAGCTTTTCCTGTTGCTGCATATGCTGCTGTAGCCATTCCGAGGTCCAGCCAGCAGTTTGGCTAGGCAGGTAGCCCAAATATGCATACACATACAACTGGAAGCACAGAGCAACTCAGGCAGAGGGCAGTGCCTTCTCTGGTACCTGCACACCCACAGGTTTACACCAAAAGCACTCACATAAACATGAGCAATTCTGGTGGCCTGACCATACCTTACTTGCCAGCTAACCAGGCTCAAAACTTGCTAGCATGCACACACATGAGGCTCTCCAGCAGCTGGTCCAGCTCTGTGGTCTCCCCAGCAGATGACTATCAGACCCTCAGCCCCTCCACTGTCAAGCTCACAGTGCTCTCACCCAACTCAACAGCTGTTCCAGTTGTGCTGTTGGCAGACATGCACACAAATGGGCCCCTCTCACGGCTGACCCATCTCTCCAGTCACCGGCATCTTTGACCTGTGGCGTCAGCATACATGAGTTGGCACCCTGACTGCTCATCCCAGGCACCAGTGTCTGTCATGAAGCTCACTATTGATCAGACACATCCACATGGGAATATAGTTGGGAAGAATAGCTTAATCACATGATAAGCTACACTGAGATAATCAACTCCAAAGCTTAGCCAGAGAACTGTACTGTTCAACAGCTTGTTGCACTCATGATCGATGTGGTTTATTCTCCTCTCCTTTTCATTCATTTATCTCTGGTCCTTAACCACCTCTTCTCTTCTCTGCATTTAGCCCCTCTTTTAAATGTGGTATATTTTCTTTATTCCCACAGTCTCCCCAAAAAGCCCTTAATAAGTTTTACAGAACCTCCCAAGTCCCTTCAAATGTCCCATTAGAAATTTGCATCTCTCCATGAGATTCATGATAATCTTGTTTCTTGCTTTCTTATCAGAGACAAAGTTCTGGTTGAACCTCTTCAAGACTATGCTTCAGCACTTCCTTCAGTAGCTCATCAATTAGTGCCCTAAGGACCCCTGTATTTCTTACTGTCTTACTCTCTCCTGTTCCCTTGTGTTTGCTGTATCAGAGTGTTTAGTACCATTCTTACCTCTTGTCTTGTCTTTTAAGGTGACTAGCTGTTAGCCAGATATCCTCGCACACCAGATATCCTTATATTCCACCTACCCTCATGCTGGCAGTGTGTCCTCCCTGGAGAACATTCTTCTTCTCACAGAACATGAAATTAAATGAAATCAAAGTAAATCAGCAGTCTGGAAAAATGTAAGTCAACCTTTCCCATACGTTTAATTGAAATTGAGAGATAGGATCTTCTTGCTCTTCACACTCACTCACAGCAATGTCCCAACACTCTGCTTTGACATAAACATTCTCAGAAACACAGATTTCAGTGACTGTGTAACATCAGTGAAATCTTTACATTTCCAAAACAAGCTGCGAACTCCTCAATTCATAAAATCTGTCCTTCAAGCGTTTCTTTTTCCCCTGATTATTTAAGCAACTGAAGCAGTAATTTTATGTGCTTTTAAATGTCTTCATCTATAAATTTTATTTTCTCATAGTCTAACTTAGACCAATTCATGTCATCCACTCTACTTTTTGTCATATGAAAATGTTGTTTTGCCTCATGCAAATGTTATTACACATTTTCCTTTGAATGTTCAAGCTATTTGTATTACAACTCTGGTTTTAATTTTGAACACATTAAGTATAAATTGAATTGCTTATAATCTCATAATTAGTCAAAGGCATATTTTTACCATTGCCAAAAACATCTTCAAGCTTTATAGAAATGTTATACACCTGTTTTTCCATTCACAACTGATGCCAAATTATTTCTGGTTATTTTCGGTTGTTTCCCAGTTATGGTGACAATATTTAGGATATGCATACTCATGGGAAACTGAGTGTTAAAAGATTATAGAAATGTACACAACATACTAAACATCTAGAGTGGAAGTGCACAGTTAGAATTACTTATACCTAATGATCACTGCTTTATCTGAAACACCGATTCTTTAATTGCAGATATGTTACTTGATTCCTTACTGAGACAACACGTAAGGTCAACCAAAGCTTTGTGAGGCAAACAGCTGCAGAATAAAATGGAACTTCTCTAATCTATATAGCAGCAAATGCATATTATTCCTGGTATCCACCACTCAAAGAAAGGAAGGCAGGTCCAGAGGTTAATTTTGAAATCTAAAGCCATAGCAACAGAGAAGCAATCTTTTATGAATGAGTAACAGACTCTATCAAGAATCAGAGATCTATGAGTTAATCTTCAAGCAATTTAAGTCTATATTCTTCAAATCTCTACAGTGCCATTCAACAAAAGTTCTCTCTTGTATTATAGAACAAAACATACAAGAATAGTTTTATATGGTATTATGCTGTTTAAAAGATGTCATTCTTTGTTGGAATGGAATTCTCTGCCACGTGCCAAGGGGAGGACAAAGGGAGACGGTCCACAGCCGATGTGGGGTGGAAGCTGGAACGACTTTATTCGGGATACATGAGACTCTTATAGGGTTTGGGGGAGGGGTTTGGAAACTGGGAGGAGTTGGGGCGGGACACAGCAAATAGGGGGAAGGAGAGGAGAGGAGAGAAGGAGGGGAGGAGGGAATACAGATGGGGAGTGGCTAGCTTTACATTATGATGCTGGGTTTGCATCACTAGCCAGCCAATGAAAAAATAGGGAATAAACACCCAATGGGGACAGGTTACCGGGTAGCCATAGCCAATGGGGATAAAACACACAAATACAGGAGAAATAACTATCTATCTAATACAAAGAGTCACTATCTATGCTATAGAACACATTTTAAAACATAGACTTCTGTGGTTTGAGGTAGTTGTCCATTTTTGGTATTGATTACTTGATAGCTAGCTCTATCCACTCGTGGAACTGTTCATCCTGGTTGTTTTGGCAGTCTTTGAGACAGGGTACATAAAGGTACTACTCTGTAGGAACATACTCTTTGTAAAAAGTTCATCCGGGCTATATTGGGTTTGAGTGGCCAGGTTTTGGTAGCAGGGAGGCTACAGGAGTGGCTCCAGTGAGAAGCTGGCATTGGCCTTGCTGGACATGGGGAAAGCTTCTGGCTCCAGGATGACCCGCCACTGGCCAAGGCTGAGCCAATCAGGAATGATGGTAATGCCTTTGTAGTAACGTATTTAAGAAGGGGGGGAAAAAAAAAAGTTATTGCACAGATGTAATTGTGGTCAGGGAAAATCGGAGTGAAAATATGAGAGGAACAACTCTGCAGACACCAAGGTCTGTGCAAAGGAGGGGAGGGAGGAGGTGCTCCAGGTGCCAGAGCTGAGGTTCCCCTGCAGCCCATGGTGAAGACCGGTGTGAATCAGGCTGTCCCTTGCAGCTCATGGAGGATGACAGGGATGCAGAAATCCACCTGCAGCCCACAGAGGAGATCCACAATGGAGGAAGTGGATGCCTGAAAGAGGGCTGTGAACTCACATGAAGCCCATGCTGGAGCAGGCTCTGGCAGGGACCTGCAGACCTGTGGAGAGAGGAGCCCACACTGGAGCAGGTTTCCTGGTAGAACTTAACTGTGTGGGATCAATGCTGGAGCAGCCTGTGCCTGAAGGACTGCACCCTTTGGAAAAGGGACCTATGTTGGAAGAGTTTGTGGAGAACTGTTGCCATGGGATGGACTTACACTGGAGAAGTTCATGGAGGACTGTCTCCTGTGGGAGGGATCTCGTGCTGAAGCAAGGGAAAGACTCTTCTCCCTGAGCAGTGTCAGGAACAGTGTGTGATGAACTGACTGTAACCCCCATTCCATATCTCGCTGCATTACTGGGCAGAGTGAAGGAGGTAGAGCTAGGAAAGGAGAGCTGGGGGTGGGGGGGAGGAGGGGAAGAAGATGTTTTATTTTTAAATCTCATTATCTTGCTCTCATTATGTTACTAATAAATTCAAGTAGCATTCCCAAGCTGAGTCTATTTTGCCTGTGACAGTATTTGCTGAGTGGTCTCTCCCAGTCCTTAACTCATGAAATTTTCATTATATTTTCTCTTTCCTGTACACCTGTAGAGGGGAGAGATAGAGTGGGTTTGGTGGGGTACCTAGCATCCAGCCAGGGTCAACCCACCACACAGGCCAAACTATCTTTGCAATAAGAGTCTAGGCAATAATAGCTTGATTAAATTATCAATAAAATATTTCAACACATTTGTCATTACAGTAATGAAAAACATTTTAATAGGATCCTATTTTGAAGAAGTGCAAAATGGGAAAAAAATCAGACATAACAAATTACACTTATTAAGATAATCACAATGCAATTATATGATCATCTTTTCCATGACAAATTATTTTGATGATGATGGTAAGATAGAATATTAATTTCTAAGTCCACCTCTTCTATATGTATTCCACTAGAAGGCTGCAGACCATATTACAGCTGAAACATGAACACTGCCTCTGAAAGCACTTTTGCACAGCACATATCCCAACTAAAAATTATTATTGAAGTATTTCTCTGAAGAACTAAAATGCATTTTAAAGTACAACCTTTAGCTGAAGTTACTTAAACCAGATTTATTTATTTCCACTTGCCTTCACAAACTATGATGCTGTTTCTTCTAATAAAAAAGGGTTTCTAATATAAAACCTATAAGAGAGGGACATAGGGAAAAAAAAAAGCTTTTGATTATTAAATGAACTATTAAAGCTAAAGACTCAGCTGAGCAGGCAAGAATGAAAAATTACCATTGCCATTATCTGAAAGTCCCAGTTAAAATGTAAGAGAATTCAGGGTGTTCCATTTCTAAGACACCAAATTCTAAGAGCCTTACAAAGCTTTTGACTCTGGTCTAGTCAGTAATCACTTAAAAGCTAAACCTCTAGAAATATAAGTAACCTCTGAGAACAGGACGCCTCTATCTATTTTCCAAGAAACAAAAACTTACACCTTCTGGCACCTTCACCTCGCAAACTTTCAGAAGAGGTGTCTTAGTTCAAGGGAGAGCTAAGATATCTATGTTGGCCAAGAAATAATCTCTCTCTTTTAAATTTAGAAAACAGAACTTTAATTAGGAAAAAATATATATAAAGAAAAGGATAACAGTTCTTAACCACTATAT
>JAWWMP010000081.1:26728110-26738692 GCA_035047865.1 Dendrocincla tyrannina
GTGTTGCTGCACCACGATTAAATTACTTAAAGGAATCACATGCCTGAGACTCTGCTATGGGAAACCTGGGGTCAAGCTGGTATGGAAAACTTGTCTGACTGTGTGAGTGTGGGGTGTGTAGGGAGTCAAACAGGACATCCGTCAGCTCACTGGAGACACCCACTGTGAAGGGCTCTGTCCCAGTAGTGACAGTCTCAGGTGGTGCGGGTATGACTCCTAGAGAAGCATCTGAACAGTAGGACAGGACAGTTTCCTTAACAGTTTGGTGACCTGGAGGGGATGCTAGGCTACTACCTTTGGAGCCTCTCTTCTCCAAACACCCAACTGTCAGCACCGAGTGAGTTCACCTGGGATCTTTGGAGCAGGGAAGAGCCGAAGGATGAGTGTTAAAATTCCCTGAGCAGATTCAGTATTAATTATAAGGATGGATTTGAGTTCCTTCATTAGTGCAGCATTTGGTTGAAAATAAGGCACGAGGTTGTCACCAAAAGCCAGGAAATAAAACTCTCTAACCAGTTTGTTAGGTTAGAAAGGCGACATTACTTTATTCAGTGCTGAAGTACATGGGTATCACTTCACCAAACATGTACATCTGTTATCAACACTTTTGACTATTTATACATTTTGGCAAGCAAAGAAATTAGTGTTTATTGGTTACAAGTTACATAGTTTTCTTATTAATTAGTATTCTATTTTCTATTGGTTAATGATTCTTTTGCTTCTCATGCTAATTAGTTCAATGCTCAGTTTCTCTCTTTTTTTGGGTCGGTGGGTTTCTTGGGTCAGTGGTCTGTGGGTCAGTGGTCGTGGATCCCCTTACCAGAATTACCTTTTACTCACTTGGAGCTGATTTCAGCACAATTACTGAGTTGGTTTTATTAGTTTCTTCCTTATCTTGGGAGTCCTGCCAGATGTCCTGGTTGCCCATAAATTCTGCATTCTTTCATGTCAAAGTATGTCAAGCCCTAACTTTGTTTTTCTAACACGTGGACATCACTTAGAGCTTGCTTGTTAGCTGCTATCTATTTCACAGATTAAATCTCCCTTTTTGTTGATTAAGTTCTAACATTTTCCCCCCACTGCTGCATAGGCTCCTTTTTAAAGGTAACAGGAGATTTGGAGTCCCTTGTAAGGCGCATGCAGTAGGGGGTTTGAAGTTTATGGGTTTTTTAATTATTTTTAGCACTTGAAAAGGAGTTTGAAGTCACTCTTAGTGATTGAAATGGTGGTAAATAGACCCAGCATAGAAAAGGGGACACCCTTGGCCGAGGTTGTGCAAAATTGGGAAAACATATACTTTACAGCAGTTATCCAAAGAGCGTGCAATAACACTGTGCCAAGAGGATTGTCCACTATAACCTGTAGTGGTAGGATGGCAGAATGATGGTCATTACAAGGAACTTTTGATTAATTGGTATGTTTGGAACAATTGTGCTAGGCATGTTATAACAGTATCGGTAAAGGCAGTTGATGGGGCAGACCCATAACTCAGGGATAAGGATTGACTGCAAGGACTGGGTCGGGTGGGCTGGGTTGCAGGGCTGGACAGTGACTCTGGACATGTGCTGGGCCCTTCCCATGAATTGCCCTGGCTGTGGCAGGCACCATTGCCATGTACCACTGTCCCCCCCACTCCAGCCCTTCAGTCCACCCCCAGCACCAGGGAGAAGGCCTGTGGTGGGTGGTGATATGATGTGATTCCTGTACAGTGCTCTGAGAACAGCAGCTAGATGTGGGTCAGTTGGTCCTAAGCAACAGGCGAGTGCTGTTCCAAATGGACAGGCATTGGCCTCCACTTCCCTCCATCAATCAAGAGTCAGGAATTGGGTTCAAATCCCTAAATGCAGAGTGGCAGAGATGGGCACCACAAGGAGCCCAGTGCCATGACATAACCAATCCTGGAGAAGATGATGGGAACCCCAGGCAGAGTTCCATTGGCACCCGGTGAGTGTTCACCAGCCTGCGACCATCTGGGGGAAAGTGTGTCAGTCTGCACCAAACTGTACCCATATCCACAGCAGGGCTTCAAGGTGAAAATCCCATCTCGGGCCATTTCCTTGTGAATATTGGGGGATGATTTGAGGGTTTGACTAAACTTGGTTCAGAGAGAAGACTGATGGAGAGTTGTTTAAGCATTTCAAAAGATTAAGTGGGAAACTATTCAAAATCATGTGTTGTATTGTGTTCTATAGACAGTGTTTTAATGCATGATGATTCCTTCAAGACACTTTAAGAGTTTATTACTTTTTTTTTGTGGACTTCAAAAAAGATTTTTTTCTTTTGCAGCTAACAATTAGGCAATTGGTGCACAGACGAAACATGTCTCCGGAGAGTACACAAAACACCAGCTGAAGTAGTTGTTCACTCTGTGTTCCTGTTCTGTGCACATGGAGTTTCTTCAAAAAGGGGGATTCAGGGAGATCTGCATGTAAAAGCACACTCATTTTCAAAATGTGTGTTGTTTGTGTCGGTTTTTCTGGGAAAATTATCTTTTTTGTGAATTCAGATTTAGTTGTGACTATTTTAGTTGATTTTTGGGGTATAATCTTGAAATACCGTGACAAGAGCAGGATTTCCAGAAGATGTGTGTCAGCTGAAACACTGCTCTTTTTTTTGTATGTATATGAGATTTCCTGTGGACTAGTACTTGCTTGTAATGGTGGTAATTTTGTGTATATTGCTAAAAAAATAATTATAAAAGTACATTTTTCTACATGTACATTTATGTTAGGTAAGAGGATGGCAAACATGCAAATAATATTTGAAGACTTCCCCCATAATAAGGAGAACTGTCATTCCTGGTCTTGAAGATTTGCTACGTTCTATTTGTAAATGAAGGACATCACCTGTGGCTGGGATTAGTGGCATGGTCACAGCAGCAGGAAACCTTACTTTTCAAACTAATGTTATTTATATTAACTTGGGAGACACTGTTTCATTTCCTTCCAGGAGGACAATATGCAAAGGGCTCTGCCTGAGCAGAAAACTGGTTCTGTTTCCCCTTAAGTTAAAAAAGAAAGAAAAATACTTTTGCTACTTAAAAAAAAAGTGAATGAGAAAACACTTTAAAGTTATGTTGTGGTCTTCAGGAGGTAGAAAGTTAGGCCCATTGAATCTGCAGAGAATTTTGGCACTTAATGCGTTGCAATTAAGATATAAAAATACCAGGCATATTGGTTCTTGTACAATATATAGATGATTTGTCATTAGCAAATTGTGATGAGGATGCTGTCTTAGTTCAAGGGAGAACTAAGATATCTATGTTGGCCAAGAAATAATCCCTCTCCTTTAAATTTAGAAAACAGAACTTTAATTAGGGAAAAATATATATAAAGAAAAGGATAACACTTCTTAACCACTATATATATATATATATGTATCCAGAGAAGAACCAAACAACAACAGTTTGTAATAAACCCCTCTACCCCCCAAATGACAAGGCAAAACAGTCAAAAAGGTCTTTTTTGGCTACCCCCAAAAAGGGAGAATGCAATTATATCTACAGACAGCAGGTGGCACTGTGGCACCTCCGCCGCTGGCCACTCTCTCCCAGGGGTTGCAGGTATATTTACGGACATCAGGAGGCGATGTCGTGCCCGGCCGGCTGGGCTCCCTCAGGGTGGTGGCAGTTAGTTCTCAGGTTGGTTCCCGTGAGGAAAATGGGAAGGCAAAGCAGCAACAATCCTGTCTCCGCGGATGCAGGAAACTGGGGCGTTCTCCCTCCTTTTTCCTCACGGTAAATTTGTGGTGTTTATAGTCGCTCACGGATGAAAAATGGTCGAGTTAGAGAAGGGAAGAGGAACACCATCCAGGATCCAGTGATGCCGAGATTGGGGAGAGTGTGTGCTGTCCTCCTCGCTCCGCCGAGAGCTGAGCTCCTGCCTTGCTCAGAAAAACCAGTTCCTTCCCCCAACTGCAGCCAGTCTTTCCCCTCCCAGACTGGGGGAAAATCAGAACAAAAAGCTGTGCTTTAAGCAGATAACATCAGCATATGCATGTCTTTTGTCTCCTTTGTTAAACATCTTTACCGACACTAAGGTGTTGGCTCCCAGCTTTTTGGAAGGAATTCCAACTTAGACTTGAAACTCTAACAAGAGGCTGAGTGTGGCTAGATGTGACTACAATGATGAGACCATTACACTGTTAATATTTTGAATAGTACTCCTAAAATACATACGTATTTCAAGTTGGTTAGCTGACAGGCTAACACATTATTTTAAAAGTTGACAAAACCACCTATCATTTTGCTACAATGTCTTCACATACACTACTGATGAATAGTATATTTACTGTTGCAATACATACAAATAAAAATATTTAAGCTGAAATGCCAGGAACACGCTTTAGGCTGTGTGTGAAATAATTTCCTAAATGTTATCTGTTCACATTGTTGCTCCTGATGCTGCACCTTCTGTTATCTTTTCCTTGTCTGTTATAAGTACCATTGCTCATACTTTAATAGTGGCTTTAAAAAGTATTTTATGCATCAGTAAGATTGAGGCCATAAAGCAATCTCTTTATCTAAATAATGGAATAAACTGTGTAGAAGGTTGCACAGATTGACTCCTGAGCCTTAAACCAGCTAGGAGAGTCCTAAATGAAAAATAGAGAACTTATAACTAGATTTCTCCCAAGGTGTTTTACAAGAAGAATCTGGGAACATTTTAAGGTGCAAGTGAATTTTCTTGGTGCTAATCAAGTTAAGTAAAAATAAAGCAATAGTAAACCTCCATTCATTTATTGCATTGTGACATACTAATTGTGTTAGCAAAGTCAGCGAGAGACGGAGCCACCATTACTCACATAACCTTCCAAACGCAGGAAACTAGATCTTCTCAGAGGTTTATGTAACTCATACATACATCACTACTTTCCCCAAATACACGTTCAAAACATACTATTTTTAAAAGTTAAATAACTTTGAATGTTTAAAGGCCAAATATTCCATTGGTTGTTCAAGTCTCCCTCTGAGGAGCTGTGCAAGTTAAAAAGTCTTTCAATAATAGGTTTAACTCTGCATAGAGCCCATTGACTAAAGCCAGTCAAAGCATTAGAAATAATAAAATTAGAATATCCTTGTTGGTACTTTCCTCCATAAGAAATTGCAGCACAGATCACATGTAAATGAGATGAGCCTAAGATCAATGGGACTGCTCTTAATGGTATTATTCTACGTCCATATGCATGGCTGAAAGTGGCCACATCTGCCGCCCACTGCCACTACTCTAAGGTAAAGACAAATGGTTCTTCATGTAATTTGTAAAAAACTTGTTCTGAAAGAAGCTATTCAAAAATATTACACTCTGTCTATATCTGTGGATTGTTGTCAGTTTGGGTTTTTCCTCTTCAATATTTAGCTCCTGTTTTGGTGGTTTTTTTTTTAAAAAAAGAAAGGTGAGAATATGTAAAAAGGAAAAATAGGGGCCATTTTCCCCAGAAGGTATTGGAAGCATGTATTGCAGTGAGATGCAGTTCTTACATAGCATCAGAATTGTGGAGGAAGAACAAAAATCATGTTCTTACAGAATACTGTCACCTCATTCACTTGTCAACTAATGCAGAATTTAAGGTTTGTGCACTCATGATGAACAAAGAGGAATTATAAAGTCTACACTGCAGAAGACTGTAGAGTGTTGGAAGAATGCCAGCTACCTGTGACTGTGCAATCTATCAGAAACACATCAGTTATAAAAGACTATGTTTTATTCATGTGAAATAGCTCAGTGCACATTCCCTACCATCAGAAAATAGAGCAATGAAAGTATGTGTGACAAATTACAATCAAGTATTAAAGGTGTCTAAAAATTTTTACCATAAAATACAATTAAAATCAGCAATTCTCAAATACAGATAATACTTCACCAAGGAAGAAAAAAGAATGTTTCAAAACTGAACTTTTAAAAAAACAAGTTAAGACAGTGGAATATTTTTTTTAATATAACCTTCGGGTTTTTTGTTTTGGCCTGAGTGTGACTTTAGCTACTCTTCAATGATGAAACTTGATATATTTTGCAATATTGCAATGCAATTAAGACACTATTGCAACCACTGCTATAGCTCAGTCTAGTGCATCCTTGGACTAGGATAACTGGCAAAAAGCAAGACTCCTGTCATTTTATTTAATCAAGGGTAAAATTGCTAAAAATTAGGGTTGCTCTTATTTTAATCTGGTTAACATGTATCTCCTTTCTGAAGTTTCTCAATAAGAAAACCATGGTATAGAGAACCAGTATCTTCTTTAGAGTGTTCTCATGAACTAGTGAAAAATTTTTAAAATATGATCTTTACAACATGGCAGCATAACTATTCCCTGAGCCACTTAAGGTGGAGGAGGAATGTAATCCACACTGACAACTGTAACAGTTCTGCAAAGCCTGCTTTTCCTTATATATGAAAACCCCAGTGTAGTAATCATGAACCTAAAGTATTTAAACAAAATCTTAATTATCTTCTCTACCACCAACAACAGGTATATGGACACAATCCCCCATACTGCTAGTTTATACTCCAGATGGGGATTACAGTTTTCACATTGTTTTTGTTTGGCTTTGTTGTTTTGTTGTTGTTGTTTGTTTGTTTTTCTGGACTTGGAGATTGCTTATGGATAAAAATGTGTTCTGTACTCAGCTCAGCATTCAGATAAGCATGCCATCCAATTTTAGCCTAGAAGGCTATATAAAAACAAGCTTTATGCAATCTCTCTGTCTCTCTCTGTACAAAGTTCCAATAACCTTCAGGGCATTATCCAGCTTCAATGGCATTTGAGAGATAATATTGTTTAGACAAATTTCATAAAAATAGATAACCAGGCAGGAGACATAAGGAACTGAATATTTAGGAGTCAAGACATAATAATGTCCTATCGTCCTATCCGGTCAACAAATACCTACAAATTTCCCCCTCTGAACATGGTAGCCTGCATGTTGCTGTCAAAATGCTCTGCGGAAGGATATGCTAGGTATATGCAGTCATAACAGAAAATACTATAATTCAGGTAAATAATACCAAACCAAGAGGAAAATCCATAGAAAACTAGGCTTCATTACCTTCAATATTCACAGAATGCGTAGCTTATATTTCTAAAGGACAAAATAAATGTGGGCAGTCTGAAGCTTCTTCATATAAACAATGCTAGTGGATTTTTATTCATCTTAGGGAAAAATCAGAAGTAAATATAATTCTTCACTGGTACTTCTAGGGTCTGATTCTCTTGCAGGTGCTCACAGGACCTCTGAGGCTGCACAGTGGTGCAAATCAGCTGCTATAATGATTGCTAGCTCCAGCCCTTTCAAGGCCCTGACTCACTTATCATAACCCAGCCACAAAACTCAACTTGAAAGCAGATTCATCACTTGGATTTCTTTACTGATGTACTATCGGAAGTACAAACTGCACCTGTCTAGTGATCTATGAGAACTAAGAGCTCATATTACTTGCAGCTGTCCCATAACTCAGTTCAAAGGTGATGATTTCAGCTTCACTCCTTATGCCATCTGTTTCTGTTTCAAACCCCTCCTACTAGCACTGGTATTACATACCACCCCTCTACCTTGAATTTCTGAACTAATTAATTTCTGTTTCTCTCTTTCAGCATGATCTATTCAGTTCATGAACCAGAAATACTGGATGTTGTGCATTCTGTACCTCCTTACTAAGAAATACCCTTTCATAATCACAGGAACTCTTTCTTGATTATCCCAATCTCAGTGCTTCATTTCAGTAACACCTCATCACATATTTAAGCACATCTAATGTGCTTCTAATTTGTACCTCTTGTTACCACATATTTTTCTCTTTTTTTTCAACACTGAACAGTTGGTGTGACATTTTATCTTTTATTCTGTTTATTCTCAGTTTCCACTGAATTATTTTAGCCTATACCAAATAAATCATATTTAAGGTGACCTTGAGGATTTATGGATGAGATTGAGGCCACTAATGGGTGAGCCAGATCCTTCCAGTGTTTTGATTTCTTGTTCTACAATGCTATCTTAAACATGTACTTTCAAAGTGAAAATAACACAAAGCAAACAGATATCCAGAGATACGCTCCCTTTCATCATGACAGCTGTAAAGAGATAAAAACCACAAAGCACACTGTTTGTGTCAAAGCTACAGAAAAGCTATGGCAAGTAGTGAGAAGTCTCAAATAGAAAACATCTCTATTGATTACAGTAACAGAGAACTATCTCTAAAGCCCTCACTGATTCCAACTGTTGATTCTATCATGGCAAGGGAAACACTGTCTCAGGTAACATTGTACTATTCTTACTTGAATGGGGCTACAAGTATATTTATATGTATATTTATATGTATATATAAATCTATATTCTAGTTTGAGGGCTGGAATTACATAAAAAATGCTGCAGTTTAAGGGGCAAAATTCTTATTTGTTAAAAATCTCCATGCTAATTATAATTTATTAGTAATATTTCTCTTGAATAAACTTGTATTGAGAGAATTTAATTGCCCAAACTCAGCATGACCTTCCAAAGCTGTTCCAAAAATCTTTTTGCTAGACCTCTTCTGGCACATTTCCTGTTGTGTGATGATTCAGGTCAATGTGACTGGCTGTCACTATTATTTGAAACAATGTAAAAGGCAAAGACAACGTTCTTACTTTCTGTTTGGACAGACAAAAACTATGACTACTTTTTACACTGTGTTTTGTGCTTTCTGAATCAATATAAAGTTGAGACAGACCCAAGAGCCAATAACCAGTGAAACTCATACTCAGGCCTGAGTGATTTGTGAAGCTTTAAAGCAAGACACAAACTCTGTATAGGTCGTGAGCATGCCAGGCATCTGTTGAAGGTATCTTACACACACCGTTTTGTAGTTAAGGACTCACAAGAGACCATGATCAATCTTGCTGTACAGAGAGCTTTATATGGGCACCTCCAGAATCTTGAACAGTTATGGTCCAAAGACTCAGGTGAACATCCATCAGAGGGACATGGGACATGCCAGCTTTTGGCAGTACTGTCGGGAACTTGACCATACCTGGTTAGATAAGTGGATTTGAGTCATCTGTGATGCAGGACTCTTCTTTACTTGAACTGTATAATGAAGGCTAGAGACTACTACAAGCCAAGACTGCTTCAACTCACAGGAAACACCAAGAAGTTCCAAGGATAAAGGGCTGGCATTGTCCTAGGTAAAGATACATGCAGATTTCTTTTCTCTAAGCGCATTTTTGGGTGGGGGAGTGTTATTTTCTGTGCTGACTGTATCCTGGTCCCGCAGCCCTGTGCTGAAGTTATTTTCTGTGCTGACTGTATCCTGGTCCCGCAGCCCTGTGCTGAGCACATTGCTGGCAGGGCCGTACCACAGGTGGCACCACACCTGCACCTGCTCTGCGTGGCTGCTGGAGGCAGCCTGTCTCCTCTCAGCCTCCAGCGCAGCCTGGCACCCTGCCCCAGCCTCGTGATCTCACCAAGTGGTTGTAAGAACCTCTCTTCCTCATTCTCTCCGTGGAACCCTACCCCTGTGCTTGCCCTTGCACTTCAATACATGGTGTGAATCACAGGATTATGCCTAGTCTGATTCATTCCTGCAGCTGGGGGGAGGTTCCCAAAGCAGGCAGCGCTCCTTCGGGGTGCCCCTGCTGGCCTCCCGAGCTGTGTCCCCTCTGCACAGCTCTGCTCCCTTTGGTGCCCCCACATCTCCGCAGAGCAGCCGCCTCCCGCGTTGCCGTGGACAGTGGGTAGTGGTTTCCATGGACCAGAAGCAGGCCCAGGAAGACTAACCACCACAAGTTATTCACTTCCAAGTACTTCATTTTGCTCTGGAAAATTGTTCGGAGAACATCCGCTGTACAAGCAACCTTCTATAACGTGACGCCCGTTACCAAAATAAAACGGTGTTTTGTTTTGTTTTCTTTCAGATGTGACATCGTTTTTGTTCTCCCCCGGAGCGGAGCGGGGCGAACTCCTTCCAGCAGAGGCAGCGCAGAGGGCACACGAACAGCGATGGTGCCTCACGAGGTGCCGCGGGCAGCGCAGGGGACACAGTCTTAAACTGCACCGGGGAGGGTTAGGTTGGACATTAGCAAGAATTTCTTCACAGAAAGCGTGATTAGATATTGGGATGGGCTGCCCAGGGAGGTGGTGGAGTCATGGTCCCTGGAGATGGCACCCAGTGCCATGGCCCAGTTGTCGTGGTGGTGGCCGGTCAGAGATTGGAGCCAATGATCTAAGAGGTCTTTTCCAACCTAACTGATTCTGATTCTGAACCACGGCTGACACGGAAATCCCAGGAGGAATCCCGCTTCGCGGCGGAGGGAGTCGGGGCAGGACTGCGGCACCACCACCCCGCTGCCGCTGCCCCGATCGATCGCCCCGATCGCCTGCCCCGATCGATCGCCCGCCCCGCTCCCGCCGGTGCCGCCCTTGCCCCGCCCCGCGGCTGCGCACACGGCCGATCCGGGCTCCGCGCCGGCCCCTGCGTCGCTCCGGGAGGTTCCGATCCTGCCGCCCCGCCGTGCCCAGCCCGGCCCTGCCCGGCCTGGCCCGCGGAGCCCGCGCCGCAGGTGGGGAGGGAGGGAGGGGAGGCAGGCAAGACGCTCCGGCCGGGGCTGCGC
>JAWWMP010000081.1:26739137-26856929 GCA_035047865.1 Dendrocincla tyrannina
CGGCGGGCCCTGCTGGGGCCTGCCCGCCGTGAACTTCGCCATGTTTGCCAGAGCAGTGGCGCTGGCGGGCGAGAAAACCCCTCGATCCCGGGGTTCTTGGCTCCTGCGGGTTTGGCAGCGCCGGCCTTACCGGGCAGGCACTGCCCGAGACGTGGGTTTGTAAAGGGGTCGTGGAAGGCCGGGCTCGTCGTGCCAAGTCACTGCCTTGCCCTGCTGCGTCCTCTGCTCGGGAGCAGCTTGTGAAGTTCGCGATTAAGGCACAGCTGATGCGGCGGACTATGGTCGCAGCTCGAAATCTTTTGCTGTTTTGAAAAAGAAATAGACTTGTAATCTCAACTTTATATATTTTGATATAAAGGGTGAGAATGCCCCCCTGACTTGCTGGAAGTATAACCATTTAGTTTAACTGTATAAAGTTTCACTGAGTTTGTAAACAAAAAGTTTTTCCCCTGAGTGTTGCGTGTAGCTCAGGATGTGGTTCTGTGTGTCTGTGACACTCTTAAGGTTTTGTCTGTGTTTTATCATACTGCAGTGCCGTAGCAAGCTGAAGGAGCAGTCTTAAACAAAGGCCACTTATCAAAACATTTTTATTTTACCAAACTCTCTTGAACAAGCTGTGAATTCAGACTGAGGTGTAACGTCAGTTACAAGGGAGAGACTGGATCAAAGCACGGCTATTTAAGGAAGTAGAGTTTCTGACTTTGATGGTAGTACGGAGGCTGTCACATACAAAGCAATTTTATTCTTGGAGTTACTACTCTTCAGCGCGTAAACGCTTTATAAAAGAACAACGCATTCTTGATTTTTGGTCCGCTGTAATAAGGTTCAGGCTTGGCTGGGGGGAAAAGTATGTTGGAGGATCAAATTTCACTTGAAGGTGGTTCTGTTTTCTGGTTTGTAAACTGAGACATGCCCCAGGTCGTTGGCACCAGTAATTCTAATTACTGAGGCCCAGATACAGTTGTCATTGAAGGGTCCATCCGCATCAGTATTTTAATTCAAATAAAGGATGTGCGTTTGAAAGGAATTCCTAGTCATTCTTGCCTGCTGCACTTTGGTTCATGTCACAGTGTGATCAGCGAGTGTGTGAACTCTTCCTTTTGGAAGAAGCTAAAACTAGAAGATGCACTTCAGTTGCCAAGTGGGTGTTTTCAGTCTAGACAAGAGCTAGTATGGAATAAATATACAAAAGGACGTACAGTGTGGACTTTGGATCTTCGGTAACTGGGTTTTTCAGACAGAGTTGCTGCTTGGTCTGTTGTTGTTAATGTAGGCATAGCCTGGGCCTACTGTCAGCAGAGCCGCTAAGTTGGATGTACTTGTAGCCCCACAGCACCAGGGATTGATCCCTAAGCTTTCAGGCTTGTAACTCTGGCAGCTATTGCCTAAGCTGTAAGACTCAGGTTTCATAGCTTGAAGGCTGTAGGTCAGTTGCAAGGAGAACTGTAAACAAAAACCCCATGTGGAATAATTTGTCAGCAGCTTTTTCGGGATTTTTTTTTTTAATAGCTCAGTAGTTGTAATTTTCAATTCAACAACTTCTATTATTGAATAGGTGTCAAACTTAGAATGTTTTTAAAAGTAGTAACACAAGAGTAGTTTTTCTGTTTGTCAGGGTTTAATGACTTAAATGAAAAAAAAAATCCTACATGTTTGCTAGAGCAGTAACTGGGACTTGTTGGCGTTTGTTGACTTACTTTTCCCCTCCCGTATTCACCTAGCCTTTGTTGCAATATAATGAATTAAAGTTGTGTTTGTGTTACCATCACCATATGTGAGATATTTCTGTCCTGACTTGAGTAGTTTGTTTAAAATATTCTGACTTGTTTTGTTCTCTTAATATGCCTCTTAGAGTTTCCTTTCAGTGAACGAGCGTGATAACTGCTACCTGCTGCTTTAAAAATACCACTTAATGGAAAAGAGCAGTTTTGCAGTTTGTCTTTAAATCATGCTGTTCCCCAAGACATTGATGAATTCAGTGACTGGTGTCTCTGTGTGTTAAGTAATTAAAATGGCTTATGGGGATAAGCTGTCTGCCACTGCTGGACAGATTTTTCTTTTCTTTTGAGTTTGTTTTTCACCTGTTGCAAATTGGGAAGGTTTCAATTTGCATCACTTTATTACAGACTTTAGTTTCAACTGTTCTGTGTTTCAAAGTATTTTCAGTGTCATGGCTGAAAAGCAACAGTAATGAGAAAAAAAATAAAATTTATGTAGGTAACAAAATGCTTTTGTGATTAATTAATAGCTTTTTTCTAAAACAGCTACATATTGGCAGGAACTATATCAAAGTAGCTCCCATTTTTAACTTGGCTTTTCTGTGAATTAGTCCTCTTTTGAGTTAAAAGGAATCATCAGTTTAAACACCTGGAGATATATTTCTTGAGCTTGGAAACTAGTAGCTAATCCCATGTTCTCAAAATAAGTCCAACCTTAAAAAAAAATAAATTATTAGAATTGGGTCTGTAATGTGTGTAGAATTCACTAAAAATTGCAGACTTGCTTTCTAGGGCCCAGTCTTGATATAAAGGTTAATGTGTTGCATTAAAGTCTCTGCAGTAACAATCCTTTGAAAAGCACTGCTAGACTGTTGCAACTTTTGCCAGAAATTGTGCTGTTCTAAATTTAAAGCCTCTCATCGATCCCCTTTCAACCTGTGGATATTGGAGGATCCGAATAAAGCTCTCAGTTAGGTCAGGTTCTCTACAGTTTGGAATTGACTCCAGCTTGACAGGGCCTTAGTACTTTGCAGGTATTAAGGGATCTGAACAAAGGAGGACTGGAGTCTTGTCAGACTGTGACCATGGACTAACGGTTACATGGTGCAGAGGAAGAAGTGCGAGCCATGTTTGAATCATTCTCTTTGAAGACTTTCTTCTTTTATTTTAGACATGGGAAAATCACTTTCTCACCTGCCTATGCATACATGCAAGGAAGATGGCTATGATGGAGGCTCAGCGTCTGATAACATGAGAAATGGTTTAGTTCACTCGGAAGTGCACAATGAGGACAGCAGATGTGGAGATGTGTCGCAGTTTCCCTATGTGGAATTTACAGGAAGAGACAGTGTCACATGCCCAACTTGCCAGGGAACAGGAAGAATTCCACGAGGTAAGTTTTCTTTTTTATTCTTTTTAATTCTTTTTTAACTTTTAAATTTGCATCATAGCCATATGCAGTTGTAACTGTAATAACTTATAACAAATAGCTCTTCTAGTCAAGATGAAGTTTTTTCATCTTTTTTACTTCATAGCACTAAGCATTTTGTTACCATTACAGTAGATGGATGTAAAACATTGGGTCAGTTTTAGCTGTTTTGTGTTGGGAATTCACTTGTCTGTACAATGCTGCTGTTTCTTGCTTCCCAGCTTTAGATTCACACATAACTGTAGCTCTTGCAAGCTGAATTAACAGACGTTTATTTTCATGACATTGTGTCTTTTTTTAACTACCTATTTTAAACTATTTGAATCAATGTAGAACTGCAAAAATGGCTGCAAATACAAAGAGTGAAAAGTAGACCTGTGCTGCAACACCTCTTGCCTGGTCATTTATAGTGAATTATTTGCCCTCGCTGCTGCCAGTGGCTCTTGATTTCCTTTACCCTCCCTTTGTCCTATTCGTCCATGCTAGGCAGAGGACTCCACCTGGGAGTAAAGCTGCTTTGTTACACTTCATTCCTATATGATAAGCCATCTAAATAGCTATTTAGGAAGAGGACTGTGAAAGGAGAATGCAGAGTATCTGAAACTGGGCAGAAGGAGAGAGTGACAAATGCGGTGGGCCAAAGCACAGCCTTCTGCTTCAGCTTTAAGATTTTCCCTTTCATAGGGGGGAGAGCTGATGAGATGATTTCATGTTTGCATCTGCTTGTGCCAGATCCATTATCCAAAATAGGTTATTGGGTGTAAAAGCTCTTGGAACTGGTTTTAACCAGCAGCTCAGGAAAATTGAGTGATGTCTGTACTTCATTGAGATTAGGTTATGATATAGTTCACAAATACTTGTGTCTCACCTACATATAAGTGGCAGGGGGCACAGGATATTTAAAGGGTTGTAAATACCATTCGAGATTCGTACTTTAGCTGTTAAACTTTATACTATGATGTATTATTGAAGTGAATTCAGCAAATTTGAAGTGTGGAAAAGCTATGAAACTAAAAATTATCTTAACCAAAAGACTGTAGAGAAGGAAGTTTGTTTTGCTACCTTGCTAACTTGAAATACTTGATAGTATCAATGGCAAGTTTTACTCAAAACTCTGCAAGCTAAAATGCAGAAATAATAGGATTCCCATGTTCAAAAGCTTATTTCTTTGACTGTAGGATCTTTAGCTGTAATACTTACATGTGAGTTAATTACTTTATTAAGCATCTTGCAGTATCTATCAAAATATCCATGTTGTACATACATTCTAATGAAATAACGTGATTAAAGCTAGAACTTTAAATGAATTGCTAGAACTAATAGGATTGTCTTTTTACTTGTTCCTTAGTACTTTAGAGAAGAAAAAAATCCTGTTTGGAGATTTTTTGAGGGGAGAGGGGAAAAATTAAGTGTTCACAGAAAGTCTGCATGACTAGTAAGGCTATAATATATGATATTTTGGCTAAACTAATAAATACCTGAAATTATGCTTTGTAAGTTGGACAGCTTTAGCTTTTCAGTATGATATAATATGAAAGTGGAACTGTGCTGTTGTGTTCAAAGGTTGAAGATGCTTAATTGAAGCAGAGATGACAATTTGTTTTAAATTGGTAGAGGTTTTTTAGACAGTTGATGTTTTACGTGTCACTACCTGCTCAGTTAATGTGCTTTGCCTAGCTTAGTGGTGAAGCATGGAATTACTTCTAAGTGCTTAATTAGCTAAGTGATAATTTGGTCAAATTCTACCTTTGACTTAAATTCTACAAATCTCACTTGGCCTTGAGGCCTCTGTTCTCCCACAGGCAAATCTCAGTTCCACAGCAAAGAGCAAAAGCTATACAGGCAGATGTAGTCCTGGTATTTTCAACAACTCATCTATGCATGTGTTCTTTATTTGTGTTGTTTATGTATCTCCCTTTTAGAAGTGCTGTCTAGTGACATAACTTGTTATTTGGAGAAATTCCAGGAGATACTTAATTTGACTTACAGAGTGCTTCAGCTCAGCAGTACCATGATAGATGATTTTATATACCATTGATTTCCAGAATGCAGTGTATATATAACATGTGTTGCCAAAGCCATCCATATTGATACATGGCAGTTTGTTGTTTCAGTTTGAGTTTGTTGTTTGTTGGTTTGGGTTTTTTTAAACAAACCTGACTTTCGCTTTTCAGAAGACTACATACAGAATGCCTTCCGTATCAGCTCTTACTGCCCAAGCTTCTGAATGTTTTGTCCTATGACTTTATATGGTCTAGCACAGAGAGCTCAAAGCTGTTCTGTCTGTTTTTCTCCAGGAAGTGGTGCCAGAGGCAAGCTGCCTCTGGTGCATGTATGCAGCACAGAGGCAGAATTTATTGGTGCTTTGGTTTTTGTGGACTTGGTGTTTTCCCTCTCGATGTTGTGTAATCCATGCTCTATTTCAGAAAGTGACAAGCTGCAGTAGTATTTGACTTGGTTATCTGGAATTTAAATGTTTATCTTCAGTGCTTATTCTTTGATGCCACTAAGTTATAATGGGCACTTGTTGTGTAAAATAACTGCAACAATACTTATTGTTTAAATCTTAAAGGGTGTTTCTATTTTCAGGGCAGGAAAATCAGCTGGTAGCATTAATTCCATACAGCGATCAGAGACTGAGGCCAAGAAGAACGTAAGTTAATAATTACGTCATATATGGATCTACAGTTAATTTTTCTCCTCTAGTTAAAATTCAACAATTTAAAGGTGATAGTGAAACAAAGAATCCAGCAAAGATCACTGAAATGTTTTCTTGCATTCAGTACTGAAAGAGCCCTGCTTGTGACTAATGTCACCCATAACCTCTAACTCTTGGGAAGATATTTATTAACAGGTGTGCATGCTTCCATCCCAGTGCCTTAGCTAAGTACAAAGCTGAGTGGTACCGTACAACCTATTCATGTAGATATTTATCTGTGTGCTCACAGTGATGATGCAAGTGTTTATCGATCCCTGTAGTGTCTTAATTGACCTAAGCAGATGCATCTCCACTGTTTAAGTCTGAGTTAAGTGGTGACTTTGAGCCACTACTACAAAATAAGTCACCTAAAATTAATTTGTAAAGTTCTGATTTTTGCAGGTAGCAAAGTCAACAAATTCATCGTTCTGATACAGCATATTTTTTTTTGTAGGATCTACCTAAAGATTTCATTATGCTGCTCAGGGCTTCTTGCTTTACACATTTTGCATTTTTTTTTGTTTGGTTGGTTTTTTTTGTTAATGTTTGTATAATGTTTGGATGTTTCTGAAATGATTGCTAGGTTAAAAAAAAAATACAGTGACTTCACATAATATTGTTCTGATCATATACCTGATGTAACATTAGTACAAATTGGAAGCATATTACTGTAGTGTTTTAATTTTGACAAAACTGGAGCTGCAGTAGAGCCTTTTATTTGTGGGCGGGTTTTTTATTATCTCACACAAACATGCACACACACACACCCCTCCCCCACACAAACCCACAATTAGGTTAATTGTGAATTTCCTACTCATTACCTGGAGTCTGACATTTTCCCTCAAAGTTGGGATTCTCTGTCATAAGAGCATTATTTTGTTTCCTGGGTGTGTTGTACAAGAGTCCTGCAGAATGATAGAAGCTGTGCTATTAATAAATGATAAGAGGAAGTGCTTTTGTTTCTAAGCACAAAAATATTTACCTCTTCCATTTTCTTCTGTAAGTTACAAATGTTGGAACAATCACATGATTTGAAATGTGATTTCTGCTGTATGTACAAGAGTAACAGCTGTTTGAGACATAGATGTGAAGTGCAGCATAGCTATTTTTCCCTTTTAGAAGCTAATGGAAGCTAGAAATAGACTGAATTAGTTTTATTAACTAGTCCTGCTCCATATCACATACAGAAAATAGTGTGCCACTGTTGTTTAGTGTGCTTTTGACTCTGAGATGTGCTCTTTTTTTTTTTTCCAGAAAGCTCTACGTGACTGCTTCTGTAACTGTATGTTTATTACTTTCTGGACTGGCTGTGTTTTTCTTGTTTCCTCGCTCAATTGACGTTGATTACATTGGTGTGAAGTCAGTGTATGTCTCCTACGAACAGGGTAGACGTATAATATATCTAAATATTACGGTAAGTCCTACTACCTGTTCGGATGTTTGTAATGAATAATGCAGCAAGAGATACTGCTGTGACAGTTTAATATAGAAATTGTGGTCTAGCTGAGAAGCTTAGTCAGTGCCTTCAGAAATACAAGCAGCTAAAATGACCAGTTTGGAAAAGTGTAAGTGAACCTGCTGTGGCTGGTTCCTGTAGCTATAGCTAATAAATGCTGTGGTTACAAGCTTTTTTTTTTTTAATATGATTGAAATGTGATGTGTATGTAGGAATGCCATTTGATACTACACTGGTATTATGCAGCTGTCAAAATTGGAGTTCTTACCTACCTTAAAACTTAAAGGAGTTCTTCCACACGGTTCTTGACTTCTTGGTAATGCACCCAATACTTTTGGTAGAGTTCTTGATTTTAAATAAAGCAAAGCTGCTGTGGGAGAGAAGGGTCCTCTGATAGCTCAGTTTCCTTGAAGAAATAATTGAGGATAGAAAGTAATATAATATTTGCAGTGGAAGGTTGTCACCAGCAAAGTTGTAGATGTTTGTGCTGCTCAATATATTCACAAAAAAAAACCCGAGAAAGGAGTTAAGTGATAGTCCATTAATACCACTTCTTCCCACAATCCAAGCAGGCAGGAAAATTTACTTGCCTAATTTCAGGCATTACTGTCTCATGCACAAGTTTCAGAATGCTTTGTCATGAAGTTACACAGAATGATAGCTGTTAATGTTTTGTGTTTGTTCTTTCAGAACACGCTAAATATAACAAATAACAATTATTACTCTGTTGAAGTGGCAAACATCACAGCCCAAGTTCAGTTTTCAAAGACAGTTATTGGCAAAGCACGGTTAAACAACATCACCAACATTGGTCCTCTGGATATGAAACAGGTAAGTAGTATAGGCTTCCAAAGTTGAATACATGTTAATTTTTCTATATAGATCTACTCATTTGTCATTTCATTGCTTTCTTACTGTGTTTTTTTTAGATTGATTATATGGTGCCCACCATCATACAAGATGAAATGAGCTACATGTTGTAAGTGTGATCACTTCTAAATATCACATGGATCTTATTGAAAATTGCAGTGGCGTTAAAAGCGACTTTTTTCAAAGTTAGCATAAATCTGTTTGCAGAGATGTTGTGGCATTTTCTTTAATAGTACTGAAAAATAGCTAAACCACAGTTGTTTCAACAATGTCATGTAGTGGCTTACTGTACCTGGCACTCAGCCCTTTAAATTGTTTCTCTATCCCAGTGATTTAGGCCTTGTCAATATCTGCTTTAATGCAGGTGGGTTCCACTTAACAAGTTCTCTAGTTTCCACAACTTTCTCTGCAGTAGAAGAGAATAGGTATTTAATACAATACAAATTAGAGACTCGTTTGTATTTCTTCAGATCAGGTGTATACAATTGTAAGCAGTCTTTACAGCCTGCCCTTCGAGTGGTTTTATTTATAGCTTCTGAAAGTTCATTTGTCCAAGAGCTCACTATATCTCCGTAACAAAGCTAAATGTTAGTTCTCTTACACTGAAATGTAGACTGAAAAGAAAGAGTTAACTATAGAGACTTCAGGTCTGTATGCAGTTCCAGTGGATGCCAGCCCCTTTGGTGGGGAGAGAACCTTATAGTTCTGAAGTGTTAGAATAAATTGAAATAGGTATGAAATAGCAAGAGGAGCACAAACTTTAAATAAGTAGAAAGTGTTGAACTTCTGTTACCTTTTAAAAGCATGTAAGTTAGTTTACGTAAACACTGAATCCAGTGAATGTGCTCATTCTTTGGATGCATGAGGAATAAATAAACTTCTTAGTGTTCTCCTACCTATTTATGCTTTTGGTGCAATAATACATTGAAACTTTCATGGTCAGTACTGTGGCCTCAACTTCAGTAATGCTGTTGAGAGTGCCAGCATTAGCTGCAACTTTTCCCTGCAAGCTGATGGCTAACCTTAAACCTGCATGGCTTTGGATGTGTGAAAAGATCCAGGCAGAAACTGCTTTGTCTGCAGCCTGAACAGAATCGATTTCAGGCTCTTCTGCTTGATAGTTGGAGCCTTGGCAATAGTAGTATGGAACAGTGATGCACTCGCTGGTCCAGCTTTGAGGTAGATTGTGCAGTCCTGAGTCAGAGATGGAGAAACTGTCATGCATCATTGCCAGTAGTCTGTGAGATGAACTTGCCTTCCTTCAGGAGTGTTTGTGAATGTTGCTAGAAGAGCAGATAATAGGTCATTTCTACACATGTGAGAATATTTTTTGCTTCAACACAATGACACTAAGCATGGGCTATAACTGGTAGTAAGAGACCTGTGACTATAGATGTTTGTGTCAGTTAAGTTCTTGTACAGAGTATTAGAGCAAGGTTCTAGTGAGTAGTACTCACTAGCTTTGCTGTGATCTGTTTATAATAATGCACTGAATAGAATATGAGCCACATACAAAACTGTACCTGTTTATTTTCTCCGTGTTTTCTGTATGTTACACAGTTGTTATTAGTTGACCAGCCTGAGCTGTTGATGGTTATTGTTATTGATGGGTTTCTGCTCCTTCTCTGTATTGTGAGTCTGGAAAGCCTGGGTTTGCTGTATGGAGCAACTCTAGAGAGGGCAAGTGAACTTTCTTCATTTGAACACCCAGCCAAAGTAGCTTCAGCTCATCTTAGTGGGGTTTTGTATTTGTTTCTGCATTTGGGTTTCTTCTCTGCACACAAATATTTAACTTCCAGTGAAGGCGCTAGGCTTATCTTCCTAATACAGATAGCGTTGTGGGTTATAGCATTGGGGATTGTACAGTGGATCACATTTCAGGGTTTCCCCAGACAGTTAATTTAGGTCTTGCATTAGTCATAGCTACTAGTTGTTTGGATCCCAGAGGGTGTGTATTCAGTAAAGTCAGCTTAGGCTGAATATCAGAGATTCTTAGTGACCTGAAGTGTCTGCATACAGATAACCTGTATGACAAAATCAACACCATACAGGACATTCTCACATTTATTTTGGAGTTCACCTTCATTAATACAGTTATCAATATAAAGCAGCTTTTAATACCAAACTGGTTTATCTGTGTTTGCTTACAATTTGGATCACCTGTGTTTATTCACTGTTTAATACTATATCATATGTTTGTTGTTGTAAGGGTAAAGAATGGCATGCAAATATTGTGGGTGTCTGCCGTGCAGTCTTACTTCACTGATCACATTTTTCATTCTAGAGCTGATAAATTTGTGATGAAGTGCATTTGATTTAAGAAGTGGGGATTAAAAGTATGCACTCACATGGTGCCCTGTATAACTGGTACATAGGTGCATATCAGAAAATAAGTCTGAAAAGGTTATCTTGCAAGAGAACAATAACCTTGACTTCAGAATCTGTATATTGGTTAAAAGTTATTTTGTGTAATACGGAAGTGATGATTATAAAAAGTAAAAAAGACTTTCTTAAGTTCTTGGTACATGTTGAATAAGAATAGCAAGCCTTCAGGATATTTGGTTGGGGTTTTTTTAATAGAAACTGCTAGTTTTGCATGAAAAAATGCTAAAGTTGACATAACATTAATCTTTTCTTTTAAAGTTTCCTTTTTATATATAAATAACACATGATGTGGAATTGCAGAAAATTATGTCTGTATTCCTTCATAGTGAAAGTATGGCAGAGTGATATTAACAGGCTTTAACGCAGTGGTTCAGGTTAACTTTGGTTAGCTTCTGAAAGATGAACAGTTTCTCAGGACACTTCTGTTGGCAGGCATTACATGTAAGCAAACGTCTGTAGGTACTTCCTGTGAAAGCAGGACTGTGTATATAAAAGTAGATCTAGGTGAGTCACTGGTGGTGACTTAGAGCAAGTGATTATGTTGCCATTGCTAGCAACTTGGTAGCACAGACAGCAGAATTTCCAATTGAAACCACAAGTCTTGCTTTTTAGATAATTACCTGAAAAGGTTTGATGCAAATCTAATTGTTTCTCTTTCTTGCAGTGACTTCTGTACTTTACCATCTATCAAAGTACATAACATAGTAGTGATGATGCAGTAAGTATGGGAAACTTCCTATTTGTTGGAAACAATTTTAGAAGCTGTATAATTCTTGTTGAAATACTACTCAGAAATACTTAATCCTGGAGTCTTTGCATCACAGATAAAATTAAATCAACTTGCTTTCTAGTTTAGTACCTTAATGGTTCTTGAAAGTGAACTGCGTCTTTTTACAGGTTCTGGCAGTGTAGACATTCGAATAAACAGAACTGTTGTTACCATATCTGCCTTGCAGTTGGGCTGTGCCCATGGAGCTACTAATGTCTCAAAGGCTTTAAAATTACATTGTGTATCAGCCACTGCTCAGAACTTGCTGACATCTTTGTGATCTTGAAGGAGTGACGGGCTTTAGTACTCTCTCAGAGACTGCTTTTTGTGACACTGCATAAATATCAGCATGGTGGGGTCTTTTGCTGGTGGGGGGTGCGGGGGTGTGTTTAGGCTAGACATATGATGCCTTGTAGCTTTCTCATCACTAAACAAGATATTATGAGTAAACCTCAGCTTTAGCATCTTTAGGAAAAAAGTGTGTACTCAGGGAACCAGATGTCTTTCATGGAGAAAATCTATAGTGGTAAATTTGTAATGCTTTTAAATTTATTTAAAACATATTTTGTTCCAAAACATTTTCCTTAAAAACCTTAGTAGTATAAAAGCACTGATTTTTTAGAATAGGAAACTCCAAATCTCTTCTGTTTTGTCTTTTTAAGAGTGACAGTGACAACCTCGTACTTTGGCCACTCTGAGCAAATATCCCAGGAGAGATACCAGTATGTGGACTGTGGAGGAAACACGACCTATCAACTGGGCCAGTCAGAATATTTAAATGTACTTCAGCCTCCACAATAAAAGCACCTGCTGGAGATGTTGAATGACTGCTGTTGGTACTTGCAGAGATCCTTGGATAGGACTGGTACTACATGAAGGGGAGAGTACGTGCAATGTACAGCATAGCAGACATGGTGACCTGTTCACTTTAGATACAAGGAGGGAAAAGGTGCAAAATGTATATAGGTGCACTTGTTAAATGTTGTGTTTTCCCCTTCTGTTTGCTTTCTGTTACTGTAAGCACCTGTCAAGTTGTGTGGTGGGAGGGAGAGGGGGAATATTGGATTCTTGAGCAGAATTGGGACCTTTCCTTACAGTGTGGTACATCAACTTCAATTAAATGTGTGTATGTCTGTGTTTAGATGAAATGTGTCACTAATGAGCATTTTAAAAAATGATACTCATAAATTTTAAGTTTGTAATTCAATTCTTGATATTTGACTATTGAAAATGGCAGTATTACTAAGTACTTAAATAACAAGAATACTTTGAGGTATCTGGGTGTGAAACTTCTCTTAGTAACCCAGCGACAGTAGTTCTTTAATTTGGAATTCTATGTTTTGTTTGCTATACATGATTAGAGGTGACATGCAGTCTGTGAAAGCCATGAAAGCTCTCTTGGATGACACTATACTTGAATGTGCAGCTTCTGGAATCTGGCATCTTTTCATTCACATTCCCTCCTGTTACCTCTGGGGTGTTCTAAGGAGAATGTGCATTGTCAGATTTAAAGTTGAGTTTAAAACTAAACAAAAAACAACCCCCAGAACAGTTACTAACAAAGGAAAAATTCAAAATAGAAAATAAATAAGTAAAGACTTTGGCAGACTGTTTTATAGTAAACTTTTGAGAACAGCTTTTAAAATCGGGATTGTGCACTTGGAACTAGATGGGAAGCTTTGAGCATGGGTTTGGAGAGCTTGATGTAAATTTTCATTATTTTTATTGTTTTAATATACTATGTATCTAAGCTACTTCTTAGTGTTAATATTAGGTTCTGTTTATTTCTTGCATAGGCTCAGTAAGCAAATGCAGTAGGTACCTGTATCTCCAGAGCACTGACAGTTCACATCAAAGTTATGTAAAGGAAAACAAAGCAATCCTTTTCGTAAGAGTAAATGCTGATGTAATTGCGAGACTGACTCAAAGCATTAAATAGTTTCTGTAGCATAGTTTGCACAGTGAAAATTTCTGGGTTGTTACCAATTATGGTGATGATGAATTTTGGGTCCAAAGTTGCTTGACTCCTGAAGGGTGATTGTTTGAAGGGTGAGGTGCAAAATGTTTTAATTAACTAGATCAGGATTGGTTTATTTCTGAATTAGGTAAGATGCAGATGTAAGAGGGTACTCTTGAGACTGTTGCATTGTAATGAATGATATTTTTTTTAAATAGATGTTGTGGTTTTTATGCTGCCCATCTGCTGGAAATAAGCTACAGAAAATGAATTAGCAATAAACACTATGGAAAAAGGCTGCTGAGTAACTTCTTGCCACTAACAATCTCTGCTGCGCCAGTACTTCAGTCAAGATACATGTCTACCCTACTCTTTCTTTACTGGCCTCTCTTAGATAGACCTAAGGGGGTGGGTGGGGAAGAGAATATCAATGATGTAAGTCTTACTTAAAAGACATTAAGTAACCGTTAAAAAAAGAAAAAAAAAAAAAACCAAAAACACCACCCTCCTGTTTGAATTGCTATGAGCACTTACTCTGGCAGTCTCTGAAAACTTTTGGAACCTGAACTATCAGTTTGATATAGTTTTTGATAAGATGAAGATGTCAGATTTTAACTTTAGAGAATTTCTGGAATTGGAGTAGTCAATTTGGATGACTTGCTGTAGTTATATTCTGAAAATTATTCTTGAATTTTGGCCATTAAAAGTAAACATTCTTTATTATAGCTTACTATCATGAGGGAAAGTAGTTCACAATAGCTAGTCTTTCTAGAGTATAGATGAGGTTCACTCCTGTGGCTGCTAAAATGAATGCATGCATAAACTTATCTGAAAAGTCAGAAAGGCAATAACTAAAAGACCAGGATAGTGGGGAGCTGGCTAAACGCAGAGAGGTAAACTCTTCCCTGTTGCCTGTTGTAGGAAGATTTGCTTATGTTGGAGAGTAGGGAGAGAATTCTGGTTGAAATCACGTCAGATCTGAAGTCAGCCAGTAAGTGTCACAGGCTCTTTATTCCAAGCCTGAATATTTAGACCTAGGGTGTTGGTTTTGTTTGTTTGGGGATTGTTATTTGTTTTGGGTTTTTTTTAATAGAAAAAGAAGAAAACAGCTCTAGGCAGATATTTACATTGTTTTAAATCTTTTTTTCTTCCAAGGATTAAAGGTAATCTGAAATGAATGGCACAATGATAAAATCATTTGGTGACATTAGTGAATGCTGCTTTTGAACAAGCACGGCAGTGGGAGGTTACACTTTATGCAGTGTTGAGATTTTTGAAACTTTGGCAAGACATGCTGAAAGAAGTACATATTTAAATCTGTAGGTCTTAACCTTGTATGAAGTGCTTGGTATTGGCTAATTTAAAGTAAAGAATGGAGTGGAATTATTCTTTCTGTATATGTGCCAATTTTTGTCATCTAGGATATCCGATGGATGTCAGTTTTAACACCCATCAATTCATGGTAGACTTACTGAATGATGAAGAGTTCTCATCTTAAAAAATAGAGCGTGGGTTAAAGGTCCTATTGAATTTTCAAATTAAATCAGTAACAGGAGAAGTAACAGCAAGTAACAGAAACGGGCTTAATGTTTTGCAGGTGTTAGTATGTCCTTGTTCAACTGTCAGCATATTACTAACCAAACAAGGCAAGTATTTTAATCTATGTACTATTTTTAATATAACAACTCAGCAGATAAGCAGGTAGACATCTTGTGTGAAAGATTAGGTTTGTATGACTGAGCTTGGAAACATGCTAAGGGAGCAAGGGAACTCAGTATTAACTTGTTTAACTTTGTAAACAAGGTATCAGAATAGATCCAAGTGACCGACCTGTCATTTTTTCACATTTATTTTATCTTGGTTTTAAAATAAAAGGCAAACCTTTCAGCTCATTGTAAATCAATAAGTACAAATTCTCTTCAGAAGGTCAGCTTGAAGAATTGTATTTTTTCCTGTTTGTCTTCATGTGTGTAAGATAGTTTCTGAAGGACTTCTTCTGAAGTGATTCATATTTCACTTGTAACTGCCCCATAATCTTCTAATACTATAAAATACCTGTATGCTGGCATCATATTGTGTTTGTATCTAACAGAATTATTTTCACTTGAATTCTTTGTAGCAATTCCTGTACCAAAACCTGTTGCACTTTATAATGGAAACTCTGTTAGTCACCTCTTACTACAGTGGTCCAGATGTTGCACTGTAATGGCACTATTGAAAATCAACTTAATGTATTCTGTATAGAATAACTAAAATTTCAAAATTATAACTTAAGGATGGAGCACCTAAATGCATAAAAATGTTGGCTATTTGGCATTGGAGAGCAAAATTACTGTACATTTTAAATATCTTGCTTTTAAAATAAGTTAATTGATAAAGCTACAAAACCATTGAAGACCCAACCATCAAATACCTGCTTGAGAGATTTAAAGGGAAGCACTCTTAGTAAAAGATGTGGTACCTGACACTCACTCTTGAATTCCTGGTGTGGGGAAAGGCCCGTAGAAGCTTATTCATCATTTCTTTGGTCGTCTTGATATTTAGGGGATAGTTGCTTAGTTTTTAATCTTTCATGAAGACAAGTATAAATATCTTCTTCCTGTATAGTATAGCTTTGAAATTCTTAATGCATGACCTTAATTTTAACATTACAGTTTTTATATTTTGCTGTCTGATGTTGGCAGACTTAAGTACATGCCTTAGTTGACTTTGCTTCAAATTGTCCTTGAAGATCTGCAAGTGAATATATTTTTTCATTGTAGTACATTGCAAACATGCCTGAGCTTTATAGCATGTGGTGTATAAAGGGAACCATTTAAGCACCAACTATCTTAAGTGCTTGGATTGAACCATTAGGGCCTTCAACCATCTGACTGAAGTGTTGTGCCCTCATGATGGAAAGGATGGTGCTTCGAGTAGTATGAGAGAAGTTTCTAGATTCAGAAAAAGTTAAAAGAGAAATAGTGTTATTTCTTAATCAGCATTTAAGACTTCCTTTGGGGTGGGCTGAGGGGTGTGCAGGGAGTGGTAGTTGTGGTTTTGTATTTCTTCCCATGTCCTCCACCCCAAATCTGTAGCAGGACATCCGTCTCTTCACAGACAGCACCTTCCGAAATGGGTGACCTGTTTCAGAGTTGGACAGCTGCATGAAGCATAATGTCAGTTCAACTGCACTTTCGGTGTTAAGAGATTATTAAGACTAGCAGTGATACCTTTAACTATTTGTTTTCACTTGCCTAACAAAAAGCCACAACCCTTGCAAGTTTGCTATTATTATTTCTGAAAGGGAAGGAGAAATAGTGCAAGTGCAACCAACATACTTCAGTAATGGACTGTTTGCAGCCAGCAAAATATTTGTGATTGCCCTGATCATGCCAAAAAGTCTAGATTTTTTTTATTTTGGCCTTGGGAGAGAAGAACAAAACCTAATCAAAACATGTTGAAAACAATCATTTGGCTATGACAAACACTCAGTGTTTGTTCCCTTTGAGAAGTCACCTTCCTATTTTATCTTTAGTTGGGGAATTCTGGGCATTACCAGAGGGGCAGTTTGGGGCAGTGCTGCTGCCCTAAAGCTTTTGCGGTGTAAGCCTGCTTTTCTGCCAGTAGGCAGGCCTGTTGGGCAGGAATCTGCACAGAATCTGAACGTGTAGTGCCCAGCAGTGTAGTGAGGGACTGTTTGGCAGCAGTAACGTCCTGATCCTCAGGCTGTCCTCTTCCACCAGCCATCACAAGGGTCCTGCAGCTCAGATACATAAGTCTTCTGGGAACTGAAACTGCTTTTGCTTTGCATGGGCAGGGATGTTTAGTACCAGACATGTAAGTGTATTATGGTGCCTGAATACTTTGGATCTGTCAGTGATTTAGTTCTTTTGTTTTGTTCAAAGAAGCAAATTTAACTACTGTTAACATCCACTGTACAGAGTGTGCATATAATAGCTTAAGATATGTATAGAAATACTAATGAGTGATAACTATTTTTGTAACTTAAGATGTTCTTGTAACTGTGTAACAAACAATCTATCCACTTAAGCATGATAAACACTAGAAGTAAAAGGGTATTTTGGAAAGACTTGTGGGACATAAACTATCTTAATGTAAGTTAACTGGGACAAGGAATCTTGTTATTTAGAGGTTCAAAATCTGAAGTTAACTTGATTATGAATATATGTTTCTAGACAGGATTGTTTGACTCAAAAATTGTATTAAATTTTCTATTTAAAAAGCTTGGATCATGTATCTCTTTTTTTTTTTTTTGACTGACTTAATCTTTTTCTCTTCTCCTCCCTGTCTCCCACAAGTTTCCTCCCTATTTGACCATATTTTCCCACTACTTTCTATGTATTTTCAATGGTATGACTTCAATTTTTGTAACTACTGGCATTCCATGATGTGAAAATTTTGCAATCTACTTTTTTTTGGTACTATGTTTTATTGTGTTTAGTCTGTAATAAACTGAAGCATCTGCAAGCTGAACACCATATGTGAATGAATTAGTGTTTGACTGAACTACTGAAGTAACTGAGTTTAAACCTGGGCTCTTGTGGTGGGTTGACCCCTGCCAGGTGAGCCCCCACCCCATTGCTCATTCACCTTTTCCCCCCAATAGTGGAGAGAAACAGGACAGAAGTGAGAAAACTCTTTGGTTAGGATAAAGACAGTTTAAGAAGGGAAGCAAAGCTGTGTGCACAGGCGAAGCAAAGAAAAAAGGGAGTTGATTTCCTAGCAGCAGGCAGGCATTTACAACAGCAAGACAAACACCATAACCATGAATGGCCTTTCTTTCTCTATTCTCTGAGCTTTTATAGCTGAGCATGATCCCATATGGAATAGCCCTTTGGTGAGCTGGGGGCATCTGTCCTGGCTGTGACCCCTCTCAGCTTCTTGACTACCCTCAGCCTAGTCCCTCAAGGTTTGGGCAGAGTGAAGGGTGGGGAGGAAGAAGAGGCAATGAAAAAGAAACCTCTGTGCTCTATGAGCACCACTCAGCTTTAGCCAAAACACTGCTGTGTTATCAGCACTGTTTTAGCCACAAACCCAAAGCGGGGAGTTGTGTTGGGTGCTATGAAGAAAATTAACTCCACCCCATCCAGACCCAGTTACAGCTATTTGCAAAGTTATTTCAAGCACTGATTCTTGCCTATAAGCTTTACTCTTTAAAAACTGGACAACAAAGAACATGGCTTTGGAACACTGATATTATTCAAATGTTGCAGGTGGTCTTACACGGATGTTTTTGAACACCTTAGTGGTCATTTTTAAGGTTTATCCTGGAGAAATCTATTCTGTGACTGCTACATCAGACTTCTGGTCTGGATATCTAGTGGGGGCCCTAGAGTATAGAGGGGGTTTTTGTGTTTTGTTTCTACTCCTGAATCTCTACAAAAGCTATTTCTTTTAAAACTAAGTTTAGATAGGGAAATAAGTATTTATGATTGTTATTTTCTTCTTCATACATTCCTTTTTCCTTCCCAGAGTTGTCATAACCATTGTTATGACTGTCCAAGCCTGGTATTGAACACTGTAAATTGGAGAAAAATAACCTTTAAGGAGTACTTTGCTATGTATAGATAAGAGTTTGAAAAGATGTGAAGAACTGCTTCTGTCTTGTTCTACCTGAATTACTTCTGTCTTTTTCTACCTATATGGAGACAGGTAGACAAAAGTATATATTTAGTAGTGAATAGTTTTATTTGATCCAAATACTTCAAACTACATGATTTGGATTCTTCTCTTGTTTTTTTTTTTTTCCCTATTCAGAGCAGGTAGGGGAGTACAAAAGTGAAGTCCTACCAGGCAAATTTCAAATGCCACTTTGTCTGCCTGGAGCAATAAAAGGATAAAAATACACTGGCAAATGAGATTAGATAAGCAAATACGAATTTGGGCAAATTTAAAGACCCAGAAATTGATATCCTAAAACACCCAGTGTAAATCATTTTGAGATCTAAACTACTGAAAGAACTGACATCCTAAATAGACTAGTTTCAAAGACCTGGCTGACAGAAACTTCTGAAAGATTTCAGGTTTCCCTGGCTGGCTGTGAATTGCTTTCCTTCTACTTCTCCAAATTTCATACAGATTTCAATATAACTGTGTAACCGAGTGCATACTTGGAATATGTTTTTGTGCTAATGCCTTCACCTGAGAGGACTCTGGGTGAATTGGTGAATGACACCAATTGTCTTCCAGTACAAAGATGACATCTATCTGGCAACTTAATACTAAATCACACATTTAATTTTGCTAGAAATCTCTTGATGTCACATGAGGTGAAGAGCCTGCTAAATCTTTGTTCTGATTTTTTTTCCTTCTCCAGGAATCCTTGCTTCTTAAGCCTCAGAGCTGGGATGCCTCACTCACGCTTCCTGTGTGTGGGTAGCAGGTGCTACCCACAGTTTAATGAGCTGTCACAGGCACTATGGAGCTGACCTTACTCCATAATGGAGCTGCTTTTTCATGAACCAGTGAATCACCTAGTGCAGGAAAACTAGAACCTGATTAAGGAGCTTCGGCATGACCATAATGTAACATTTCACTGACTGCAGTTATAGATACCTGAAAGGTAATGATGTATATATCAGACTTGAGAGGTTTTTAGGAAGTAATGCTTCTAACAGCCCTAGCAATATAGTTGAGGTTGAGAAATGAATGTAATTTGACTCTGTCTGTCTTTTCTTGTGCCAGTTGTACCACAAGACTCTTGCTCTAGTACTAGTCAGAGGAGTGATGTAAGAGTTACCTCAGTAGATGGTAATATGTAGAAAAATGACAGGTAAAGACTTATGATGTTTTTCATTTATTTTGGAGGCTTATATATTGTTTCTCAAATGTGAAGTCTGTCTTAAATCATTTAGGTTTGTGGAATGTTAGCAGCTGTCTGCACTGAGATCCATACCCACAATAAACTTGTGACCAAATTTTACATTGAGTGTGTTTAATAATTTCACATAATCAAAGCAACTATTTCACTTTTCATGCTGGCACTAAATTTGTGAAATTTTCATCAAATATGCAAAACAAATGTTAAGCCTTAAACAACTAAAATATGGCTTCAGAATACTGTCTACAAGCACTTTTGCTTGCTGCTAATCCAGAGACAGGGCAGAGCTACTATTTTCACACCCCTTTTAACATACAGTGTGACCTGACATGACTGCCCTCTGAACAATCTATGATCAGGAGAGGGTCCTGGCTTCTTTAAGATCCTCCATGGCGTGCCAGGATCCAGGATCTTCAGTATTGGTAAATATTTTCAGGAGCCAGGACGGAAGTGTTGTTGCCTTGTAGACTCTTGGAGGGGCAGAAGTGTTTGCGGAGGGACCTAGCAGATTACAGCCACTCTTTGATTTCTGGAAGCAAACTAAGCTGTTGTGTAAATACACCCGGTGTCTTGCTCCTGCAGATGGCTACCAAGCTTGCCTTTGGTTTGCTCTCACTAAAAATGCAAAATAGTAGGACAGAAGGAAACAGACTTAGAAAAAAATTAAATGTGCTAATCTTATGTTGCATGCTGTCAACTACACTCTTTGATATGCTAATACTTGAAAAATCCTATTTAAAGTGAAAGCTGGGTTTTTCAAACATAGGAGGGATTCAATTTCCTTCTTGAAAGAGCAGTGAAAACTCTGAATACTACTCAAGGTTACTTAGTAACCTTGATGAAGCCAGCTAAACCCAGGGGAAAGTGTATGCAGCGTCCTCTATTGAAAAAAACAGAGCCCCTAACCTCTAAGACATCTGGGAAAAAAACCCGCAACAATCAAACAAACAAAAAATCACTCCACCACTACTACTGACAATTTATTTCTAGATAGAACTGGTCATTACTTTCGGTGCAGTCTGTGGCATCCTAGTTTTATTCTGGTGATGTTTATTTTTTATTTTTTTTTAATATGGAAAACTAATGCACCAAGGTGGGTGAGCGCTGCTGCCTTCCCTCCATCAGTGATACCAAGAGCCTGTGGCATGTGCCAGGGCCAGCAGCCTCCTTAGTAAGATGGGTGTAGTTTAGGTGATGCTCAAGGAGATGAAGAGTGCGCGCCAAGGAAGAGAATGGGCTCAAAAGTGTATTTTTGCTTCCCAGCTCTTCACTGCCTACCCCACCTCAGTACTTAAGTGCAACTAGAAGCAAAGTAACCTTCCAGAAAAGATCAGGGCTCTCCCCATTGAACTGTTCAGATGAAATGGAATTTCAATCTAATAAATCTAGTTCATGACCTTGATCCACAGTGTGTGAAATATTCCCATTCAGAGGTCTATTTTGGAATTTAAAATGTAAGAGGCCTAAGTACGTATTAACTGAATAGCAGTGAGAACATTGTCAATGCCAAGATACTCAATTTAGTGAAAAATATTGAGCAGTGAGTGTGTAGCTGGAACTCCACAGTCAAAGATGGCAAAGAGTGGCTTTGCAAGAGTCTTCTCCCAGTACCCCTGAAGGCAGAAATGCAGAGGGCAAGTCCCTACCTCTGGAACAGTGAAAAGGGGCCAAGCATGCAAAGAATCAAGTGGTGGGTTAAAGGCCCCAGGCAGAAGGAAAGCTTTTGTAGAAGCTTTCCTACCCCCAAGAAAAATATTTGCATTATGCAATTACAAGTTTCAGAATTACTCTAGAAGAGAGTGATGTAATATTTTAGTTCCCTGTAAATCAACATTACTTTATATCCTGCTGAAACCATGATCCTTGGCTGCCTCTGAATTCAGTGGGTTTGAATTCTTCCTAAATATAGACCTGTGCAAGGTCATTATGAATGTGTGGGAGGGGATGGTTCCAGCACAATTAACACATGAACATAGGTAGAATTGGACAAATGTGTGTTAGACATAGATGTACTCAGTGAGATACTCTGTTTAGCCTCTGGACTAGGAAAACATGGTTAAGATATGATCTTGGTTAAAAACTCTAGCTGTTGACTCTGTCCCAGGGGTATGTACACTATTACTGAGGCGGCTCCATGACCTTACCACTCTGAATGTTTTCCTTAATGTGTTAGAGTGATGGCTTTAAACACATATTGTGTTATAAAGTACTAATATGTAAAAAATCTTTTTTACAGTGTGAAAATGTGCGATCTTGGTATAAATGCCTGACCCTGTTCTTTGCTAGATGTCTTCATCATTATTTTAAAGTACATAAAATTAATGTTTAACATCAAAATGTACTTTTTGCTGCTACCTAGGGAAGGAAATATAGAATGTACCTGCTCAGAGTTTCAGTGTTACAACATCATTTCTAGATAGTGAGTTAACAGTACATTGAGAAACCTGTTCCAAATTCAGTCTCTATCACATAACTGGGAAAATCTTGTTTCTCACACATGCTTCCCTATGTCATTTTTAGCGTACTCACACACTAGACTTGAATTTTGTATCTAGTAATTTATTTAAAATCAGATGTATTCCTTAATGGCTTTCAAAACTAAAAAATTCCTGCACTCCTTCCCAGGCTCTCAAACTGTGACCTTTAAAGAGCAAACTGCCTTATTGTGAAAATGTGGCTGTTCTTACCCCTTCACTACAGAGAGACTGATTCGGATGTAGTGTCTTCAAGATATGTATGTTAATCACCATTAATGCAAATCAAATTATGGAAAGCAATTTTCCTATTGTATGAACAAGAGTATGTTTGAGAGTTGTACCAGGATATTTGGGGTGGCATCTATTTTCTGTAGACACTTAGTTTTTTAGTAATTGGATATCTTGTCAATAAAAACAGCGCGGAGTGGCTGAGTTATCTCTTAATGGTTGAGGGAGGTAAAATTCACTAGAAGGGTATAAAAGTTTAGTGTAATAACAAATGCAGTGATCCAGTTTGTTAGCATGTCACATGCTCCTCCATAGTTTTTACATCTATAAGGCACTGCAGAACATCTCTGCTGTTGCAGGGTGTATTTGTGGTGACCATGAAACAGACAAACTGGTCTGGAATTTTAGGTTGATGAGGATGGTCTTTTGCTTCATTTTTTTTTCTTTTTTTTAGTCTCCTTAGCTATTTGAATAATAGATACTAGCAGTATTACCTTACAGGTTAATCAGTAGAACCTGGGTCTGATAATGTAATGCCCTCACGATTGGCTTCTCTAAATGCATTTCTGGATATAACTTACCTGTTTTATTTTAGGAAAGTCATCTGGACAGCCTTTTCACGCCACCAATGATATGATACTGAACTGTGAGTGGGTGGAATCTCATGCATTACTACTTCTGGATAATTGTTCAAAACCTACAGTGCAAGCACATTTGATTAACTGCTTGCAGCAATCTAGAGTCCAATTCTTTGTCATTACGTCTTCAGGAAAATTTGGATCTAGGTTCGCAGCTCCCACTGTGAGACCAGAGCTGATGTAGCCATATTGCCAGATACTGTGGCCGTGACCTCTTTTGAACTGATCCAGTGCGGCAGTGTGGGGAGTTTTGTTGGTTTTGGTTCCCAAGCCTGATCATTTGAACTAATTAGTGAAGAGATTTACAAACCAATGTGCCCAGGTTCCTGGGGTTTGAGTTCCAGTGGGAAAGCATGCTGCAAACAGCTCTGTTGCCTTGCAGTGTCAGTGGTCACTCCATTAGGATGGCTGATGGATAGCAGTGGGTGTGCAAAGTACGGAAATCCTTAAGTAACTGTCAGGAGATATAAGCTGAAGCTGCACAGAATCTGACACAAATCTCATCTCAAGTGTCAAGAAGAGCAATTACTTTATTATGGAGGTATATGAGATGATTGGTGATTCAGCCTCTGTGTGTGTGTGTGTGTATGTGCCTGTGCATGTGCACACTTTCCCATGAGGGCTACTGAGCCATCCCCTTTGCAGCTTTCCCCTCATGTTTGTGAATTCCATGCTGAAAACTCATGGTAAAAAATTTTATCATTAGCATAAGACTGTTCAAAAAAGGCTGTTTTGAAGTCTGTCATTTTAAGGTTAAACAATGTTTTGTGTTTTCCTCTTCAATTATCCTTTAGCTCAAGTGAAGAAATTCTGCTCTGAAAATAATGCATTCAAATTCCGCAAAATGCTAAATAGTGATGTCATCAAGGCAGTTTAGAGTGGATTTTACAATTAGTGATGGTAAGAAGTCACAGAAAATCTTTATTTCTGCTCATCACCACTGGTCATTAATACTGCAACATTGAGATCAGTGAGCACTTTCACTGAACAACATTGATGATCCCTGTGAAAAAAGCATAAAAAAATGACAATTATTGAATCCTTGCATAACTAGAAAAGCATAGTCATAATTAGGAAAGATCTGAACATATACGTACATACCATGTTACAGAAATGTTAAGTTTTTGTAAATAAAATCCGCTCAAATGGCAAACTAACTCCCTCAGAGCTGGTGTGATACATTGCATAACAAGTGCTTTGTGAATCCTTTTGAAAAACCAAATGTTAAAACCATAAATTATATATATAACTAATATATATACATCTTGTTCATATACTGTATGTAATATATATTTTAGATAATACATATAATATATAATACACAATGTGTAGTATAATATATACATACACAAGAAATATGTATGTAAAAGGAAAGAAGAACAGATGTGTTACTTCTGCTAGTACTTTACACTGAAATGCTGAATCTATATTTGGTATATTGATAAAGTGGGTGCAGCTTTCCCCTGGAAAGCTAGTGAGAGCTGCATCTGTGTAGTACATTCTGAAATGAAGCCATTCATTTAAAAGATGAATGAATACACATCTGAGCCAAATTCTGTACTTTATTCTTGGGCAAGATTATTACTTCTTATTTAACAGATTTAAATTCTGTATTTCTCCATTTGGCAGGCAATGATAGGAAACATCAGAACCTAGAGAAAATAAATTTTGCAAAGAATCACTGCCAACTAAAAAGAAATCTTCAAAAGTAAGATGAGCTCATGCATAACAATACTACCAGCATGTAGGTATCAGAGCGAGGAGTGCTAAAGTACATATAAAAATCTACTTTATAGTATTGTTTAGCTGCTGTTTTCTCAAATGGAAAAGAATATTTTCAATTTATTTATTTTTTCAGAGAAAGAAGAATCATGTAGTAGCTTTTTTTTTGTTGCCTGTCAGAAATACCTTGGTGTTTTCCTTTGTCAACTTAATCACTAAATTAGAAACATAAAACAAATTATTTTAAGTAATTTTGAAAAATTAAAGTTCCTTCTAATGAAATATTAAATGTGCCGTGCACAAGAAAAGTAGACTTTCAAATGCAGCAAGAAGTAAAGTGTAATTAATATAATTTTAGTAGAATTTTAAGTAGTTGGATAGAAAGATACATAGTTCTTTCCTGGTGGGGTTAAAGTATGGTTTTATCTATAGCACACCTGATTCCATTAAAAAATAATATAAAATAATCAGGAAGAAAGCAGTGTCATGTATCTTGAAAATACATTTTGGGTAGTTCAAAGCTTAAAGCATTCCCAAACTGTTATGATTTTATTCGAAAATTTTTTGAATATTTTTTAACCAAATTCTTCCAAATGCATTAAATGCTTTTTTTATTAGTGCAGTACAACACTCAAAATCCAAAGCAATTTTCCAGAAACATATTTAGCTTTTGTCATTGTGATATCTTGATCTTTCTTTTATAGGCTAATTTATTTTCCTTCTGTAGATGTTTGCAGATCAACTGCTCAAATGCCTAAGTCTTAGTATGAAAGTATCACTGCTGGCTGAAATTTGGTATTCATACAAAACAAAAAGTATTTTATTTTGAATCAGAAGAAAAATCAGGAGTTTTTCAGCAAGGAGAAATATAATTTGGAAGCTCAAACTATAAGGATGTTATCAGGTAATTGCAGGGCCCCATAGGCAGATTCAGTTGTTGTCATGGTTCATGAGCAGCGGATCTGGGTTACAAAGAGGCACACCAGACACACTGTAGTATAGCTGAAGCCAGGATTTTGGGGACCTAAAATTGGTTAAATCAGGACAAGCCTTTGAATTTGGCAAAGGCTTCAGCATAAGCCAACCACTGTGATTGGTTTGTCTACTACAAAGAAAGAAAAACTGAGATTAGAGATTAGTAGTAACAGTACTACTACAGTTCTGACAACCTTCACCTATCAAGTTTGTTTCTCTACAGAGCTGTAAAAGTGCACCATAATTTTGACCTCCAGTGCTTGAAAAGGTGTGTATATGTGTACGTATACACATATATGAATACACTTTTGGGATATTAAGCTCTGAAGGTTCATGAGAGAAGACATAAACCTTGACGGGATCATTGAGTCTAAGGATTATTCTAGTTTTTGCTGATTAATAGGCTTTTAGGCTTTAATATTACATTGTTAAACTATATTTTTGCAGAAGAATTATTATATAATGACTGTCTTTGCTGTCTTTGTAATATACTGATGATCTTGACAGATTTTCAGGAGACATCTGTTAACAGTCCCAGGAGGGGTGTCATGATGATAAATAATGACTGTATCATCCAGTGTTGTCCCTAGAGAGATGTTCCCTCCAGTACAGGGTGACTGCGGAAAAATAGCTAATGGCCCAAACTGAATTGGCATGCAGTCTGAAGGTTTCATATGACAGTATTTCAAGCTAAAGGATATTGATACACATCACCTCTACTCAGTGTGTTGTTATTCAAATCATTTCCTGACATAGTTTATTCAGCATCCTTTCCCTCTTTCTTCTGACCTAATTTCTGGCTACAAATGATACAGCATCCATTCATAACATGTGTGATGCAAGTGTCTGGCTTATAGACTGTGTCTGAAAGCATATTAAGCAAAAACACAATAGTGCCTAGGAGCCATAAGCCTGGGCATGTCAGGTGGATAATGCCGGAAATACAGTTTCTAGTTGAGCTGTCATTGAAAGTGAATAGTCAAGTTGGTGTTTATGTAAGTAACCCATGTATTTTCCTGGGAAATCTAGGACAAAACTTTCCATGTGTGAAATGAGTCTTGTAGCCTCACAATCCTTACACTGTCCTAGGTAGACTTTCTATGCCTAACTCACAAAGATGAAGGTCCTGATAGTTTCAGGTGATCTGCAATGGCTGCCCAGGCAGGCAGCTGGATTGGGACTATGAAGGAGGAACAAACATTAAAACTTCCTGTATTCTGGGAATTAAATACTTGACATCCACAAAACGCATTCACAGGCCTGAAGGAAAGAAATTAGAATACAAAATAGATGTCCTTCCTTATAGACTTCTAATCTCCCACTTCACTTCTGTGCTGGAGTGTTTTCCAACAGAGTCATCTCATGGTTAGTTTTCTTACATTAAATTTTTGTCATTTCCAACAAAAATAATTACACATTTTGCTGGCAGTAGATTGCTTAAAACTTTACTTTCTGTATGTTCGGTTTCTATTTATTCTCCTGAATACATATGCCTGTGAACATATCCAGAATACATGAGTTATACATCAGATTGTAGAGGGATCTGCAGCAAGAAACACGAATAACGGTATGATAAAAATAATATTAATTGAAAAATTGTTAGAAAAATTTTTTCTTACACCTCTGGCAAACCTACACCATTCACTCAGAAACATCCTTTTGTGTCATGTTCTGCAAACACCAAGTTAAACAGTCAATGCAGAATAAAATGTTCATTGCTCGACTAGAAACTAGCTATGGACTAGGTGTAAGCCCCAATACAGACAGCAGAAGACTCAGTGAACTGGATTTTGGAGGAGAATTTACCTGAATCAAGGAGATTATTTTTTAAATTTTGTTGATATATTTTTAATGATAACTTTTATTACACTAAGAGCTTTGTCAAGTTTATGAATATTTTTGAGATCCTTGGTCAAACATTATGCTAAAGTATTACTGGAAGTTTTTTAATATAACTGAAATAAGGCAAGAAGTTTCTTTTTTTCCTTTAAAGCCAAAATGAATGTTGTAACTTAGACAAGTATGCTTATTTAAATTCTTGGTTTGGGTAATCATCATTCTGCCAAGGATTTTATTGTGATCTGGAAAGGCTGGCATCTCTGGAGCTATGATAACATTTGCTTTCTGCTCAGAAGCAGCACAGAGCTTGAACTGGGGAGGAGTGAAAAAGAAGATGCCACTTGATCCAAATAATATCCAGGGGTTGTAATGTAATTTGAAGTACTGTCTGGACACTCTGACCCATTCCATTTGCTCATGCACTGGATGTGACAGTCCTGTTGCACAGCTGGAAAATAGCCCTTAGCTTTGTGGTTGTTCGATGTACCTTCAAGCTGCTCATCTGGTGAACTTGTCAGTCACATTCACCACTGGAAATGCAGGGACTGAAGGGCAGGGTGGCAGTGCTGGAGTTTCAGTGTTCATTCAGTTTTAGCTGTGGACAGCAACCTTGAGGCATCTGTTCTGATGCATCTTGTGCTACCTCATGTCTTCACTCCGAGTCCTCACGGCTTTTCACACACTTCTGCCTTTTCCCAGCAGGTGCTCTGCACATGCCTGCAGATGCTCCATGGATGTGACGCGGCAGGAGGGGTGTGCTCTCTTACAGGCCTTGTGTGCATCCTGCAGCAAAGTCCCTCAAGCCTTTCCTCAGACCTCTATATGTAGTGTGACAAACCCTACTTGTCAGACCCCATCACTTTGGGAATTTCATGTTCATAGACAGAATTATATGTCTATTTAGTTCTAGGTCCATGCCTACATTCCAGGCAATGACTCTGTGTATGTGTTTTTCCACTCATATATGCACACTCACATTCTTGCACTGTTGGGTCATTGTACATTTACCTGGAAAAACACATGTATGTGTAATACAATGTTAATATTTAATCAGACTCCCTATTAAGATTTCCACCAAGCTAATGTTCAGAAAACTGAACAGATCTTTAAAAAATAATAAAAAAAAGCAATCACCATAAATGGGATTATTTTATAAAGACTCAGGTGAATTAGGTTTCTATAATGTTAGATATGGATAAAATACTGTAAAGAACATGTACTATGTTTGCCATGTATCTATGTTTTAATAGGTAGGGTTAAATAGCTCTTTTCCCAAAGATATTGCTATCAAGGAGGCAGTTATTTTCACTAAGGAAGCTTTCCTGCCTGGAATGAGGCATCTTTCCCAGAGATAGTTTTAGATGTTTCTCTGCATGCATTCCACAGAAGTTGACTCCCCAGGTATGAGAGAGACAACACTCACAGACATGCTACAGGGTCTCAGCAGCCAGAGGACAAGCCGAGAGGGGGATGCAATGATAAAGCCTGGGGAACAAATAGGAATTTTGCCTTTTCTCAGCCTAGTGCTGCTCACAGCACTGCTAGGGTTTTTTTTTTTGTAAGTTTTCAGTGTCCTCAGCTCCAAAATAAAACTTTTTGAATCCTTTCTGCTGCTTTGGCATTTTTGGGGGGAATACCTGTGTATATTTTGCTTTACACATAAATGATAAATGAAAAGGCTGTGAAGGCTCATAGTGCAGATACACTTCCTGCTCTGTTTTATATTGTTAAGCAACATATGCTTGGATGAGTTAGTGTCCCATCATAAATTCAAGCCTTCAAGCAAATTCTGACAAATCGTTAACAGAATTTAATTACATTAGGTGAAAGTAACAAAGACATTTCTGAGGCTAAGAGTTTTCAGAGAGATACAAGTTCCACCCCTCCTTAGGCTAGCTTGATGCAATGTGCCAACTCCAGCCAGCTTGAAACAAGTCCTAGGGTTGCTTGTCAGTGGGCTTTTTAGCCCAGGTCTCTTGCTGGAAAAGTCACTTTTCTTGCTGCTGTGCTTTTAACATCATGACTGAACTGTGAATTAACATTGCAAAAGACTATAGTCTCTGAGACTGTACAGGTTCTTTTTGCACAAAGTCTCCTCTGAACTTTTGAACTGTGGAAGAACATTTTGAATCTATCTAGAATTTGAGAAAAAAAATTTCTATTTTTAATTTACTGTGAACACTATGGAGCACTTCAGTATAGCTGAGAGAATATGAAAATGGAAGGTGAAGACTTTGTCATGTAAAGAAGGTTACATATCATGTAAGTGACCACACTGACCAAACTTAAGATTTCCACTTTCTTAGCCTCATCTTCAGTCTCTCAGGCTACAGATTTCTTCAGACCACCAAGTCTCAGCAGTGGAGTTGATCTCAATGCCCAAGTTAATCTTCTGCACTTGTCAGCGCTCTCTGGAGAGACATGAGTTTGTCGTGTCTCCAGCTTCCCAGGCACTGGGGTGGTTTCTGTTGGAGTCACACACTGGTTCTGCTCACAGCCTGCTGCTTGGCTCAGGGGCTCTGCACAGAGCATCCTTTCCCTACAAAAAGTGCAGCAGAGAGATACACCTATCTCTGGGGCTTCCTCAGGGGGCCACACACCCCACCTGAGTGTTAACAACTGGCGAGCGCTGTTCCTATCTCCTGGGTTCCTCCTCATGGGAAACTGTATAGACAACCATGTTTATTCTTTCACAGAATGACATTTACCTTAAATTTCCTCTGCACTCTAATGACTGTACTTCCTGAATATTCCCTGCTGTTGTGCTCCAGAATACTCTGTACTCTAATGGCTAAATCAGATCATTGCAATGCTGGTCTTAGTGTTTGTACTTCAGATTAAAGAATGTGGTTTTGACAAGACATCTGCTGAGCAAACCACTTTTTCCTTAATCAGCATGTTCTGCCCCTGGGCACTTAATCTCTTCTAACAATTGTGGCAAAAATAATTGAGCCCACAATCTCTGAAGCATAGGCTCTTAGGGGATTATTTATGGCACTAACGAATTTGGGATTTATTTCTTAGAAGGATGCTAGATCTGGAAATCTAGGCACCCCTAATTCCTCTTCCTTTAAAGATTTTATTACACTGTCAGGAACTTTCTCTTTTCCAAATTTTTTTAACAGTAATTACTCTGTCAGATACATCAGTACATCTTTTAGATTAGATATTTTGCAATGGGACCATTTCTATGTGGATTCCATAAAAGCTGTATCTTTCCTACAATGGGAGTACTTTTGACATCTCTCTTTTACACAACCATCAATTTTTGCAGCATTTGCAAGGACCTCATATCTCAGCTGACAATTTCTATGTCTGTTTGGTAGTGTTTAGTGGGTTCAAAGGCAATAGGCAAGCTGGAGTTAGGCAGATAGTGTGTATGCTTATTTGTTTCTCTAGAACCAAGCTAAAAGCCAATAGTCCCTGTTCCATTAAGACTGTACTTATTAGCTAATTCACTCATGGATTTGATTCATCCAATTTTGATTTGGAGATGCCTTGCAAAGTTCCTTTGTAAATGGGACTCTTCATGATGCAAGAGTCAAATAACTGAGTGTCAGATGAATGTGTGAAACCTGATAATTTCTCTGCTCTGTGCCTTGCAGGTGTGGGACGTGGTCATGAAGGGAGCATGAACAAGCTTAGTCATGAGATACACAGGCACCTTTCATTAGTCTATGTGAATTTGATGAACTGGATTTGAAGCTGGTTTCTGAAACTGGCTCCACTGCTTAGTCACTGTGTGTTGGTGGCAGAGGATGGTATGAATAAGCCTGAGGACCAGGGATCTGTGTTCTGCTTCACAGGTGACTCAAGACCGACCTCACCAAAATCATTTGCTCTCTCTATTACAGTCTTCCCACACCTGAAAAAGGGAGAAGCGAAGATGAGCCCAACTTTTCTGGTGCCTGAACACTTAGGAAGAGCCCTGTGTAAAAGCAGCGTACAACTAATCTCTCATCTCCAATGTCCTGATCAACTTATCTCTTACGGGAAGTGCTGAAACTTTCTTTCTCTTGGTGATTTTTTGGAGTTACAGAGCCCAGGCATCATTAATGGCATTACAAAGGCAAGCAGATAGTCACACAGACAAGCAAAATTAAAGTTAAGGGGGGTTTTGTCACTTCAGTGAAAAAATATCCATATGCTGTACGAACTTCATCTCTGATATGAGGAGGAGGTGGCTGGTGTTGTGCCAGTCTAGGGGAGGATGGTGGAAGTCACAGGGTCAAAAACTGGCAGGAGCATGGTTGCTGTCCTTAACAACATATTTCTTTGGCAATTGTTGCACTCCCAGTTGGTTTCAGACAAGTGCAGATCCCTGACCTACTGTGCACACCTACTGAAGCAGGGCACCCACTGGGGCAGAGCACCCAGCTCACTGGCTCCTAGCACTGGGTGTCTTCACAGACCCTTGCTGTGATGCCCTCTACTTTTCCTTTCTTTTTTCAGCTGCTTCCATTAAATATAGATTACCTCCAGGCACTGTTGCAGTGGTTGAAGGCTCCTCTTCCATCTTGACCATGTGAAGTGGAAGTCTTGCTGATCTTGGCATGCTTATCTGCTCTGGCCTTTGTGACTGTTCAGTTTATGGTGTAACTTTGTAAAGGTAAATTGATGCTGCAGGCACCTTGGTTTCAGCTGTTTTCCTGGCTTTGAGGCTAACACCTTCCCCAGAGTGGGAAGGAAAATGATGTCCCTAGCCACTTCTACATATTCTGTGTTTCCATATTGCATATTCTATTGCTTGTGAAAGGGAGGAAACAAATAGTCCTCAACTTCTGAAATGCTGTTACCTCTCAGAAAGACTCATGAAATGCTCCAAATGAAAAGCTTTTGTCTACATATTTTATCATTTAGCCAGAAGTGCAGCTGTTGTGAAGAGGTTTTATTTATAACTTTGCTTAAGTGTGGAGTCCTAATTTCTGGTTTAATCTGAAGACCATTTCAGACTTGAGCTCTTTGTGAAAAGGAAATGAAAGTGGGTTCAAGAGACTTTTGTTTCCTGAAACCCTAGTTCCCACTTAGCAAAGTGCTTTCGTGCCACAAATGAATGAAAACTACAAGGGTTCATTCAGGAACGTAACATCTATTTAATTGATCCATTCACAACCCCAAAATCAAAGACATCATTTGTTAGACTTTGACATATGGATTGAGTATGCTCCTTTTGCTTCTAGATGACATTTTTCTCCTCCCAAATTTAGCTAAAAATGTAAGAGCCTCTCACTTTGACAGATTCACAAAACTCCTTTGTCCCTTCTTGGTTAACCATTGACTCTTTGTGAAACCCAACAAGGAATCACAGTCTCAATAGATAGTCCCACTATGTTGTGGAGAAAGAAAAACAAAAAGGAATATCATGAATTACTTATAAAGTTCACTGAGATACAGCCACTGACAAGAAGAGTAATGGCTACCTTCTAGGCTTAACTCTTCTAGGCTTTTCATTCTTTTTACTTCACAAAAGACTTTCATTAATGAGCCACAAAGGTGAAAGTGGGTTGACAGTGTGTCCTGTATTCATAGAGTGATGGAAAAGCTATCAAGTAAGGTGGGACCTACACATTTTTCATGGCTTCATGCTTTTTTGTTACATTCAGAAATACCATCTGCTTCAGATAAACAAACGTACAGTCTCCCTTAAACATGAAAAATACTGCCTGATTCCTTCTCACTGTACAAGTCACAGCTGCTGGGCCTGTCTTGAATTATTGAATATGGGAGAATGTTCACCAGGAGCAGGTTAATCCGGTCTCATTCTAATCTTAGTATTAAGAGGGGAAGCACTAACTAGGTTCCTTGGAATGTGTGGGTGAAATTGAAGGAAACATGGGCTAAGGTGGCCTTAAGGCACAGCCATGCTTTTCCACATCTGTACTATGCTAGGGGCTGAAGCAATCAGCAGGCCTGAGTAGAGCATAACCAGGTTTCCGAAATACACTCTGCTTACTGTCATCTGCTGTCGCTTGTACATTGCTACAGAAGTACTGTTTCTGCAGTGTCAGGAGCTGCTGGTAGCTATAAACTACATCAGCCAAAGCACACAACACAAAAAAATCCCAACTATTATTCATTTATTTTTTTGAAATTCAACCAGACACACAAAATCGCCATTTCACTAATTTATATGAATAATTTTCTCGCACATCTCTCAAGATAGCTGAGTCCCCTCAAGCTAAGACAGCTGCTTATGTGGATTAGGTTAAGGGGCAGACCTATGAGCTATGATGCTGATAACCCTCTGAAAAACATCCTCCCACTCTGCCAAAGAGCTCTTAAAAAGGCTGGGGGTGTTTCTCTCCAGTTCTGTTCTCACCTCACAACAACTCCAACTTCCCCAGCATGTTTCTCTCACCTCCCAGTGAGACCATCAGGAGTAAGCATGTCAAAGCCTTACGGAAGTTGCAGGGGCAGTAAGTTAAAGTGCTGGTAGCACTTTAGCAGTTAACTGGGAAACTCATTTCCTAATCTTGCTTTCATGTTTGCATGACCCTTCTATTTTATCATGCCCAAAGAGCATTGACAAAGACAAGGTATGCATCAGGGACTTCACTGGCTTGCCAATTGCATTCTATTGTGTATTGGGATACAAGAGGCCTCACCTGCACAGGCGAGGAGCTGTAGCCATTTCACAGATGCTGCTTATATTCAGGGTTACCATCTCAGTTTCTGCTGGCCTCCTAGATGTCTGAGAAGTGGCTTCCTTCTCACTCATGGGCAGCTCTCAGCCTCTTTCCTATTACTCATCTTTCTTGCCATCTGTACCGTGTACCAAAATGGTATATTTTCTGGCTGAAACTTCACTGTAGTGAAGGCTGTTGGCAACAGAGCTGGCAACATGCCAGAGAAATTCTAGTTCTTGATTAATGTAATGCCCAGACCTAAAACTTTTGTTTAATTAACAGTGTATCTTTCAGAAACAGGAGTAATCCTTGCAGACAGATACCCTGCAAGGACTTTAAAGGCTACATGTATACACCTGTGTAATGAAGTAGAAGCTTTGCCTAGGGCTAGTTTGAAATCTTATAGCAATGTAAAATCAGATTTTGATTGGCTTTATTCTAGCTGCACAAAGGACTCCAAAAGGGTCTTTCCACGGGGAGACATTAAAGACTCAAAAAAATTTGCAGTAAAGGTAAGCTGCAAAGATTTTCACTATTGAAAATTGAAAGCTGAAATAATTTGTCAAGAAAAAAGCAGATTTTTCTTATCCCTTACAGCATTATAGACAAAAATTTTTTATGAAGTGGGCAAAATTACCATCATAGATTTAAAATTATTTAACCTATCCCCACTTTGCCATCTGACTCTCTTAATTTAATATGGCTTGCAATTAGCTCTGCAGGCTTCAGTCAGAAAAGCTTGTTCAAAAGCACTTTTCAAAAACTGCTCCCTCAGTACCATTACAGGGAAATGCTTGCTCTGGGTGTAAATTGGGCCAAAGCACCCACTCAGACATAAGGAGGGTCAATTTTAGTTCCATTGCATGTACTTTTCATATATGGTAACAATGAAAACAATTTTTGATGTGTTTGCTTCAGAGGAGCTATATGATCTTATCCTAGAACAAGTAGGGGAAGTGTTGTTGATGTGAGGTTTCCTGTTGATGATTGTTGTTTTATGCTGAGGTGACACCAGGATTTGTTTCTTAACACTTAGCCGGACTGAACTCAAACTGAGATTTTTCTCTTCATGTGTTGTTGGAACATAAGAAAACATTTTAAAATATATCCATTTTAATTACAGTCTATGTTAAATTACATGTTCTAGGTAAAAGTACCAGGTTGTCATTGTTTTCTGTGTGACTCATGCTGAGGTTCTTTGAGTTGCTGAGCAATAGAAAGTATAGTTAGAGCCTTGCATTGATTTCTATGTGAATTGCATACACATATGAACCCTCAGATGCAGGCAATTTAGAGGCATTTGCTGCTTCCATAATGTATTCAAATAGCTTGGTTTTCCCAGCTATCTTAGTTATAAACAGTTGTCTCACTGTTTGGTTTTGTTTTCTCATTTCTGTGCTTTTCAGCAACATCAGACCTGATGGAGAGACAGATTTGTTTTCTTTTCTTAATGATTATTGTCTTTTCTGATGACTTTCCCCCAGTAAAATGTAGGACAATTGATTAACATTGTGAGTAGTAATTTGTGTTATTTTGTAAAGCTTGCAACTATTTCTGTGTTACTTATATGTGAGGCTGCAGACTGTAAGCCTGATTTTAGGAACAAAGCATAAGTGGAGTTATGTGTTACTGTGAGGATAGACTGGAAATTGAAAAGCTGTAATAGACAGTCCAACAGTACTTCCCTTCTGTCTCTATTATCAAATTAATAGCTGATAAATGACAAGTTCCTCCCTCTTTCACAAGCTTGTGAATACCTTATTTTTCCCAAATTATGTCAAGCCACAGAGTCCCTCTCAAAGTTGCCACAGTAATAAAGGAAATGTACTTTGAACATTTTTTCTACAGCCCAGTCTAAAATAGACCAGACAGAAATTAAATGTTTTGCTAAAAAAAAAGTCTGAGAGGAGCATAGTGCCTTCAACGGTAACAAATAAACAAATATCCATAGGGATGATACAGTTAATAGAAATTCACAGAATATGCTGAGTTGGTAGGGACCCACAAGAATCATGAGTCCATCTCCTGGCTCTGCACAGGCCCATCCCCAAGAGTCACACCATGTGCCTGAGTTACTCTAAACAGTTGTCTATTAATCTGTTTGCAGCACCTTCCCTCACACTTCTCATCATTAATATTTTAATATTGTGTAAAATACTTTGCCACCTGAATGCTGAGCAATTCTTCCTTAATAACATAGTGTGGAGTTAGTACTTTACATATCTAACCCAACAGATACAAAAAATATAGCATGTCATTAAACTGCTGGCTGCTATTCCACTGAAATAAAAGGCTCCTTTGGTCAGAGATGGATCACAGTCGGATTTTTTTTCCATTTCCAAATCCTAGTATGGTGATACTAGATAATAGTGAATCTGCTTGGTGTAGGTCATAGGGCAGATACTCCTATTGTGCATTAGGGGATGCTAGGGCTGTAAAAGTACATCTAGATTAGGATGTTAAAAGCATCAAGGTCTGTTTGCTAGTAAAGAGACAAACAGGCATGATATACCCTGCCCATGTAAACAGCCTTAGCCTATAAAACATGGCTGGGCACAAACTGCCTGCTAGGAATGGTCCTCGAGGAGTTCAGACTCTGTAAGTGTCCTCAGGGGTGGCCTGGGAGAATTCTGGCTCATATGACCAGGAGCCAGGCAGATCATGTGTATAGTTTACCACCACAGAATGTACTGTTTTCCTAGTAACAGTCTCTGACACTGCTTAATGCAGAACTACATGTGTTGCATGATCTTTGTGCTAGTTTCATATCAGTTCTTCCTGTTCAGCTGTAGACTTGCTTCACCACATCCCAAGTTCATCCTGTCTGACTCATTTGTGGTCTGAAGGATTCAAGATGCCACTTTTCCACACAGAGTATGGAGGTGACTGGTCAAAGGGGATTCAAAGCTGAGCACCAAGAGGTCTGGGTGTACTTTGTCATTTAAACAGACCAGGAAATAGTAGGATACTGAAGTGTTACTTGTAATATACATAGGCAGCAAAGAATACTACAGCATACTCTAATTGTGCAGTTTGGAAATACAGTGTACAGAAAACTATAAAGGGAATAATGAAGTAAGCCAAAACATGGGATTGTATAGGGGAGACATTCTTCTGTTGCCTTTATGCTTTAACTGCTTTCTATCCTGACTTCAGCTGTTTGCTTCTTGGTTGAGGGTTTTTTTTTCACTGTTCAGTTAGATTTTTCTTGTTTTCATCCCTTGTTAGAGGTTTACCATCCCCCACATAACACAGAGGGGAATAAATTTCAGTGGGCTTCAGTTTTTGCTGATTCCAAGCAGATTAAAATAAACACTCATTCTTCTTCACAAAACCAGTTAAAATACTCTGCCAAGGCAGTCTGCATCCTTACCATGCATATGTTAATAAGGCATTGTGTTTTGGAATTAAAGACTACAATCTAAAGTGATCAACAACAACAAAAAAAACCCCATAATTGTAAGTCCCAAGGCATTTTTCTATGGTGGTACTTTTTTGTTCATGACAGTTAGTATATTATATGCTGTTTGGATTGGTACTTCAAAAATACCTCCTAATTATACTCTAGAAGTTTAATTGTTGCTAAGTAACTCTAGTACCTATGTTACTGAATGTGAATAAAACTTAATGAAACTGAGCAATGTTCTGACAATGAAAAACAATTATGCTTCTGGCCAGAAAAAAATCTAGTACATTTTAGAGGGGAAACAAAACCTCGGGGGGGAAAGACAGCTAGTTGCCATCAGCAAATAAATGGCAGGAAGTCATACTTCACATGGAACTAGAATAACACAAATGACACAGTGAAGCACAAGCTAATAACTGCAGCCATTTTGCTGGGGGCAAGTAATTGAGAGACATGGAAAGCAGTTTTATGAATGCCAAAAATTCATCATTATTGGCTATTTGATGGGACATGTCAAAAAGCCACAGTCAGCTAAATATTAAGACACATTTGAATAGATGTATCTGTAGCAGCTCAGACAATATTCTACTGATGGAGAGCTAATGCTCAGAATGACATCTGCAGGGAAGACATTAAGGTATTTACACTGCATTTTAGCTCTGTTGTATCCATAAACTGTGAGCAGCTCACCAAGACCCAGTGAGACAATATGACACTCTATATAGGCCACGCAGATTGCTGGATTATTTCCTTCTATTACAAATCCATAATGGCCAGTACTGAATACAAGGATTGCAAAGGAGATGCAAATTCTTACGGTCTCATAATAACTCCATTCACTTCAGTGGGCTGTATTTTGTATTGACTTCCATGTCAGCTTGCATATAATAGCTGTGGAGGAAAAATAGCTATGAATATGATTTTATCCCAAGTAGGTGTTCTTAGCATTGAAAATAGGAAATAAAACTTTCTTTTCCATATCACTAATTTTATTGTTGTTATGAAGCAGAAATATTACCCAAGCTTTTACAATTGTAATTTTTGCAATTTCCCTTGTTTGGTACTATTTTAAAACCAGTCTTGCTTGGCTTCAGCTATATACTGCTTATTTTACTTCTGTGATTAGCCTCATTGCCTTTGTAGCAATGACAGTAACTCACAAAAGTAATATCCTTTAAGTGTACCTAGGATCAGTAGCATTGGCCTGTTGTTGAGAGTACCTAGGCCATGATGCTGGTTTTGCACTATGTACGCTCCAGTGGGATGATTTTTTTTTTTTTTAATGTTTACTGGTGGTTTTCAGATGAATGACAGAGTTCTTTAGAAATAAGGTATTATCTGACTTCCTGGCCAGACATGCCCAGGTCACATGAAGACACATTTACCTTAGATATGTCGTCATGATTTGAAATGTGGACCAAACAATACCATTTATACTCCAGCTTTGCTAGTAGCTCTAAATGTAAATTGCCTAAAGGCTTTCTGTTGCCTCACCCCTTGTAAAGTGGTTCTGCTGTTTTATTTTCCCTCAGGAATGCTGTGAAAATGAACAGAAATAGGAAACATTTACAATGAACTTTAAACTTGTAAACGCTAAACTTCTACGTACTATTTACTTGAGCTACCACTTTCTTTGTTCAGATGTAGATTTGAGGCATTGTGGCTGAACAAACATAATAATGACATGAAAAACATAGAAATATGTATTGAACCAATTTTTTAACAATCAGCTGCCAAATCTGTCTTCTCTGTTGGTAAACAGTAAAGAACCGATTGCAATTTTTTCTTTGCTTTTTTTTGTTTGGTTTTAAATAAGGGACCATTCAGAGTGCAATGCTTTGAATGAATTCCAGCATGAGTAATTACATCCTACCATATTTAAATATCAATTAGATATGGTCTTTTTTTTATTCATTTCCTGTTCCACATTGCTGGATAATGTTGCACGGCCCTTCTGAACAGTAGTCACATTCACCCTAAAGTTGGCAAAATTTTTGCGGCAAAGTGATATCTTTGTCTTAATGATGATTCTCTAAATGCTTCCACTCTTAGTGGTTTTACTCTGACAGCTTCAGTGGTGTTGCTCTGGCTTACAGCAGCATTAGTGTGTATGGGGATTATGACACAATAAGAACTTTATAAATATCATATGCTTAATAATGTTTGATACTGCAGGAATTGATGGATATAAAGCTCCATCCTGTGAAGCAGAGATTTAACTACAGGAACAATATAAAATTCGCTGCTCAATATTAAAAAAAACCCTATATTAGAATTAGTATTTAGCCTCTTGGATTTTTTCCTTAAGTTTATCAGGATGAATAGTGAATATGTACTTTCCACTTCAACTAATTTAAAGAACATGAGGCCCCTGGTATGTGGGGCCAGGGCGTTCCAGTCAATAGTTATACCAAGTGCTATTCAATTACAATTATCACTGGATACTATGCCAAATTGCTTTGAGGGCAAAATATAAGATTCAGGGACCAAAAAAAACTTATTTATTTATGAAGAACATAATTGAAAGCTCACAAGTGGTGAGAAAATCAAATTATTTTCATTTGCTTGCAAGCCCACTTTGGCAACTCAGCAGAGTACAATGCAGACATAAAAGTGGATGGGAAGAGGACTATTTCAGTTTGATTTTTATGGCTTTGTGAGATATTGAGTTCTCTAAACTTCAGGCCAAATAAGAATACAAGGTAACTCTCCAGCATCGCACTCTCTACTTGCCAGGATGTAGGGCCTGATACCATAGTGCTGAAGAAAATAAGGAGGCTCCAGATGGCTGTAAAGGAAGCTGGATGTGATATTTAAAAGTGTCTTGCAGTCTTGCTTTATCTGGATTTTGGTCCTTATGGGTCACTTTTGTTTATGGATCACAGATTTTGGTTCTGCTGATGGGTACCTGGTCAGCATCTTTAAGATGCTGCATCTATAGGAAAGAGGCTGATCTCAACACTTACAGCATGACCAGAAAATTCCTTACTTAAAGTGAAACTGACCTCATCTTTCAAAGTTAAATTTGATGTGATATTTGTGCAGACATTTGTTCTCTCCTGGTTGCAGTGACTAATGAGGGTGATCTGCAATGGAATATTTGGGCCTCATTTTCTAAATTCACAACTTTGAAGTAATGCTTTATGCTTGTAAAATCAGAGAAAGAGTCACTGGCCTACCACCTCTGTAGAAATGGAAGGTTTCTTAGCCTAGACATCACCTAATATTCCTGAAAGATAGAATCAGGTCCAACAAGGAATTAAGGTTACAGCTAGAAGCTGAGCTGTTTGTCAGGCAGTAAGACAAGCCTTGGTCTTTTTGTGCAGTAATCTTTTAATGGACAAAAGAAACATTGTTTCTTTTCCTGTCAGGCAATTTGCGTCCTGGAAATAGTGACTGGGTGACCTTGACTTGCATAAAACAAATCTTCAAACAGCCCTAAACTGTTCCTAGTGAGCCTGGCTGGTCATTTGACAATACTCTTGTAAAGCTTTGGGATACTCGGAGTCCCCAGGCACATATTTATTCTGCACTCTAATTGCAAATGCCTACATAAGGTCACAGTCTGAGAGATTTACAATTTATTGCAATGATTAAAGTGTTAATTCTGAAATATAACATATTTCAGAATATAAATATATATAAAAATAACATACAGTTTTCATGTTTCTATCAAGCAAGATAAACCTGTGAAAAAGAACTTAAGTGCAAATCCATCTTCTTGTACTGAAGAGTTAACTGTTATGTGAAGAAAATTAATTATTAGAATAATGTTTTGAAGTGACATACATCCTTTGGCTTAATATATTTGTTTCATATAAATTAATATGGGGATTCATATTATGGAATCAAGGCTAAGTGCATTAATGTGGACAATCTGTGCATGCAATCCATAGATACCCTTAATTCTGGACACCAACAAGAGAAGCGCATGGGAGTTGTGGATGAATGTTTGTACACAGCATGCACAAGTATAATATTTCTGCTCACCTAATTCACATATGGGCATGTTTGAAAATAAATCCATATATCATTTTCCTTCTTTTAGTGGAAATAGAGTGCCTTTCATTCAAATGCCACCACAGCTCAGTTGCACTGGAAGAGAGATCAGTATTCAAGCTGTCAACAAAGAAGACTGATGCTGGTCATAAGTCCCTATTATCTGATAGCCTTGACATGGACTTGAATTGAGATACAGCTGTGATCAATGCTACTTAGCTGTACCATTACCTGATGGCTCATCTACACATGGTAGAATGAAGACCAAATTATGCTGAAAAGTACTTAGAAATGTGGTTGCTACCTGTGATGCTATGCTGATGAACAAAGCATCAGCTCCAGGTGACACATTATTTAGATGTACTTAAGTACAGCACCCAGTCCAGCTGTAGTGGTGCAGTGATGATTGTGCCAGAGCTTGGAACTGCACATACTGCACAGGTCTAGGAAAGAGCTTAGCTGGTGTAATACATCTCCTAACATTACCTCCCAACCCAGTAAATCTAGTTGATTAATGAGATACTGACAGTTTATTAGATTGTTGTGTATCACCACTGCACAAGCACCCCCCGGGATTTTGCATCCAGATTTCTAGGCTTATTGTTTCCTTACAAGTCAGTATTATTGAGAGCAGGTTGTGCTGTATTATAGCTGACTGAGTTACACATTCCCATGGCACATGAAGATCTGAGCTTATACTTCTTGAGTATTTTTCACACTGTAATGAAATAAAAGTCTTTAAAATAGACAAGAGACACATGTGCGTCGTCTAGGCTGGCCGGAAGTGGGGTATTCCCATAGGGTTGTTGGGGAGCCCAGTTTTATATCTGCTTTGCCTTACATGGGGCAGAATCCCAGACTCCAGACAAGCATCCTTACTACCACCATATACCACCTTATAGAGTACCTTAGCTCTGATTATAATGCAGAGTTCATTCCTTCTCTGTTTTCTTCTGTGGACTGGACAGCAGTGCACCTCAAGAGGCTTTTGCTATTGCTATGATACAGCTAGCCAGCATAGCAGGAGGGTGTTGACATTCCGTCTTCTGCCACTCATATAACCAAAAAACAAGACTGTGAATGTTCTACTGCTAAAACTGCTTTATTTTTGTTTTAGTCTGAAACGAAGTATCAAATATGACCATTATGATGTGAATGAATGAATTCAAATTCTCTTTGCCTAATTCTCTACTTAGCAACTTCATTAATTGCTGTCTTTTTTAATTATTTTTTATCAGATTGTGCTTCTATGGCTAAAGCGTGTCACATTTCAGTTTTCAGTGAGAACCCGTTAACATGACTCAATCGCTTGTAAATGCAGACATGCACTCAGCAAATTTGATAAGTCCTGAGATGAATTTAGATGCACAAAGATGGTGAAGCAACCTAATCCTTCTTACAGAAGATAATGTTTAAACAAATTTACTTCATTCAATGAAACACCTGGGCAAGTTTATTTAACATAGTCTTTGCATTTAATTATCCCTGCTGAATGGGCACTTGCCTTATTTCAAAATATGGTTATTTTCTTTGGTATTAATTATTTTAAGATCCTCAGAGGAAACCTGGAGAGAAATTTTAAAGAGGCTTTTAATTAACCGGAGCCACCAGAAATCATCTTTTTGGAATAAGGAAGCAGGGACATGACACTGAAAATAAATAGTACTTTAAAAATCAGACTATCTACATGAATAAGGATGAATAGCTGTTAAAACCTGGAAAGAATTCACTATGAACAAATAATTGCTAGGTATTAATATCAGAAAGGCACGCTTCCATATTAAACTGTCTTATGGAGAAAAAATAATTCCGTGAAGAGCTCAATTTGGTCAAAATTATTGGCCAAAGTCAAGGAAGTGCAAAATCATCATATACCCAGAGAACAATACAGGCCAGAGCCAGCACCTTCAGTTCTTTTCTTCTCTCATTTTGCTCTTGCAAGAGTGACATAAAGAAAGCTATTCCTTTTGGGAAGAATTTATTCTGCAATATATTTCTGGCAAGTAGCTTTACCAAAAGTGGCCTCACTGCACAATCTTATTACCCTCTTACTTGCAAGAGGGAATAATATATGTGAAGACAGGAGACCCTCTTCTCCCCACCACAACTGGAACTGCGATCAGAGTAGAGCTTGGATGTTATTGTAGATAGAATATAAACACCGTGTGGAAACCTGTGCATGAGTAACGAGATTGCTGTTTTTGTTTTTCAGTATCAGTACTACATGAAAGGATATTTGCAAAATGGGTTTGCGCAGGAGGAATGCAATTGTACGTATGTATCATCTAAAAGTTGCTTTCGTTGCCTAGGCTCAACAAAGAGAACAATTGTGTGTGTTTTAGGTGATTATTTAGTATTGCACTTCTATGTTACTCTTATTTTAATCATTTAATGCTACTTGAAAGTCTAAATGCAGTCTTGCAAAGATCACGTTACATGTGACTTAACTTTACAAGAAGGCAGACAGCACCACATTCTATTGGTAACAGGTTTGCATTGTAGTCTACTCCCTCTATGAACTGTATGTTCACTCTGTAGGTATGAAAAGGGATTAAAACCACTTTTACAATAGAAGCACCTTTTCCTTTTATTCTGTCAATTAGAAGGCAATTGCACAAATTTTGATTTCCAGTCTGTTTCATCTAGAAAAGAATTAAGCTGTTTTATGCTACTTGCAAAAGTAATTCTAAGTCAGCTCTCACTGTTGAAAAGAGACTTGTTTCCCCCTTATTTTTTTCAAAAGATATGAGGCTTATTTCACTTTACTGTGGACACTTTGTATTGGTGCTTGTAATCTCCCTTTTTCACTATTGGTCAGTCAAACTCATCTGAAAACACTTCACTGGGCTCAGTCTTAGTGCTGAAGGTGTGTGCTTTCCCTGGGAAAGTTTTGAAATTATAGGAAATGTTTGTGAAATATGGGAAATAATGAGAGAAAAAATGTTTTGATATCATCTCTGTCTTCTTTGCAACAAAAGATATTTTCTTGATCAAACTTAAATATATTGCTATTTTATTTGTCACAGAATTGTATTCAAGCCATTCAAAAATAGCATGGCAAGGAGCAATTCCAGAGGAGGGCAATGAATAGGCTCAGAGGTCTGGGGTAACCTCTTCTATGAAGCCAGGCTGAGGGAGCTGGGGCAGTTCATCCTAGAGAAGAGAATGTTCTGGTACAAATTTAGAGCACCTTCTAGTACCTAAAGGGCCCACAAGAAAGCTGGAGAAGGACTTTTGACAATGGTCTAGAGTGACAGGACAGGAAGGAATGTCTTCAAACTGAAGAAGAGTACATTTAGATATGCTATAAGGAAGAAATGAGGGTGATAAGGCACTGGCAAAGGTTCCCCAAAGAAGCTGTGGATGTTCCATTCCTGGAAGTGTTCAAGGCCAGATTAGTTGAGGCTCTGAGCAACCCTCATGGCAGGGGGCTTGGAACTAGATGATTTTTAAGGTCCCTTGCAACCCAAGCCATTTTATGATTCTCTGATTCTATGAAACTCAAATTCCTCTCATCTGCAAGGTGGTAGTGAGATCAGTACATCAGACCTCTCTCTCAAATCACCCTTCGAATACCATGCCACAATATTCACATATGGCACCTCTGAACAGTTGAAGTTTTAGTTTGTGCAGATGTGATAAAACAAGTAGTTGATGCTAGACTAGCTGTTTAAAAAAATTGTTGGAAATCTGTGCTGCTTCTGCAATGTACAGTATATGCTGTCTTCTGCAGTAAGCTGTGAAGGAGGCTGTCAAAATGGTGGGGAATGCATCTCTGTTAATGGAGCTGTGAAGTGCCTCTGTGCTTCTGGTTGGACAGGATCAAGATGCCAGGAAGGTGGGTATCTACATTCATGAAAATATTTATATTGATTAAAAATAAAAATGCAGTAACAAAAACATTTTAAAAGTATTAAGAGGCTAATAACTATGGAAATGACATTGCATTACTGTGGAAATGAATGACCTACATTATTGGTACATACTGAGATAAAATAGTGTGAAATTATTTTGCATTAAGATATATCTCTGTTAAGATTTAAGCCAAAATTCTTAACACAGGACAGAAGTACTTTTTTTTTTTTTTTTTTTTTTTTTTAATTGTCATGGTCCTGGAAATGCTTTTGAAGCTATACCAGTTGAGTATCTGGCTTGGAAGAAAATGTGTTTTGCCATTTTGATTTGTATCATCCTGAATCTTTCACTCTGTCAGGATTCTTTTGTATCAGTTTTGTAAATCTTGCTGACTTATCCATTCTTTTTTCTTCTAGCAATTTGTCCTCAAGGTTGTCGGAATAATGGAGCTTGTGTGGCTCCTGGGATTTGTAGCTGTCCAGCTGGATGGGTTGGTGGAGCATGTCGCTTAGGTAAATGACTTCTGACATTTTTCGTTTATCCTTTCCTCTGCTTGTTTGATTTACCAATACAGTGTTCAAATCTTCAGTGCCTAGCAAAGCTTCTAGGGAAGTACCTTAGAATAGTAACTGAGAACTGCTTCCACATACGGGGGCTCTTACAAGTATGCATAAGGAGTAGATGGCTTTTCAATTTGATCAGAAACACGGAACTTTTCCACTTTGACAGAGGTTCAGATTTTGGTTGTAACCAAATTAATTACTTGGTATGTCTTGTCAGTATTTCCAAAATATTTTCTATAACCAAGACACTAGTATAAAGAACTGAAAATGGCCATAATAGAAATAGTATTGCTACTGATGTGGGCTAGAAGCTTCATTAAATTGTATGGACATATAATACTGAAACTTGCTTCTCACTTAGAGGATGTCAGCAAAACCAATTCCAGGTGCTCTTAGAATTCTGACTAAGAGGAAGCCGTCTATAATCAGGATTAGTACTGACACTCTTGCTGAACAACCACTTGCATTTTCACAAATTTTGATTCACCCCTTCTTGGGCCTTGTATGCTTGCTGCAGCACTGTCCTGATCTTTAAAGGAATAATCCTGAGACTGTAAAGGGCAAGTTTTTTGTTTGCTCTCTGGGCAACTGAGAGAAAGCTTATGTAAACACTGCTTTTAAACTGGATATCGTGGGTGCAAAGTCTCCAGATTAAGTTCTCTGCATTTGAAATTTTTGTGTGGCTGTGGGAATCTACCAGCTAGTGTTAGTTTCTTCTGCAATATCAAGCAAACATTAACAAATAATACTTTGATGTCCCATTTGTCCTTCAAAATGTTTGCTCTTTATATTTGTCAATGTCTCAGGATAGAAGGTCATAATGAAAGCCAGCTGTGGGGGATGCAGAGAACTTGCAAAATACTGAGCTCCATTCCCTGCAGCTGCAATAGTGGTAGAAGTGTTCAGGTTCTTAATGTGAAAATCACTGTTCCTAAACTAACTAGATCTGCATCAAATTTGACTTCTACTGGTGCAGATGCTCGTAAGCAAATTGCAGCCCCTGGCTTGTTAACTGAACTTGGGTGTAGCCAGGGGACAGCTGAAGCTATGCCTACTCAGCCCTCCTCTGCCCCTCCTGTAAGGGGAACAGAAAGTGGTGACTCTTTCTCCATGGATGTGGATCCAAGAACTCAATGTGTTTCAGCAGGAATTCTTATTGTTCTCTCACTTTCATGGAGGTATCCATCTCAAAAACAGCCTGTGCCTTAAAGAACAGAAATTATAGTATTTTAAAAGGGAAATAGTGCATGAATAAGACTAGACATACTGTGCCTGTATTACAGTGAAGGCCATGATGCCATAAATTAAGAGGCATTACTTTTCAGTTCTTCTATTATGCTTTTATTTATACTGTCCCAGTGCAGTCACCAGGGAACAATTCTGCTACCACAGCGAGACAAAGAAGAAAAATGATCCTGTATTGTGCTGAAGACATACTGTGTATCTGATGTCTCATTTCAGCTGTATGTAAACTACCCTGTCCACATGGAGGGAAGTGCATAGCTGCAAACTTGTGCGGATGTCGACTGCCGTGCTCTGGTCTACAGTGTACAAAGAAAAGGAAGGAATGAAGCAACTTCAGCAAAGTTAAGCTGCATTTTTTTCACAAAACCATTCAGAGATGAAGTCTGCATTTTAAGGAAGGGGCCCTTAAAATAAATGTGGTAACTAACTGATTTCAGATAGCTTTTTGTCCTCAGTATATAAATGTTTCTTTATATGAAAGTATTGAACAAATATTGTAACATATTGTTATACGTATTCAACTGTGTGTAGTGTATGGCATGTTTCCTTCTGTTCTCATTTTTTCTTTACAAACAGAAGCTTTATGTCTTGGTTGACATAGCTGACCTTGAAATAAAATTTATTCTTCAAGTACTTCAGAATAGATCTACGCTCTTCTTTTTGATTTCCCCCCCTTTGACTAGAATTATTGTGTTATATTAATTATGTGTGTTTTAAAAAGCATATGAAACAAAAGGCCCTCAATTCAGATCATCAGAAGTGGATGTTAGTTCAATTATAATTCCACTTCAATAAGATTAAACAGTTGCAAGAGGAAACTTGCAGAGTTTGCACCTTTCTGGAACATTACCAATCTGCAAAGCACCTTATTTAAGTCCTAATTATCACTTTATGTCTGCTTGCTGCCCTTCCCCCAATCAGATTTGGATCTTGATCAGTTAAACAGTATTTAAAAGAAAAAACCACCACCAAAACCAGAACAACACAGTACTCATTCAGACAATTCTGCTGCTACTTTCTAAAAGCTTAGTCCATACTAATACTCTATGAGAGTCCTTATCTTTACTTCTGCAGACATATTATCTGATTATCTCTCAACTTCCAGTTGTTTCTTCTCCTTATCCCAGTGAGGTAGGGAAATGTGTTCTTATTCTGGAGACATGGGTAATTCTCTTCCATTCAAGACTGTATTGTTATAGGCGTAGTATAATGGGACGCTACAGACAAGCAGTGAAGAAGTACGATGCCTGTTGCAAATCACCTGTGTGGAGCATATTGAGGCCTGCCTTCTGGAGGTATTCCCATTTGGCCTCATTTAGGTTTTGCAGCCTTTTGATCCGGCTGCATATTGGACTGAGACTCCTACATCCATTGTTCCATGTCTCATTTGTGCTGTTGCTTGAATGCTGCAGTTGAGGGAGGTTTTGCCGAAACATGCAAGTTGAATCAGTCAGCTCTCTGAATGATGCTTTATTATTTTTTTTTTTTTGAGAGATAGATTGGTTTCCATGGTCTTCTAGGTGAAACAGGAATTTTTGGTTGGAGAATTTTAGCTACACATTACTTTAGTCCGTTGGAATAACATTTTAATTGTATATAAGCTCCCTTACCAGAACATATAGCTCTTATGGGCAGAGTGACTTATAAGGACATATCTCTCCAGGGATTACAAACCACTGCACAAAGAGACAAGGGTAATGGGGTCTTCTCAGTTACCAGCCTCCTCTAAAGAAGAGAACCCAAGCATGCAGGGAGCAAATGAAAAGCAATGGTTGAGTTCACAAGACTCCTGTTTTCTGTTACACAAAATTGCTGTGTGGTGTAGTTGAGCAGCTTTCCTCTGCCCTTGCTTTGGAGGCTGTGGCATTTGGTTAAGACAAAACATGGTCCAGACATATTGTGTAAGGTTTGTTCCCAGAGACAGGGGACCATGTAAGAGGAGTGCCTGGTCTTTGTGCTGCTTTTGCTTTAGCTGTTTCATACCTCCTAGTAAAAAATTTGATTTTCATGTGTGAAACAAGATGATTTCGTCGGTCATTCTGAAGTGGGCTTGACGATGGTGATGAAATTCGATGTTAGCGTTCATTACAATAATAATGCCATAATTTAGAAATTCGGCAGATAAGCTGAATACCTTGGGTGATATACTGGTTGCAGGGGAGTGATGAGGAAAAATTACATCAGACCCAAGATTCAGAGTAAATGAGCAGAACTATGTAGATACAAAGCAGCGTCATATCTCAGTATTATTCCCAAAAGGCTGACTTCTACTAATAAAGGCAAAACTGACAATAAGGGTTACTAGAAACTGAAAGGAATCTTGGCATTGGTAGGACTAAAAGGAGCAGTCAGTGAGAGATGTGTAATTGATGTTTCTAAGCAGGCCAAAACAAATGTTAATTTAAATCATTTCTTGTTTAGAAATGACTGAAGTAAGCAGTAATTTGATGTCACACAGAAAGCAATGTCATATTTCAGAATTACTGCTTGAATGTAGCACCATCTACTGGCTACATGGTTTTTTGTGTGTTTTTTGGTTTTGTTTTGTTTGTTTTGGGTTTTTTTGAGTTTTTTTGTTCCGGTTTTTTGTTTGCTTTTAATAAGTATAATTTATTTTTATAATTCACTTAAATTTTAAGTGAGATTAAAATTTTATTAGTTATTTATTTTAGAGTAGAACAATCTCAAAATATATTATTAATGGCAGTCCAGGTCCCCACATTATTTCCACCGTTCCACATATATTTACTTAAAGAATTGCAATTCTTTTGTTTCTTTTCCACTCACTGAAGGATTGAATATACTAGTTACAGAATGTAGTTTTTGGAGATATGTTTTTCTGTGTGAAGCTAGTCATGCATGCAGCTTGAAGGTCAAGAAAAACAATACAGAACATGTTAGTTCTCTTATTTATTAGAGCTAACTGTAGCACCTTATACACATGCTCTGTTTTTAACAAAAAAACCCTGGAAAAATTGTAGGGATATTTAGAGTGTGCACTGAAAGGTGTGAAGTCCTTCTTCTTTTTAGTTTACTTACACTCACATTTTACCGTTTATATTTTCTCTTTTATGCTAAGTGGTTGTGTCAAGAATGGATTTAATTGGCTTATCTGTAAAATATGATTTACTGGCTAAACTGATCTGTGGGTGGAAGTTGGATAAAATGACCCAACCCTGCGACGTGACACCTGTATAAGACAGAAACAGCATAAACATCTTTAGACATTAGTAACACTTTCTAACCTCTACATTTGGGTTTGAGTATCTACTCAGATGTTATGTTTTATTAAGAATTCAAACTTTGTATTTTTCCATTTGGACAAGTAATGGGGTGCATATAACCAATTTGTCAAGTAGCTTCAATTTTTATACTTATTTACTTTAGGGTTTGTGATGGTTCTTTTTCATGTTTTCATGCTCTTTTTCAGTTTGCTTTTGGTAAATGGAAACGTTAACTCACTTCTCTTCACAGCTATGAGAATATGTAATTAACTTTTGTAAAAAGAAAGAGCCCTTCTCATGGGGCCCACTTGTGGTTTTATTTTTAAATCAGACATGGCTGTCTGTGGTATCTTCTGTGATATGAGTCTTTCCTTCAGAAAACATTAATTGTACTACAATTTAAAGATCTTTTCAAGATCAGGGACAAAAGTCAACCTGCACTTGAGAGAATTTCTGCTGGCCTGGAGAGAAACTAGTACAACCTGGTAATAAATAGATGGCATACATAGGTACCTTCCAGCACTCTTTAGTGTCTCAGGAAATCATGCAAGAAAATTCAGTGAAGATACTTGTATTCTGCCTAATGTGCCAAGAATTACTGCAAGATCTTCAGTTTAGCAAAGGTGGCTCTTTGTTCTGTCAGATCGGAACTGTGTCAGCTCCAGCAGTATTCAACCCTTTTCCCCTGTCCCAAATCCCCTAACTCTTTTGGGCTTAATTTCAGATTGCAATTTTAGAACAGTTATGTTAACCTCTGTACACAAGCACTCTATATGCTTCTGCCTCTTCTTGTTAGACTGAGCAGTTTTACTGCTTTGTTACAATGTGCTTTCTAATTCCAGTGAATTCTGTTTCACATGTATGATGGACAATCTAAAAGCAACTGGACAATTTTGAAGAAGCTTTGATGTACTAGAAATTTTCCTGCACCATGTGTTTGCTGGAAAAAAACCACAATTTAGCACTGAGCATTTTTAGCTACTGTAGCAAAACTCTAGATGTGCTTTTCTTCACAGAGCATATGTTTGGAAAATGTAAACAAAATTGAAAATAAATGAGAAATACAAGAAGTTACGATAAAAAGACCCCTTTATTCAGCCTGAAATCCTGGAAACACATATATACATTAATTTTTGTGAATGAAGGGTTGCACAAGCTCATTAACCAAAGTACTATTATCAGTTTCAGGCAGGTGTTAACTCTCTTTAGCATGGTACCTCTGTAACTGACATGTGGAATGGGAGTGACTATGAGATTATGTGATATTGGTGTGTTTGCACTTTAAAAACGTTTTCAGAACCTTGTGTATTCCAAACATCATCCTGAGACATCAGTTCTAAGAGCTAGTCAGGTTTTGTTCATTGAGATCTTTGTGAGATGTGAGAAAGGTTTTAAATAACACAATAGTTTCCAGATTACCAGGCAATCAGCCACTTGGAGGCTTGATTGAAAGAAACTACAGAAACCTTGAAATTTAAAATGCAAGTGGGAAATTTAAGACATTTTTTAAATACACCAGTCAGGCACTTGGAAATCCATCAGGTACCGTTGTGGAATGATGCTGAGCTCTCAAAATGACTGCTTTGACTCAAAATTGCTTGCTTGGCAAAATGACTTAGGAGGACCAACAAAAGATGAGGAGAAATCTACACAAAGAGCTCCTAAAAGCTATGATCTCGTAATGAGCATCCCAGAGTGACAGTAAATGGCAGAATGAGCTCTTATTTTCTTCCCATTCAGAATTAGCATATGTAAACTAAATATTGCTCAAGAGGATAGGAAGTCATGATGTTTAATTTTGGTTTAAAATAAATGAAACAGAACACTGGACTTGAATGGCATAGGTAAAGGGATATTTGTGTTTTACCAGAACTCGTTTGTTGCAGCAGGAACTGAAATGTCTTTCACAGCTCTAAGAGAAGATAGCAGGCTTCTGTAGGAAACTTAAGAAAAAAATGTAATTTTATTTGGTCAAAAACTATCTGGCAGCTGGTAGGTGCTTAACAGCTCACTGGAGCATAGGTAATGGAAACAAAGTCCTCTATGAAGTCCTTAAAAATACTTTCTGACATGATGCGTACGGATAGCATGAGTACAACAAATTCCTGCACTTATTAGTTCCTATTTTAAGATTTAGCATTGCTGAGAGCATTGTCAAATTTCTTCTGAAGACTTGGGGACAAAATTTCCTCATATTACTGAATGCCATCTCAAAGCAGGGGCATAAAGTCTTACAGTAATAATTCAGTGGCTGGGTACTCAAATTTGTAAGTGCAAGTAATGAAGTCAAAACAGAAGAATTGCTATAAGGATCCTGGCTACAAAGGCTTGTCATAGATAAACCAGTCATCCTGCATCTGGTTGACTGTTAACAAGACAGGAAGACTTGCCTCCATTGTTAGTAGCCCAGCCTCAGTTCAGGTTCCCCCTCCTTCCTCGGTCGTGGCTTGTCATTATACCAAGAGTGATGAAAATACAAGACAAGTAGAAAAAATATAGTTCTGATTTTTCTTCTGTCCAGCCAAATAATACATATGTAAACAGTGTTTAAAAAGAAAAGGTACTATTCACAAAATGCCCATGTGCTGCCTTCCTTACAATCTTGTTCCCACCAAGGAGATCTCATAGTCCAGTTGACTGCATCAACAAACTGTAGAATTTTGGGTTTGTGTCAGTCATCAGAGCAGAGTCCAGTGAAGATATCAGAGGCTGCGGGGTTTATGCATGAGGTGGCAAAAAATTATAGAAATACACATATGCTTTGATGACTACAAGGCTGCTGTTTTGAAGCTCACCAACATTTGAGACTAATAAGAATCTTTTGAAATAACGCTTCTGAATATTCATTTCATTTAAATAAACTCTGTAATTGCCTTTAACCATTTTGCTATTTTCAAGTCTCATACTTCCATGCAGCATTGCAATGTAATTGATATACTTCTTCAATCATGATGCCTTTGTACCTTGAAGAGAGAACAAGAATTAAAACCAGACTTTAATGATGCAGCCTGAGTTTATGATAAAGTTATCAATGAGTCTCTGCTTCCTTGATATGCAGAGTCACAACATGGGTTAAACTTGAGCATATAGATCTTTTGTTTCTTAATGTGCTATTTTAATCAATACAGCATTGTCTGACTGATCAACAATATATATTTTCTAGATTAAAAATATACTAATGCTTTGCAGGACATATTTATGTAAACATTTAAATCAAAGTTATTTCTCTTTTTAGATCATATTTTGGAAATCCATATTACAAACATTGTAGACTTATTGTCATAGGATGTGCAGTTTTATATTTTCAAAATATGTAGGAGCATTTCTTTGTTTCAATTTCTGAAACACATCTGCCCCACCTCTCAATTCTTCTGACACTAGAAAAGTGTCTAAATACATTGAAATTAAAAAAAGAGAAACTCTACAGATGATGCAAGAAGAGCAGAATACTTTTACTTCAGATGTCACAAAAAAGTTACTTGTAATGAAATGTTTCCTTAAATTATGTCAGTGAGTGACTGACAGCACTCAAGCAAGGGAATCCAACAGAAAATTGTGTGACAAAACAGAGAAATTGTCATCATTCCCTATGATGAAAAAAAGTGAAGCTCTTCCCAAGTTATGCTTAGGCAAAAGGCACATTTGTATAAAACAGGGATGAACTGAGTGGTACTGTAGTGATTTGGGAAAAGATCAGGCTTTCACTTGATGCAAGCTAAGAAAGTCAGCAGGGGGACACTTTTCCCTACAATGGGGATGCCAAAAAAGAGAATAGTGGTTGTGAAGAGGATAGTGCCAAATTCCTGCTGCATGACAAGAGATAATCAGCTTAATTTGAAACAAACAAAATTTACATTAGGCATTGAGAACAATTTTTTAAGTATTAAAGCCTAAAAATTACTGGAATAATTCTTTGGAATTTCATTAAATTTTCCCTCACTGAAGATTGAAAGGGAGAAATCAGACAAAATACACATTTGGTGTATATCATGCTGCTTCACTGGTCAAGGGTGGATTAGATAACGACTCCCAAATCACTCTATCTGTAATAGTATCTTGGCTCTACATGTACCTGAATTTTCTTTCCACAGAGGACTCCAGTATAACCTGGACGACAAGAGCACACATTGGGCAACACGCACTTGCCTCCGAACAGACACTTCTGGTTGCACACAGCTAAAACAAGAGATATGTGATGTAGCTTTGTTCATAGAAACACCCTGGTGAAGCAAAAGTGGATACTACCTCTATGTATGTATTCTGTTTGCTTATGAGAGCCAAGAACTCATTAAGTATTTTCACAGGGAAACACCCCTCAGCATAAAGAGACTTAAAATGTCATGTGGAATCAACAGAGTTCTTACACCTATCCCCTCCCCCTTATGCTCTGATGCAGATTTAACTTGGGAACCTGCCAAGGGCATGAACAAGACTGAGCAAGAAACATGAGTAAGATGGTTTTCAATTTATCTTACTATTTCAAGCTGTTGCAATGGTCTCTCAGGGCTGGTGCAACACTGTACAGTATTAGAGCAAGCCAACACATGCTGCCATAGTCCCAGACTGCCATCATATGCTGGAGGGCTTCAGAATGGGCAGAGGAGTCTCTACTCTTTATCCTGCCTTTGATATAGATTAGGGTAAAATACAACCTGGGCTCTACATATGGCTGTACTGTGCAGTCTGAACTGAAGCAAGAGGTTTCAGGTCACATCATTCTTACGTGTTTGACATTGGATTCCTTCCCACTGTGGAGGACAATGACATGTACTCGGTCCAATACACTCCCCACCATTCTTACATTCCTGAAGACAGATTGCTGCACAAACATCATCACAAAGTTTGGTTACATCCCAAGTGATTACTTTGACTTATAATTCAGATTTCAGGATGCCCACAAGAGGTTGAGTGCTTACAATACACAAGAGTCACATCATCTGCACTGAAATATCCATCCAAGATCAACAGGATATTAAAGAAGAGAGGCAACTGGAAACAAAAAATCCTACAGCCAAAGCACGCATTGAGATGTTCTGCTGCATCACAAATTGCTACAGAAGCCGGAAATACTGAATTAAATCAGCATTGCTAAACAGCTTTTTTTTTTTTCTGAATTTACCTTTCTAAAATCCATACCTTGGTGAGAGATATTTTGTCTGTCACGCAACTGAATATATGGTGAATCAGCTCATGAACATTTGATACAAAGTTATTTTCTATGACCCATTTTTCTGCACCTTTGCCCCCACTTATGAACTATAATCTAATCCACTATTATTTCCATTCATTAGTTGCCTATTTGATATCAAATCTCTCTTCCACTGTGTCCAAGAATATCTCATCCCTGTCAATACTGGTAATATTTTTTTCAACAAAAAAAAGCTTTTCAGTATTTATGGAAAGTCATACAGGGAAAACTGGTTTTCCTCCATGACATTAGAGAGCTCATTGCTCACATCAATTCCTGAGCCTTGGGTGAGTGCTATGACAGACAGTAACACTTTTGCTATGGGATTTCTATGACCCATTCTCAGGCTGATTTTCATGCAGACTGTGATTTTATCCATGATGGCACATTTTCTTTATGCACCATCAATATCTTCATTAAGATACAATGCAACCCACTGACCTTCTACCATCACAGTTCTATTTCTACATGTCCTAAAGAGCTTGTGCTAACTGCATCTTCTATTCTAATTGCTTCTCACTGTTTCCACAGTTCTCCCATCTTTCACTGAACTTTTTTTTTTCTATTATATCTGGTTTTGCATATTTTTATACAGCAAAAATTGAATTTTTTTCCCTCTACTTAACTCAGCTCTTTGCAAAATATGGATGTTTCTTAATTAGACAAGAATTAAGAAAGAAACTGAAAATATTTGCTATACAAGAATTTCAAAGATATTTTGGTCTCATCATTTAGCCTGAGAACTGCATGGTATTAGTTCTTCATCCTAAATTTTGCTTCCAAGTTACAGACTACATTTTTTTCAATGTGTGTACATTTTTAAGTTCTTTGGTACTAACTTCCTATCACTTATGTGGACAGAGTTATCTGAAATCATGGTTGGTCCTGTTAACTACATGGTACTTACGAGTGTTACATCTTTTTCCTTTCCATCCTGAAGGACAAGAGCAAGTGTTTGGGCCTACACATCTTCCTCCATTCATACACCTTGGCTCACAGATGCCTTAAAATCAAAAACATCTGCTGGTTGATACATTTAACTGATTACAGAATAATTTATTGGTTATTTCTGGATCCTGGAAGGATTTTAACACTGGCTTACTTTTTTCACATCTTCTGCCTGTGTACCCATCAGGACAAGTACAGACATTATTTCTCATGCAATGACCACTATTCTTACAAGGCGGGCTGCAGACAGCTAAAAGATAAAAGCAGAAGGAAAAGGCTGTAGTTTGCATTTTGTTTGGCTTAGTGATATACTTCTATGAAACAAGGGTGCAACACTAGGATTCTGACAGCTTGTATAGACATTCTGCACTACCAGGCCAGTGTTGTAAATATCATATTAATGTGGTTTGGTGCCAACAACAATAGTAAAGACAAAATCAGATAAAAAGGGGTCAAGGCTGGCAACTGTACATGTACATGAGTAACCAGACTGCACGTAATATACAGGGAACACTCACTGAACACTGCTCAAATGTTCAGTGGAAGACAGGACAAATTTTCTTCTTTGGACACTTCTTGAATCAGCCATAAAATCTAAAAAATAACATAATCTCTGTTTTGCACCACTTCTCAGGTACCCAACTTGATTGTTAAGTTCGTGTCTAACAGTTTTCTCACACATTTCCTCATAATGGCAGCTAAAGAGTGAGGGTAAGAAAGAAAAGAAAATATTATACCATTCTGACACTGGGCACCAAAGAATCCAGGTGGACAGAGGCAAACATCTGGCTTAGTACAGGAACCGCCATTGAGACACACAGGATTGCACATTGCTGCAGAAATAGGGTCAGGAAGAGTGGGAATCATGACATCCAAATAAAGTCTATAAAATACACGTGTCTGTTGCAAGGACATGAATTAAAACACCTAAGATAATTGCAGGTAACACCATTCCCACAGAATCTTTATCAAAATTAAAGGATCAATATAAGACTTCCAAGAGGTGCTGCTGGGGGCAGAACTAACATGCAAAGACGTGAGAGTGCTGGGGCTCTGCAGTAGTAAGCACCTGCCCATCGCTGCTTCCTGAGCCATGCAGATTTCAAACTATGGGAGGCCTCATGGACACTCTCCCAGGAACATGGAAGTTGCAGGAGTGTTACCTGTAGTGCATGTAGGTCCGGACCAGCCAGGTTTGCACTGGCAGATGTCTGGAGTGAGACACTGACCGCCATTTTCACAGTGTCTGCTGCAAACCACTACCATCCGAGAAGTTGGGCAAAAGCAAAGAAGGTGGGGAGGAGATGCGGGTGAGGGGAGAGAAAGAGATATGTTACAAACCATGCTTGATTAATTTTTCAGTTCTTTCCCCAAATATTAGCATTGCAAATTACATAAAATTGCAGTACTTGAAGAGGAATTGCTGAACAGATTAATCCAGTCTTAAACCCATAATAGCTAGCACCAGACAACAAAGGTAAATAAAATGTCTTTCCATGCAATTATCCATGGTCTGGTTATATTCAGTGTTAAAAATCTAGGAAATTTCAAAAAAATTCTAAAACAAATGGAAAATGCAATACTAAGAGACAAGGGGGTCATGTGACATGATGGATTTGATGGAGTCCAAGAAAGTTCAGTCAAATGTCTTCCATCATTTCAGCAAGTGCAGCTGCATGCATACAGTGACACAAAACTAACAAGCAAAGATATTAATATATCATGGCTCTGGAAAACCATGAATCACTTCTTCAGGACTATATCTCATTCTCTTTAGTACTGCTTAACAAAGAGCAGCTTTTTTTTTTTTTTTAATGCCACAAACAAAATGAAAACAAGAAAAACTTGAGAACAAAAGTGCTGGAATTTGAAGAGGAGACAAAGGACTTCACCAGTTCAGGGTCAGTGAAGTCGTACATTCAAGTGAATGATAGATAATGAGTATGTCTAAATTTAGACTCTCTGAATGACATAATTTACCGTATGCAATCTAGACAAACTTTTATAGTACATTATGTTTTCCAGGTTACGTGCAAATATTATTTCATGTTCAAAAAACCCAAGCATGGGAGCCTTAAAGAGGCAGAGGTATTATGTCATTTGCTAACATTAGACAGAATGCATAAAAAATTTAAACCATAAATTGCTTTCTTGCTCTTGAAAAACAGAAGCAAATGTTCTGTATTTTTCCCTTATGCTCTTTTGCTTACTTGTATCACATCTTGGTCCCACAAAACCATATGGGCAAGTGCAGAGATTTCTGGCCAAGCACGTGCCTCCATTTTGACAGGGTGGTTTACAATGTGCTGCAGATACAGAATTATGTTGTTCAAGAAATCACCTCCACAAAGATGCATGGATTGGATACGATTTATAAAATGGGAAATGTTAATAACTGACAGTGAGCAAAGAATGGGAAATAAAAATAGGAGACAGATGCAATTCCTTTCACAGAAGAACTTCATTCCAGCTGTACGCAGAGTGCCAACAGTGGTGGTCACCCTGAAGAAAAGAAACCTGACACAACTTCCAGAAAGTACTTCCCACTCTTCAGGAGTGTTTAGCTTAGAGGCAACTACATTCACTGGTGAAGTCCTCTAGTTACCATTAAAGCTAAATTTAGGAATATCCAATGACAAGCAACATTTACAGTGTGTATCAAGAAAATCAGGATAAATGCCAACACGTTATTCAAGAGTTCTATCAAAGTAAAAGTAAAATTAACACACCTCTTTGCTGCCCGAATGAACAGTCATGCAAGTTGTTCACAGCATCCCTTGGGTATTTATGTATTCAAAAGCAAAAAATACTCTATTTACCTTCCTCACAAGTGGAGCCACTGTAACCTGGTAGACATTCACAGACATTTGGCTTAATGCACTTTCCGTGGTTTTTGCAATCAGGTATGCATAGAGCTGTGCAAAAAAAAAAAATCAACATCACTCTTCAGATCATTAATTTGTGCATATGAGTTACCACAGGCAAAATAAAAATGCCATACTCACCAGCCTGACAGTTATAACCAGTGTAACCAGGCTTGCATTTACAAATATCGGGTGCCACACACTCCATATTTTTGCCACATGTTTGTCTACATCTTCCTGAAAGGCAGTGAAGAAAACAAAGAAATGAATAAGGAAAATGAAGGTGGCATTTCACACAAGAGTGTCTTGCCTAATATAATGAACAGTCCACAGAGAATCCATTATGTTCCTACCCGTAAACAGGGAATCTAGAGTAACAATCTACTTTCAAGTTATAAAGACATCTCAAGATTCTTTTCTTCAAGGCATTTAAGTGCAGTTATTTGTAATACCTCTACAAGTGAAGCCATCTCCATAATAACCATAAGGACAATGACCACACTTGATGCTTCCATCCTGACTTGGTTCACAAGGTACGCCAGGAAAACAGGGTAGATCAGCACAGGTTATTGCTTTAGGAATCAGTACTTCACTCAATTCTTCAGGAAGCATTTTTGGTGGGACAGTGACTTTGACAAGGGCAAAAGGTAAATGACTGGCTTTATGCTTGGCTAACAGGTGCAGAACTCTCTGAGCACTGCCACCTCTGAATGCTTTGTTTGGCAAAGAAAGTCCTTTGCTTGTATTTGCTCTACTGCCAGGAGAAGTCTTCCTGTTAGTCTCAAAATAGGTGTAAGCCTCAACTTGTGCCCTTGTTTTCATCTCAGGTGGTACAGCATGGCTCTCTGAAGATGCAGTCATCACAGCATGTACTGAAGAACTCCCTTCCATGTCAGCAAGGTGACCACTGATGGTCCTGAAAGCATAAGCAATGTTTCCAGTAACAGGACTTTGTACAGAAGCACTTTTCTGAGAATGAAGTGACTTCCAGACAGTGATTGTTTTTACTGTGGAGGCTGGTGGTGTGCTGCTACTGATCCTTTCTGTAGAAATAAATCTCTTTGGGGCATCTGTGGAACTGGGAATATAGCTTGAGATGCTTAAAACCTTCTCAAAGGATGATTGTTGAAAACCTACATCATGTTAAAAAGAAAGAGGAGAAAAAAGTATGTGAATGGTATCAGACTTTTTTCCTCCTGGGAGTGGGGAAGGTTTTCTGAACAGAAAAATATACAGCCCATTCATTCTGTGCTTCAGAAAGTCTTTCCATGTGCTACGTCAGAATGGAAGCATGCAGTGGAACCTAACTGGCAGAATTAGAGAAGATCAAGGCATTCTGGTTACATCCTTTCCCACCCTCACCATGGCCTTTTATTGTCTGGAAGTTAAGGAGAAAGCACCATACATGAGGCAGACAGCAGAGATTTTCCCATATCAGGTTAATAAACAGATTTACTGTCTGAGCAGATTGCCAGCTCCATATACTGCTTCCAACCAGGTAACGAAAAGAATTTAAAGAAAAGATACTGCATATGGTTCATCAGTGTGTCTAAGTGCTGGACTCAAAGCTGAGAGTCCAGAAGCAGAAATTTAATCACAAGTATGTAGCTGATTTTTTTTTTCACTGGTGCACCATGGACAGTATTCTCAGGGAATAATCCACCACCTTGTAGCAAAAGTATTACCATGTTTTACTCTTCAACTTTTTTAAGCAACTTTCATAAAATTTCTGCATTGGTTTTATTAGTAAGCTGTGTTTTATAAACAACAGAGACTGACTCAGTCTCCTCATTGAAAGGAGTGCAAAGTGAATGAAAAGTTCTTCATATTTGCCCAGGAAAAGTGGGAAGTCTGTGGAAAGGAGTAAGGCACTGTAATTTGAGACTGGTAGAATGCCATATGTGGTCCTTTAGCATTACAGGGAGGGGAAGAATGAAACCTTAACCCATTTATAACGGTCCTAGAAAATGGTCCACAAAAGGCTAAACTTCACTGAATCATATTGGAGTGCTGCCTTCCACTGCTGAAAAGCAAACCGTTTTGCAGCTGATGAAGAGTTATCCAACACTGGTAGTGGGGTGACAGAGTATCTTCCTTCTCCCCCAACAACAATTCAGAGATAAAGGGAAAAGACACATGAAAATTTCCTGCAAAGAAAGCCCCAGCAGGAACAGACCTGGAAATGCCAGCAACAGCATTTACGGAGTTTCAGAATAAAGACATTCACTTGCCATATCCTTCACCTTCCCTTTGAGTTAAAACAGTAAGATGGCATTCAATATAATGCCATAAACTTTTGCTTATCTCATATAACAGATGTTCCTATCCCCATGTTACCTGTTTTATGTCAGTGGTTAGTCACTAAAACAAAAGGCAACTGTAAGAGTGTCATACATCAAACTGTTAATAAAACGACTTGACTGACCTAAGGGATTTGTTGATATTGACATTTCAGTCTCATTTTTCAGGTCAGAATATAACCCCAGTAATGAATTAAATTGTGTCAAACTGAAAAATTAAACTAAATAACCTAAATCTGACTAGGACCTTTATTTGACAACTATATTCTTATGAATATGTGAATCAAAAATTCAATTTCCTTCATGAAAAAAATCACCTTTATTCCCTCCAATTTCTTCTGTGGAATCCGCCTTTTCAACACTGGTGCCTTCAAAGCTTTCTAAAAAAAAAAAAAAATATGTGAAAGCACATTAGTAGTGCTCAGTAGTAGCTACATTTGTTTCAACTTTAAATAAATTAAAACAGAGTTAAAGTTTTAATAAATAAAAACAACTTAAAATTCAGAAAGCAGATTAAAAATAGAAAAATGTTTCTTGAAAGTTTTTAACAGAGTATTTTAAAATCACAAGTTATTCAGTAATTGCATTCAGTAAATAAATGTTTAGGCACCTTATTTGGCAAATGCCTTGATGTGGGTAAATACTTCTGTGTTATCAATGTAATAGAAAAATACTTTATCAATGATCTCTCATATTATGACAATAATGAAGGAAAAAAAGCAAAATTTCGTTTTATATTAATGTATTCTACATTGATATAAAAAAATTGGTGTGTTTTGTAATCTGTTTTTTTTCTTGTCACTTGAAAAAGATTTTTACAGTTATGCAACCCAGTGCAGTTTCATGTTGCCCTCACCAGAGACACCGCCCTGTTTTGCTGACTACTGAGAAGAGGTCTAAGTTACTGCTAGGAACATGAAGAATAATCAAATGTATTTTATCTGAATGACAATAAGATAATACTATTGTTCTGAAAAACAAATAATTTTACCGTAACATGACTTCCCATCTCCTTGCAGATTATTTGGGCATGGACCACAGTAGTAAGAACCAAAAGTATTGAAGCAAAATACTCCAGGGAAGCAAGGACTGGATACACATTCATCTACATCCTCTTGACAATGTTCACCTGCATTGAAATACAGATTTAATATTTTCTATAATATTGTGCCACCAAGCTTTGATGGTGTGTTTATAAAGTAAAATGTATGCAAGTGCTGAAATAGAAAAAAGAGGGTATCTATCAAGTAAAACAAAGCATTTCAGCACAAGTAATAAGAACAGCTGGCTAGGTTTGCTATCAATATCTTCTCGGTTTATATCAAGGATCTTCCTTACTGCAGAACATGGACAGGATGGGCTGTGGGAACTACATGTTTATTTGCAGGAGAAATCACACTGTAACCACACTCATCACTGCTACGTTTCCCCATGCTGCTGAGTTTACCTTTGTTGAGAAAAACAATGGAAATTTGCTTTCATAATAAATTAAAACAAACAACTATTGTATTCATGCAAGAAAAATCTGAAGTATATCATATATCTTTATCACAAGACCATAACATTTCCTCATAATCTAACAGTATGCTATTTATGATCAAACATTAAAAAAGAAAATTGCAGACATAAAATTAGAAACTCCTATTTATCACTAAATGTGATAAATGTGAGTAAATAAAGTAGCAATTTACCTTGAAGTTCAGGTGGACATTCACAGTAATAGCTGTTTATTCCATCCACACATCTGCCAATACCACACTGGTTAAGTCTACAGTCATCAGTATTCACTTCACAGAGATCACCTTCAAATCCAGCCACACACACACAAAGGTATCTTCCACTTCCAGGTGGGAAATTAATGTTTGTCACACATGAGCCATTATTTAGGCAATCACACGATTTTACACTGACCTACAAGACATGCCCAATAAGACAGTTTTCTATTTTTTTAATGAACTAGCAATGGGTTCTGTAATTAGGTATCTTAAACATCTTACTAGTAGGTGTCATTTTACTGTAATATTCATTACCTCTGTTTCTACCTTAGTTGTTGCATTGCAGTCATCTGTCAAAGAAAATGTTAATTTATGGAGATTCATTGACACAGCTTTCCACAAAAGGAGACCTGATGGGGAAAGACTGGCACCTTCTGGACCAGAGTCCAATGTGAAATGAATAGCTGACCCCTCTGGATCCGAAGCCAAAAACTGATATACAAAATCTTCTCCATAAAAAGTCTGTAGCATACCCTGAGAAGTTTCAAGCACTGGAGGCTGGTTGTCTGTAAAAAAGGAGATATTTTCCTCTTTTAAGCAAAAGATGGATAATATTAAAGCTCCAAGAGACATTCTGTTTGATGGATGGGCCAACATGATATGGATAGCCAAAGACTAAAATCTGAGCCAAAAGAGCTACAATTTCTTGGTTATAACTTTGTACTATGGAAAATCTAGACTTAGGTCCCCTTTTCAAAGTGTGGTTTCTAACTGGACTGAAGTATGAAAACCTTGGATACACTTTCAAGCACTTAGGCTATGTATCCATACCATTGATGCTGATGATGTCCAAATATTGAGTGGCTAATAAATATGACACACCATTTAATTCAGTTTGTGATCTCCACTTGTTGGGAATCAGAGTAGTTTTTTAAAAAATACCTTTTATATTGAAGACAAACATGTAGATGTAGCTGTGCTAAATATAAAAAGACTTCAAAGTGCCAATTAGACTAAAAGGTTTTAATTGTCATTAGCTATTTGTAACAGTTACTGAGGGGAAGTAAGGGAAAAAAAAATAAACAAAGCCGGATTTTTATGTGTGATCTGGAAAACAAAGTACCATTTTCAGAAATTATGAGAAATGTCAGATGAAAACCAAGATCAAATGACAAGCTTTAAGTGAAACAATTAGTTAAAACTAAAACATCACTATTTCCACAAATTTAAAAATGTAGTAGACTTTCAACATCTTGGTATTAAAAAAGAACTATTTAAAACTTACTTTCAACAACTGACCAAGTTAACTTTGATATGTCAGGTCTGCAGACTAAGCAAGGGCTGCTGGGATTTGTGTCTCCTTCACCATAACAGAGTCCATCTATGTTGCATGTTTTCTCCTTTTAGAGAGATGAAAATGTGATTCATTACTATGTTTTGTTATCAAATTGGTAATGAGTTTGTAGAGTGTCAAATAAAATCTAATCAATCTGCACTTCCATTAAACTACTAAGTTTTTTTAAAAATCTAAACAACTGACAGCAATTTTGGATTTATTTGATAATTATATGAAGTGCTTCTGGTTTGATTCTTTACAATTACAATTGCCTTATCCCAGCTTGTCTTTCTGTGTACAGAAAATCCCTGCTGGAAACAAGAACAGGGTACATTCTGCTGATTTTTCCTTTTTTTTTTTCCTGCCTGAAAAAATGCATTTTTTTCATAATGAAGAGTAGTGAAACACATACCTTTAATTCACATAACCCAGATTCTTGTGATTCACATGTTTGACAGGCTCCATCGTATACTATCATTGTTTTAGAGTTGCTATAAATGAATCCATCATTAGAAATCTGCAAGGTGTACAGTAAAAATGGATTAACCAATACAGGTATCAGTAGATCACCCATGTGGGCTGCTGACATAAGCTTCAACTCATTAATAGATGTCTACATACAAGTGTTTAAGCTCTTACAACAGTCATCAGAAATCTAATCAAACCTGCCCATAAGGCTAGGCAGATATTCGACCAACCACATGTAAAAGTCTATTCAGGGTAAGTTGAATAGTGTGTACACTCTATCAACCTCATTGACTCAGTCTGTATGAGAGCTCAGATACCTGCCTCACACAGGAATTAGTACAAGCTGCCTGGGCTCCATTCAGTTCTACCATAAATGTACTCAGTATTACTTGAAATGCTCTACAGTAGCTACCTGGCCATTAACTTCTACTCTTGAAGAACAAGTGTCTGTAGGACCTAGGTCATATCTACCAGTCCCTTGTAGGAGAACACTCTCAAATGACACTGGACACTTCAGCTTCAGTGATGAAACTGAGACTCCAGGTAAGGCAAGCTGAGTTCCAGCTTTAGTACCATTGAAAAAAGGGTAATATCTTTGTGATGCTTTTTCATCTTAAAAGGAATATTTGTGAGTATTTGAAATTTCTGTAAGTACCTTTATTTGCCACCTGGCAATGGGTTTATCATCGACCACATCCATAGCGTCAGACTGCTGGCCATCATTTGGTAATTGGCAGTCGACAGTCCTGGCATTTTGGAAGACAGCTGGCATAGTTAGAGGTTCTCCCGGAATCCACTCTCTATAGCTATACTAAATGTTAAGACAGAAAATCTGTTTTTCAGTGAAATACATCATGAAAATAATTTTATCAGAGGAAAAAAAATATGCAGTTTTTGAACAAGTCTAATGTGTCCGGATTAGAATGCAGTGGCAAATATTGAATGACATTGTTTGCATACACAGATTTCTAGCTAAGCCTGCTACTGTGGAAGAAAAGGCAGAAAAGTCTTTCCTGACACACAGCCCTTTGGCACTGTATCATCAAGGACAAGCAGTTCTTCCAACTGGAAAGTAATAGGAGGGTTAAACAGTGGGCAATCCTCTTAACAACATGATCGGACATGTAAGTGCCTCTGTCCCACTCTCTCCTCTCATGTGAAGACAGGCTTTAGTCAAAGGAACAGATGAGGGTTTTGGCAGGGCTCAGGCATCATTCTGGATGCTGGGGAATACTGGCAGTGAGCCATTTAGTCCTTATACAAGCCAACAGATTTTCAATAGAACAAGACATCATTGGCCCTATAGACTTTTCTTCTAAACTGCAGTGAGAACAAATCCTTGAAGGATCCATCTTGAGAGTTCAAGGTAACAGAAAAAGGATGATAATACTACTTGACTGAAGTATGGATGTGGAAGTAGGCACAAGCATATGGAAAATAAAGTTAGAAGTAAAAATCTAGAGAGACCAAGAATCAAGAGAAGAGGAAGTTAAAATAATTTTGAGCTTGACTAGGTTTGACTACTGAGCTAGCATATTTTTTTAGTTATTGGAGCCAATCAAGACATTTATTCAATCCCAATCCTCACATAGGAGTCATGTGCTGCACAGGCCTTGGGTTTTTAATTTGTCTATTTAACAGATAGAAAAATACTTTTAATAAAAAAACATATGAGCTCTTTTTGGTCCAACCAAACACTTTGCTTTTCTTTCACCCTATACTCAGTTCAGGAATTCACATCAAGGGTATGTAAACATATAGAAGCTAAATATTTCTAAATATGTATTTTTGAGTGCATTTAGTACTGTAGCCTTTGAAAAGTGATACAGTTTGTTGCTTCAGAAAACTTTTGTTATCACCCGGAAGCAAGTTCAGATAATTTTTCCAGAAACGGATTAACCTTTTAAAAACCATTTAAAAAGCCTTCAGATCTACTACCATTCCAGCTCCTTAGGTTCATAGAAAAACTGACTTCTGGATTTCAATGGAAAACAGAAGGAAATAAAACTGAATTTTCATTTTGCAGAGGTTAAACAAACTCTCATGGCTTTACATTTAAATTCTGTATTTCTGTAATCAAAGTTCCTGGCCATGTTCTACTCAAAGCTCTATCAAGTTCCTACCATAAACTGCATAAGACAGCCCATGGACAACAGATTTGATCTAACATTTCAAAAGTGAAAATACTGAAACTAAGAAATTCTCAAGTCTGTCAAAATGCCTCTTCTACGAAATTTTGATTGTTGAGGTTCAATCTCAAAATATGTGGAGTTCTGTTGCAAGTCCATTGACACTTCCATAAATTCAATATTACTCTAGCTTGAAAAACTAAACAAAACAAACCCCCAAACTTCCTTTCTTTTGTATTCTCAAGGAAAAAAAAATGCAGGATTCTCCTCAGCTGCAGCTAACAACAGTAAATTTGCTCTTGTCAGTGAAAAAATCATCACTGAAAGTGACTAAATAGAAAGTTTTCGTAGTTGGGAGCCAAACACACCACTACAAAGAGAGATTTCAGAATATCTTGCCATGATAAGACATTTCAAACTGTGATAAATGAACTCCCAATAATTGTCTTACTATGAGCTTGGTCTAAAAGTCTTATAATGTAACGGAGTGTAAACTTACTCTTGACTATCATTTCAAGCCAACTTGAGTGGATACATATTGAGTTTAAGAAAAACCTATAGCCAGCATGCTTAATCTGACAAAATAACTTTAGCACGCTGGAACTGGCTAGGGAAAATTTTGTCTCAAGAATGAAATTGAATAGTTTCCCTTTTGCCAACTCTCACCCCCTCCATCATCACATAATTGAAACACAGTTTTACTCTTAAGCTTTTTTTGTTCTTGTGTCTAACCCAACATAAAAACTTGTAATTGCTGCTTGCTTATTCCAGGCTAAAACTTGTAAACTGCATATAAATTTGCCTTGAGCAACGTCTAGGTCTGAGTAACAGCAGTCTCTCTATACAGATTTCCCTTAGTTTACAGTGCAACATTTTTTAATTTCCTGTTCAAATCTGGGGTATAGAGCTGACATATATCATTAAATACCCGTGGTATTCTACCTCAAGGAAATGGACAACACATCAAAAATGCCTTTCTCCTAACAGATTTATTGTTTATAAAGGGCTATTTCAAGCATTAGATTTGAGACAGAAATCTAGTAATGTCTTTAACCTTGCTGTCCTTTCTCAAAGAAGTGGTACTTCAGTTCCCCTCCGAAAGCACTTAAAAAACGAACGACGATGTACTTGTTGTTACAAACAGGGCTGCCCTTACCCTTTTTTGATGGATAGCTGCTGTATGCTGTTATGTCCCTCTCAGCTGCTGAACATTCCCATTATGTTTTGTATTTCTTTTATCATGGAGGAAATGGCAATCTTGCAAAGACATGAGTGTCTGCTGCAAAGCGCTGAGTGCCTTTGCATTTAGCTTCAACTAAAGCATTGGGTTGTGCCCACATCAGTGAATAATACCTTAGAAATTTTGTCCCTCATTATACAAGTAGTTTAAAATGTAATTGTCACTATTCAGGGAGACCTACTTGCAGTTTGATGATTTCACATTTCAGATTCAATGACTCCCTGAAGCCACGTCCAAAAGCTCTCACTGATGTGCAGTCATACTGTCGAATATCACACAGCCCAGCATTTTCCAGCTCTGTGATTTCAGGGGCCTGGTCTTGGAAGTAGAGATTATACAATAAATGTCAGTATATTAACCTATTCATATACATTTACATTAAGCAATATATGTATTTTTCTATCCAACTATGAAAACTCTGTAAACAATGATCCGGACCCAGCTGAAGAAAGGGATAAACAGATTCTTTTATTGTTAAAATTAATCTTAAATTTAAAGCTAGGCTTCTGTCTTCACATTGAACCTGAATATTATGGAGCAGAGAAAATTTGACAGAAAACACTTGTGAATATGTGCTTTCCTTTCTCAACTATGGTTCTTTACATCACATTGGCAGAATAAAACTGAAATGAAACTCAGGCCCTAGTAATAAAAACTGGAAGCAAATTGTTGGTAATGAACAGGGCCACCATTGGGAACCCTTGTTCATGTACAAAAGCAGGAGAGAAAGGCAGTAAAATACATGCATGTTGCACAAACACTGAGAACGTTACGTAAGTAAATCTCATTTTCCCCCCCACTTACCAGACAGTATGCTGCAGTCATATGAGCTGTAGCCTTGAAAACATGCACAGCCCCATTCCGTACATTCCCCATTACCACTGCAGAGACTGGGACACTTCAATGCGGTAAGCAGGCTCTCAACTGAGCCTTCAAGTTTCTGTGGGTTGTAATTTATTTCTTCTAAAATTCTTCTCTCACATTCATTCTCCAGAAGAGCTAAGGAAGCTTCTGCCCAGCTGAGGTCATCCTTCTGCAGCAAATCTTTAATGCACATGTCGATTGCATCCTCTGTTCGTCGGCCAAGAAGGGCACCACAAGATCTTCCTATACTAGAATTAGCTATTGCCTGCTGGCATATTAACAAAGCACTAGACTTGGTGAGGCCTAGAGGGGTGGGCCAAGAAGGAAGGAACTTTTGGTCTGTGTCAGTGGCATGGTCCTCTGGGAAAAAATAACTATATCCCTCTAAGTCTGTTTGGCTGAGACTTTGGAATAGGAATACTGGACGGTATTCATAATAATTTTGGCGCTTCCCCCTCCTTGCAACAGATTGACTTTTGTGAAGATGACTACTGTAATGGTGAGAATTTCTTCTAATGCCTGAGCTTGAACTTCCTTCTCTTTCTGTACCAGTATTTCTCACTGAGGTTGCAGAGACACCTGAGTTTACTAGTGATATTTTATGAAGTTTGGTTTGATTATTCTGCCTCTGCAGAAGTGTAGATGAACCCATTTCATGTGCAGATGAACGTTTCTTTAAGCCTCTGACAAGATCAGTAGGACCAAGATACTCAGCAGTGACATCCAGGCCTGGTATCAAAGAAAGAAATCTACCATTTTCACTTTCTTTACAAGACAGAGAAACTGCCTGAGAAACTGTCTCCAGCTTGTTCACTGACCAATATAATGCAGGATCAAGTGCACAGTCACAGAAAGCTACTTTTCTAGAAGATGTTAAAGAAGCTGGTGTCTTGTCAAACAAGCTATCTCCTGGTAAAATTCTAGAGAAGAAAGAAATAGATGAAACTATCATCTGAACTATTTACCTTGTGTTACTAAAATTTTAGCATTTGGTTCATTCCTTGTTGTTTCATACTTTACAGAATGTCGCTGAATCTGCAGCACACTGCTACATTTAAAGACCAGTTAAAACACAAAATCTCAACAGTAACTTATAATAAAAGAACTGAGATGAGTGGATGCCTTCTGTATACCTTGATACTTTGTTCAAAACATAATAAAACTAATCTTATCTCATGGTACTTAAATACTTATTTGGCATTTCAGTTTCAATTTTCTCTTAAATTAATTATGGAATGCATAGACAGCATTCTAACATTAATTCAAAAACTTGAGAAGATTATTTTTTTAAATATTTTGACAAATTTTTAAGAGTGTGAAGGTGGAACCAAAAATGATAACACTTGATTTAAACAGAATAACTTTGTTACCTCCACTCCTTGATGAAAGAAAAAGGAACATTAGCATGGTTTGGGATTTCCACCCCACTTGCAGTGTGATAGTCATTCTCTGCACTTCCATCAAAGGTGCCACAGAGTCCCACTGTATGTCTGTAATCTGCACTGGGTGCCCTAAGTGTTATGCTCATTCCCCATTCGCTCACATCAGCTCGAACAAAAGCTCCAGAAGAAAACAAAACCTAAGAAGAGATTGATGATATCATCATGAAAAACATGACTTTTTGTTTTACCTGATCCATAAGCAATTATTTACCACTTACTGTTACTTTTCTTCCTAGGTAGGATTCAGTGATTCTGACATTGCTTCCTGTTGTGTCTCTGTTTATTACAGATAAGTGTGGCTGTAATTCATGTAGCTGACCACCGCACATGTCAAATGCAATTATATCACTTCCTTCCTTGGCAACAAAGCCACAGTTGCAGGACGCTGGGTAGTGAAGACTTCCACAGTCCCACTGGCGAACATGAACTTCAAAATCTCGAGATGTGCTCTTATAGAGAACAAATGTTCCTGTTTTAAAATTGTCATAGACTCTGCAATCAAAAGAATAGCATGTGATTTCACTTTTGTTGAAAAATAACTGTATCACCATGTGTCAGCAACTTTATCTTCAGATTTCTAATATTTGGTGAACTTTGATACTGCAACTCATTTTACTGAATCAGAAAAAATAAACAGTACAGCCCATAGACCAAAACACCATCATATCTTCCTCTGTGCAGCTCTAAATAAAAAAAAAAAAAACCAACAAAAACACCACCAATCCCCCCCCCCCAAAAAAAACCCCACAAAACCAAAAAAACAACCAACCAAACCAAAAAATAAACACCCCACAGCCTTATTTTTATAGCGGAAAAATAAGGAATAAAAGAAAGATCATGAGTGGAGTATATGTAGACGTGAATGGAAACATAACCATGAAGCTACTGACATTCTTTTTGTTGCTTTTTTTTTTAATTCAACTGTCATATGACAGGGAACTGGAGGTACTTCTCAACCTTTGTGTTTCTACAACGATGCAGAAAGAGCAATACCATGCATAGCAGTGTGCATGTGGGAGCAGCTGCTGAAAACTGAACAAGTACCCTTGAAAAAATTATTTAGAAAGTCAAATCTTTTTAAAAAGGTCTGCTTTATTAAGATGGAGATGGGGACTCCTTATTCCCAAAGATTATTTAAGATGAAAACCATAGATACCTACTTGCTTTTTTTCCTTAGGGTTAGCCATCTGTCCCCTGAAGCAAGGTTAAAATAGCAAGAAAGGAAAAAAAGAAGAAGAAAGAATGGAAAGAAAACCCCCAAACTTTTGTTGTGAGTTTAACAGGCTCTTGGCTATAAATGGCATTTGAAAGTTAACTGTAGACTGACAATTTGCTTTGTATATAATAGGCCAGCAGACAAATTGCAGATGGCTGCCCTACTGGGACTGCATAAGATTGTCTGTGATTCAGTGCAGACAGTTCATTTTCTATTTGTTTCCTCAATTTGTAAAATAAAATAGCAACATAATTTATCCTTAAAAGAAAGTTCTCTCCCTGCAGCATCAGGCTTCCTGACAGACCACATCACAGTAAAACATAAGAAAACTTGATCACAATGCATTCATGGTTACAATGCCCAGTGAACACATCTCTATAACTTCCGTGGAAGGAGAAACTGCAAGATAAGGATAACTTTATTATTATTTATTATTATTACTAGTCACGGTTCTGTCAGAGAACCAGTCACAACTTTTATTTTCCCTTCTGTTATCAAGATCACAAGAGTGAGGTTGTGGGATGAACATCCTTATTTAGAGGCAATATATCCTCTTCTTCTCACCCTGCCACTTGAAGAAATGTGCTTCTGCTGAACAGAGATATAAAGTCCCACGTGTGGAGTGTTTGTTCAGACATCTTTTGTGATTAGAAACACTTTGAAAGAAAGAAGCATAGCAAAAACACAACGGCTGTGTCCAAGAAAGCTGTGTTCACTTCAAAAAGAAGGCCAGTGATGTGCAAGTGACTGTACTGAGTAAGTTGCTTTCAATGCCACTAATAAACTCAGTAAAATGCTACACAGACAGCAGATAGCTTCTAGGAACTTGATCCCTCCAAGGATTCAGATACTGACACACAGGAATAAGGAAACTACACTGTTGATTTGAAACATCTTTGCCTTAGAAGTTTTGTCTAATCAATCATTTTATCATACTTCATGTTTAATATATGAACATTTCTTTCATAGTCAACAGACTCCTCTCCTGACAAACAGCTCTAGAAAGTAAAACAGTCCATTTGCTTCATTCTCTTGCCACAACTTCAAAACTTGCCTTTAGAAATGCAAATATTACAAAACTTATCATGACTGGCAAGCTTTTTTTACTAGCTGAAGCACATTTATTATTGTCAAAAAAAAAATGTAAAACACTCAGTGCAGCTACAGAAAGCTAGCTGACTTGCATCATCAGCACAGATTTAAAATAAATATATAAATACTTATATAAATAAAACACCCCACCAAAATCACCCACAAAAAATCTCAACACACTTTAAATTAAGAGCAGCAATCCAGTAATTACCTTCCATCAAATGTAATTATATGAGGATCAGTAAATGAGTAGCAATAGGCAGTGGGTAGATCCTTAACTGTAATCTTCAAAACAGAGAAGCAAATAGTAAGCAATGTCAGATCAGGAAATAGACTCAGGTACATTATTTATCTTAGGGTACTAGTTTAAATTCTAATAAATACATTATCCTTTTAATCAATCTGTGTAGTTATATCAATACTAAAGGGGGAAAAATAATTTAATGCAAATGAAAACACAGAATTTAAATGAAAATAAAACAACTAAAATTGACTACTTAGTAATCTTGATGTGAGTCAGGAAGTCACAACTAAAATAGAAGCTTCATTAACATCAGCCACAGTTCTGGCCAGTTTACAGAGCTTAACACGAAGATTTTCAACCTGTGTGCTTTCTGGAACATAGCCATTCCACAGGAAATTCTCACTGGATATAGGTTCGACTGAAATTATGGTAATTCTGTCTCCATCTTCCATGAAGTCTGTCACAGCAGTGAAATATATTACAGCTTGACTACAGATTCCATTATTACAGGGTTTCTGGAGAAGATCCACATGACATGAAGAAAGAGCCAAGTTTAAACCTAACTGCTCTTTACCTGTTTTAAAGAAAATACATAATTAGGGAGTTTTTCCTCTAAATAAGTTACATTTTGCATACTACTGTTAATATAGATACTAACTTATTTACATACTCTTTCATAAATTAAAAATAATTATGCATTTTTCTTGCATTTATTCATGCAAAACCTCCTCCTTACACCTTCATACACACACACACAAGAAATTGTTTTTGAATTTTCAGTTTGAAAGACCAATGAAAATTACGATAGGCTTGCTAATGTGACAGAAAAATGGTTGTCTGCATAAGTTAGGCTCCTCCTGGTTCCCAGGACTTTTGCTTGAGAAAGTACTACAGAAAATGGCAATAATAGTAAAATATGAGGACTTTGCTACTGCACATATAGTACTTGCAAAACAACTGGTAAACAAAATTAACTGAATTATAAACTTGCAAGTATAAAATATTCAATCTATTCAAGTTAAAGAGTGTGGCTTTGATATCAATAGCTGTCAAAAAACACCTGCTAACTTCAACAAGTAACATGGACACATTCTTCCATACCTTCAGCAGCATCATATACAGCCTGTGAATACTTTAACATTTTAGAAAGTATTTTACAGTGTAACAGCTTCTCCAAAGAAGGACACCAGCCAAAATATTTAGAAAAATGCACTAAACATACAAAATGCAACAAAATCAGGGTAATGCTTACCTTCATCAATACTATTTAATGTTAGTGAGATTTTGCAGTCACTTTCAAGCTGGCTGAACTCAGGACAAGGAATAGGAATGCTACTTTCTATTGTCAGTCTGTGTTCCTTCCCATCTTCTGATATGTCATATGTTTCTGGATGTATCTAGCACAGAAGAAAGTGTACTTAAAATGCAACCTCTGTGAGTGAACTGCAGCACTGCTTACTAACCAGCTAGGAGGGCTTATGCTGAGGAACTGCAGCATATTAGGGAGATGTGAACACGGCAGCCAGAGTCTTGGAGAGGTGGAAAAAGGGACAAGGATACAGAAAAGGCAAGAGTAAAGGCTAGATAGAAAGGTAAGAAATTGGCAAACCACGTTAACACCACAACAATGTATTCTCCATGTAACTTCTGGAAGCTAAGATACAAACAGTTTGGTGTGCTGTCTGGATGGAAGAAGGCGGGGGGAAGTTACCTATAGGCAACAATTCCCAAAAGAATCTGGAAGCACCCTTTTTCTCCTGAGATTCCCCTCTGTAAGCTTACAACACAGCTCGCTAAAGATGTATAATCAAATATGCAACTAGAGATGAGTAACAGGGGGCTACAACTGAGGTTGGCACACTAGGTAAAATCCTGAACTCAGCTTCACAGGGAAACAAAAATAACACATTGACCTTTTGCAGTGTACATGGCAGACCTGCACTTACATGAGAAAAATCTGGGCCCTAATCCTGCAGAAACGTAAGTTCAGGCTAAATCAACACAACTACACTCAACATCTAATGACATGCAGCCTCCCTTTCTCAGACTGGGGTCCCATTCCTGGCCAAAAAACGGTCCCTATAATTATATTCACAGTTCACATCCGAGCTTCTCTCTTTAAGCCCAGACCTTCCCTTGCCCCCATAGCCATCTGGGAGGAGGGCCCAGCCTAGGCTGTCATGTCAGCCATGTGCTGAGATGGCCTGTTGTCATAGGCTAACGTCATGCCAGAAATGGCAGCAGCATTTAATGTATTGGGCAACAGTGTGCCTGTGCTCAGGTCTGAGCTGTGGGCCTCCAAGTCTATAAACACAGCACCAGAGTCAGCTCTAGCTGCTGGAAACCAAGGCTTGCACTGCATGTGCAAAGTGTCAATTCAGCCTTCCTGTACCCGGAGTACAAGAGAAACACAGAAACAACCATGACTCTTATGCTTTTCGACAAATTTAAGTTCACCTCACCCAATAACATACTCTACTAATACCTTTTAAGGGCCTTCTAGTCAGAGGACTGGCTGTTGTAGCAATACTCAAAGATTCCTACTATGATAAAGTAGAATGTTATGTCCTTTAAAAATTACCTTAATTCCAGCAAAAAATTCCTTGCTCTCAACTGAAGAGCTCTGTATATCTGGCTTCTCCATGAAAAAAGCAGAACTGCTACAGTAGACCTGTAGGACAAAACCAGCATAATAGAATACATTTTTGGTATGAAGTGGTCACATGAAGACAAAACTCAGCCACCGTGAGGCAGTTCAGTGGATTCATCACAGCCAGTCTTCCGGTTGCACCAGAAGTTACCAGCTGCCAGTGGTAATTGGTAAGTACAGCATAAGAAAAAAATATAAAATCAGATCAAGCATCCTAAGACCTTTTGCTGGCATACTGTACCAGTGGTGCAAACTTCTTGAACTAAAGGCTGCATACAAATCATCATCTTTAATGAATATCTAAGCCTCTCTAGATTTAAAAAATATTTCTGGAGTGTTTCTGCAACCCATGACACCTTGCAAAAATGATTCTGCACTTGATTACATGTTATTTACTTCTTTTTTCAGTTTCACATTTTTTGCCTTTTAATTTTGTTCAGTGCATATTAGATCTTAGATTATGCTTTTTCTGATGTTATGGGCCTGGACAATCTTTTTCAAGATGATGAATTCACTGTGATTTCCCTCCAGTGAATCAGTTCCATGCTTACTAGACACTGTGGTTTTGCACTGGTTTTGGGTTTGTTTTGGTTTTTTTTTTGTTTTGTTTTGGGTTTGTTTTGGTTTGATTTTTTTGGGGGGGGTGTTTTGGTGGTTTTTGTTTGTTTGGGTTTTTTTTATTTATTCTGTTGTATCCATTTTCAGATATGTTGGCTACACGTGCAGTATTTTCAGTACTGAAAACAACAAAGATTCACAGGAGCACCAGGTAGCTTATGACTCTGCTTTTCCTCTGGATTGTCACTGAACCAACACTGTCAGGCAAAAATCCGCATAGTCCCTGAACAATTTTTGAGGATTAACAACTTGAGGATTAAATTTTTGTCCATAAACCATCCAACCAGCCAGGCTTTGGCTTGAACACACATATGCACACCATCCACATGGGTTTTTCTGGTTTTTACTTTGGCCAGGAAAAATAACCTGTATTTTGATATATACAGGTAAAAAAAGTTTCTTGATTCTTTTCAATGCTTTAGCTTCTCAATGTTACCATAAGAGCCTAGGTCTTGATTCTGTTACCATGGAAGGTAATGCAGGTACTGCACACTGCTTTTGATGGCAGAGCTTAAACCATATAAATCCAATCCTAGACAAAACCATTAAGCAGTAGCTCATTATTGATTCAGAGAAAAAAAAAACTATCTAATGAATCAACAACACAGCTTCTCACAATCTCTGGCTCTTAGAGCCTCTCATTGAGATGCAGTTGCATCCAAAAATCTTCTTAATTTACAGTATCAAAGAAGAATCACAGCAGAGGGTGAAGAAGATGCAATAATAATAAAAATTTTCCTCCTGAAGGCACACTACACTGTATTGAGACGTCTCAAAACCTTAAAGGCAGTGGTAATTACTTATATATTCTGTGGTATTTACACATTCATATGGGCACTGTTGGTGCAAACAAGTAGAGGCAGTGTGCTTCTGCCACGAAAAATTATATAGCAAGGTTTTGGACCTCTCTCTAACAACCGTTACTATCTATGGAATCATATTTATAAAGATACAAAGAAATTATAATTATGTTTTAACATACTCTGTCTCCAAGTCTGATGTTTATCCCATCTAGTTCTAGGAGTGAGAAGGTATGAACTGTTCTTTCATGCATAACTTCTTCTTTGATACCTTCAGGAGAAAGTCTTGACCAAGTTACAATGAATCCAACAGAGCTGTTTGCAAAAGGAATGCCAAAGGTACACCTTAGGTAAATGCTGCCTTTGCTCATCTCTGCTACAACTTCAGGAACAGATGGCAATGGTGGTGATACAGATGGAGACGATGTAGCAGTCAGGTTACCTAGTTCAAACAGAAGTGTGGTTTGTGCTTTTTATTCTGTACGAAATCACTGTTGGATAAAATGACACTGACATATCTTTTGCCAGTTAGTAGGCTAATAATAGTTACGTTTTTCACATGTGGAAATATTACATATTTTTGTAAGAGAATTGAAGAAAAATGTGTATCTTCTTTTTAATAACTATTAAATGGAGAAAATCTTGTTATGAGCCTTTGATTACATTCTGGCCAATAGAAAGGTGCTATGGGGGTGGGGGGAGGAGTGGGGTGGGAGCGACTTTAAAAAGATAAACCAAAAATATAAACAAGGGAATAAAATGCAATTAATTATTTTACCTGACAGGAAAGCAACATGCAAAAGAATTTGCCCTACAGAAGAAAGAACTACTTATGAAGAAAGTGCGGAAAAAAAAGAAAACAGGGAAAAGAAAAGGGATACTTAGAAAGGAAAGAATAAGCAGTAGATTTGTAGATTTGTCTTATATTTTACTCTCAAAGAAACAGAGTAATCTGTAAATCAGCATTATTACATATACTTTTTAACATTTTGGTACTTACTCAAAATATTATTCTGAGAATGTTCTTTTGTCATCCAAATTTATCTGAAATTACTTCCAAACTGCTCATTTTGCAACAAACTGAGCAATACTGTTGATAACGTGAACATGTTTTTATTTAAGATAGCATATGATTAAATGTTGACATTACTGGGTCACATATGCACAGAAAATCTTGAAAATCAAAACAAAATACTCACTGCTACAGGCACCTTGAATTTTCATTCCCTCAGGATCACAGGCCTGTGGACTTGCATCTGAAACAACCATAAATTGCTCTTACATTGTATATGCACACACATACAGTGTATGTATGCCAGTGCTCTTAAATTATTGCCCTACATTAAAAATATACCAAATATCAGAAAACACTAATTGAAGTGCAAATTTGCAGAACAGAAGCAATCTTGAAATCTGATCCATATACAACTATGGCTAAATTCAGTACAAAGGCTTATGTTAGAAATCATCTAGAAGGAAGGGTACAGGACATTCTACCACCTCTGCATCTTTTACTACTGATATACTCAGCCAATACTTATAGATGTTGTCAGTAAATAAAAGGGAATCAAAGTATTCTCTTGAATATATACTTTGCCTCCCCAAATCCACATCTTAACATCTATTCATTAACCATAACCCTGGTCACCCAAATTCAGTGCAGACCTGCTTCGAAATCCCCTTTCCTACAGGGGCCTAAGAAAAAGTGCTTGTGCACTGCTATTGTTTTGTATTTTGAATGCTATAAAAAAATAAGTGGAATTTTGCTTAAACATAAAAATACCGCATTTGTAACAGAAGTAGAAAGAGGTCAGTCACTCTACTCAAATTACATCAGAAGGGCAGCAGAAACACTGAACACCCCGTTCACCAAAAAGAATGAAGAGCAGACTTTGCTGTTTCACACTTCAGTGATACAACGTTTGAATTCCTTAGCAGGTAGAGGACAAACAGCTAGAAAATTTGCACCAAGTGTTTACAGCTATCAAGTGTTAAACAGAAAACACAGTACACATGGTAACCTAGATACAAAAAGCAGCACAACAGTACAATGCACTTCACAAAAACATAATTTTAAATGAGGGCTTTTAAACTCAAAATGTGTTTCAGATTTACAGCATTCAGCAAAGCCAAATAAAAGTTATGCTTTTTGCCTGCTTTGAGACAGTAAAACTTTGCTAGCTTGCTGCCTAGCTGTAGTTTTATACCTTCCTTCCTCTTCATGAACCCTGAACCAAAGCAAGTCCTATTGTGCAGGAGTTCATTGTTTCTGTCACATGCATGCAGAAACCTTGGAGAATGCCTTCGCAACTGGACCTAAAGATACAATGTTACACCAATAATGCACCAGAAAAAGCCCACTGACGGATTTGCTATTAAGCTTTTGAAAGCAGTAATAGAGAATATGACTCAGATTCATACAGCATATGATGCATAAAAATACTATTGGTATTTTCACTATGGTACATTATATGAGCTAATAAGAATTTCCTACTATACTAATATGTCCCTATTTCACAGTATAGCCGTAAGGATTTAACCATGCCTTACTTAAATTATCTGAAAGATTTGGCATGAATATTGAAATCAACTTTTGAGCTATTAACATCAACACACTTTTGGAGCACAAGGGTCCAAGACAACATGAGACCTTGCAAAAGGTCTCCATTTTATTTCTTGCTCATAGTACTGATAAAGCGTTTATCAGTAGAACATTTCTGTGTTGAATTTTCTTCTAGCAACAAAGTGTATACTCTCCAGAAAGGTGATAAAAGAGTTACAGTTACAAAAATATTCTTAACAAAGCTAAACAATAAAACAAATCAACATAGTTTGGTCGAGTTCTTAGACAAAATTTACTCTGATACATAATTCTATGCATGTTCAGGATATTTGCAGAGGATGAGTACCACTGTAGGTAGGCTAATATTTTATTTCCAGATGTGTCTTGGAGCCCCACTTCATTATATGGAAAATTTCAGATGTTAAGTCTGGGCTTTGAACAATAGCTGAGTGCTACATGTAAGTGAAAAAGGGTTGAACTGAACCCACCTTACCATTTCGAACTATTCTTCTATTGTATCAATAGCAAATGTAAGAATTGCAAGAAATTTTATTGTAACTATTGCCTGACATTTCTGCTCCACGAAGTATCAGAGAGACACGCTTATAAACACACACTTAGCTGAGTTAGAGCATGCATTTTCTCACCTTCTGCACAATATGCCATGCATCCTTGGGTGGGCTGCAGTAAGTAAACAAAGAAATCTCCACAGTTCCTCACCCTGACAGGGATTCGGAAAAGACAGCAGTCTTTTGAAGTGCTGAAGAAAAACTGCCATGTAGCACAAGCTGTTAACTGTTTGATCTCACCAGGTCGAGGCATGGACTCTGACTCCCTCAGAGACAGCCAAACAGGGGCTTGACTCCCACAGTGATTCACCTTCAGCACCAGAAAAAAAAAAAAAAAATCAGAAAATGGTTAATGCTAAATCAAGCTGTTGCTGCGCTTTAATGAGAGGTACGTATTAACTAATTACCTGCATGAGCTTTTAGCAAAGTTTAGACAGTATAACAGAGGGCTTGCTGACTTTCCTCTTCAAGGCTGAATACCAATTAACACAGAAGAGACTTAAGTCCTTCATTGAGTCTAACGAATTTGTGTTTCTAAAGACAGGCTATAATTTATTGTGTGAAGAACTTAACTGGGAGCCACATCTGAGTGTTCTGCCCCAAAAAGGTCATAGTTGTGTTATGGCTTAGTGAGCTACTCTGCACTGGTTAACCTACAATAAATGTGTGAATGCCATCAGAGCACAGCAAATACAAAGTAGAACACACACACACTGAATATCAACTAAAGGTGTTACAGCTGACATCTTTTATCTGCCCTCTGCCATGACCTGAAGGCTTAGCTAACCTCCTGGATTTCTTCTAAGAGATACGGCCAACTGATGCAAGGTTAGTGACATACAGCTAGACTCAATAGTGCAAAGGCATCTGATAAGCCCTGTCTGTCTGTCTTTCAGTTCCCCATCTTAGGAAATAAATATGCTTGTTGCAAGCCCATAACAATCACAGTGACTTTGTAGCAACCCTAAATCCTTTGGTGTTTGCAAAGCAGTGGACTTCACATGGTCTGTTGTTCATATGCTGATTCAACAGCTGATTTTAGCAGGTTGTTGCTTCTTCTCTTGCAAAAAAAAGCCTTGTTCAGTGCTTTTCTTCTTGGAGAAAGAAGTGTGCAGTGGAATACTCTCCCTCACCCCTCGCCACTGTGGCTATATCAGGTCTTGAGGTCAAGGAAGCTGCCCTGAAGGCCACAACTTCACAGTAGTACCAACCATGGTAACCAAAGAATAAGTCTGATTTAACAGACACAAGAGTTTACCAGTGAAATACAAAAAAATTAATTTCAAGGAGAAAAGGAAGGAATCTGGTTCATGGGTTAGCAGAATGAGTTAAAGATCAGCTCCTGGCTTTTATGTGCTTCTGGAAGCAAACTGAAGTGAAACAACAATAGAGACACACTCTTAAAGCCAGTATCTGGAAAACATTTACATGAAACTATAAATCTGAAATAGTAAGATTTTGAGAACCCCTTCTCCTTCAAACATTGCCTCAAGTATTCCTTTCTTTGACCTGATAGTGCAATAAAGGGTCAGATAAACTTGTCTCTAGACCTCTTGGTATAAAGTCTACTGCAGACTCACTGAGCAATTACTATCTCTAAAGTACACTTTTCCTTCTTCATACAGAATCTCTGAGCCAGCATCAACCTATCAGAAAGACAGAATTAGTAAAAGTACTCAGAAATGGATGATCGTTTAAGTCTGAATCTTTGACAAAGATTCAATACAGATATAATAAAAGTTTTTCTAAAAGAAGAAAAAGGAGAAAACTTTCTAAACAAGACATCCATTTTAGTTTGATGTTTTGACTTTAAGACTCCAAAATAGATGAGTTGTTTTTGTCAACAGATGCAAAAAAGCAGATGTCAATGCATAAATTTAATTTGCTGAATAAGCTTTGAATCAATCTCTTTCCAGCTGCAATTATCTGAGCTCCTCTGTGTTAGGATGGCAGCCTATTTTTAACAATATTTACTAAGCACTGAGAAGTTCAGTCAAATTTCTAAAACTTTCATAGATGAGAAAAGTAGGTATTTTGTTAGTCTAACCTCTATTCTGAAAAACACACTGTTTTTTCCCTTGGTTGATCACACTGACTCTTTGCATTAAAAAATCCATTTTTGAGAAAATGCAACTCTTTTTTAATTATTATTAAATGTAACTGAAAGTCCTTCAGAAATCATACTTTTTTGATTTTTTTTTTCAGTATAAAACCTGGATAACAAGTAGCCTCTGCAGCACATCCCTCTTAAGTCTTTGAGGCAGCTGCACAACAAAGGTAATTCAGTGGCTTTATACAGCTGCAAAGCTTTAATAAATAAATAAAAATAAGATGTGCTGCTGTAAACTCAATTCAGACTGTGTCCAGGAAACTTCAATTCTTTAGAAAAACCAAGGGTAAAATATTCTAATGACATTTTAAGTTTTTTAAACAAGTAAATGTTTAAAAATAGGAAACTACACAGACATAACTCCTCAAAACACAACAGAGTTTTTTGTATGCTCCAAAATAAAGAATTACCCATCTCGAGTATTAAATATTTCATGTAATTCTTGAGTCTTTGGGGGTTTGCAGATGACAAGGCAACTAATCTTCTGTTAGCTCTGTTAGTTTAAGTCACTTTAGGAGTAATCCTTTCTCTCTGACATGATTACTTTAAAAGCTCCACAATTACTGAACTCATGTGGCTGCTTTCACATGGCTTTGCTAACAGACTGACCATCACACAGTTGCAGCTTTACAACATGATATCCCTGCTGTGCTGTCACTGAGAAAATCTCCTTTAGCACTGACTAGAAATTACACTTTTTGAGTGCACTAGAAAGGATTTAATTTATCATCCTCTGCTATTTCCCATTCAGTGTAAAATTTTCAATGCTTAAAAATTAATTTTCCAGTTAGTACATTTTAATATAATCAAGTATTTCAAAGGAATTAGGTGCTTTGTGTTCTTCCACATCAGTCTCCATAACCATATTCTTTTTCTTTTATACATATCCTACTCAAAAATTTGTCAGCAAAAAGTATCAAATTATTTGTAACAATACCTCCACACACTTGGTTGGCATCTCAGCAGGCTTATCAAAAATCATAAAGCGATACCATCCTGGTGTTAGGGAATGGTCACAGATCAAATCCTGAATAGCTGATTGCTGGAGATGGGATGAATCAAAATCCACACTTCTGTAAGGACTCTGCAGGATCTGATGTCCACCAGGAGAGCATTCAAAGACTGTGGAGCAAGAGTATTTCAAGCATGAAGACAGAATGCCTAATAAGTGTTTTAGAAAAGATGTTAAGTACTTTTAAGGGAAAATAAGGATATATCACAATATGATGTGAAACTAATTTTATAGAAAAACATATTGAAGCCTTAGTAACAACAAATTGGTATGTTAGCACTCTGAAATTTAACAAAATTCATCATTCCTTTTTTCAGTGGACAATACATGCAAATTAATAACCATATAAGCATTTACCCTAGATGTAAAAACAGATGCAAGGAATATGTTTATATATTCTGTCTGGATTCTGACTTTGTAGTTCCACTGATGTTTATGAAGCCTTACAACCTGAATACAAATGGGGTGTCAGATATATGAGAAGATCAAAATCTTACTTGAAGAGGAGTAAGGATTATCTAAAGGTCATTTGTAAAAAGATTATCATTTTACATGATTCCTACCTATGGAATTAACAATTCCCTCCATTGGATGAGATAGTTGGATAGTTGCACACAGTTTGTATGTGTACATACAGCTTATAGCAAAAGTGTGCATGATAATGAGTAGATACTTGGTTACACATTATAAGTCAATCAGCATGACTGACATGCTAAATTACAGTAAAGTAAATACAACGGAAAAACTTAAGTTTGGACATGTAAGTGACCTTGTGGCCTCAAAAAATGTCTGACAAAATTTCTGAGAGGTAAAATGAAGGATCAGAATCCAAAGAAGTCTTTATTAATATTTTTTTTTCTGAAATGCAGACTCATTCAGATATAAAACATAATGCCAGAATTTCTGAATCTGATCTGACATATGAGGGACAACAAAAGTTCTGGCTAATGGGATGTTTATATGTAATGTACTGCATAGCCATTCTTTCTCAGGAATGTGTTTGGGAAGTGAGAATAGGGAAAAATCAAGTAGGAGAATGTTTATAAGTAAATTACACTTAAAGCATACCTATATATTTATCTTGCTTTTAAAAATGGATACCAACTGACACTGACTGTGAATGGAATTTCAGGTTATACTGAATGATGCAATGATTCTTAATTCTTGCCTTTGCTATGCTGCTAATGAATTTTAACATGCAGCTGCAAGCAAAGTTCTCTAGTGTTATATTTTGAATATGAATGCTCTGATCCTCAGTTTTCCATCCCAGGTTTGTCTGTATTTGTAGCATATTTTGCATGATTCAAATCATGCAATAATGCACAATCTTCCACATTTTTCATGTCATTGTCTAGATAACCACAACTATAAAACAGTTTCCTAATCAGGTAATTCCCTACCTTTAAATGGAGCAGATGCCCTAGTGAAAGAACAGACTTCACCTCTTTCAGCACAGCATGAGAATCCTATAATCTTTCAAAGACTGAAGATTTAATCCGATATTGCTTTAGGCTACCGAGGCAGGTAACAATAGCTTTATCTTCTATCCTCTATGGGCAGCTGGAAGTCAGTGTGATTGACTGTGCCACCACTGTGTGTCTGAGTTGCTCATAGTAGCCTGTAGGCTATTTGTGTCCATACAATTTGACCTTACAGAGAATTACTCTTCATTGGAATTTAAAGAAAAGCCCTTGAAGAATCACAGGTCAGTCATGTGTGTTATTGAAATGTTTTCCAAGCAAGCTAAGGCACAAGCAGTTTACGAACCATGGTGAAAGTTTCTTCCTGTCCTCTATTTTTTATTGCACTTCTTCCTTTCATATAGCACCCTCATTAGTTTCCTTTCCTGTAACTGAACCACTCCTGAAACAATTAATATCTGTTACATTCTCCATTAATAAATCAAGCTAGACATGAGACAAGCCTTTATTTTCTTTTCCTCCACAGTTTAATTAGATCATCATTTGATAGATCTTTAAAGCAGCTGACTTGTACTCACTTGTAATAGGGTTATAAATCCTAGTAAAGATCAAATTACAAGTTTCTTATTATGCATATCACTTTAAAATGCCATCCAGATCTTTGTGTATTATTTCTTCCTTTCTAGAAGTATGCTAATATTTCCTTAGGTATTGCTTGGAAACCTTAAAGTTGCATAACATTGGTTGATTTTTTTTTTCTCTTTTCCTTTCATTACCCATTCTGCAAAACAAGTGAAAATAACTACCATCATCAATAACACAAGTAAAAATAATTTTTTTACACAGCTGAGTGTAACTGAAATGCTGTCTGACTCCAGCAACAGCAGAAACAAATAAAACAGATATGGCAGGGACACCTTCCACTGGACCAGGTTGCTCAGAGCTCCATCCAACCTGGTCTTGAACACTTCCAGGGATGGGGCACCCACCATTCTTCTGGGCAACCTGTTTCAGTGCCTCACCACACCCACAGAAAAGAATATTTTCTAATATCTAATCTAAATCTACTCTATTTCCATTTGAAAGCATCACCCTTTGTCCTGTCACTACATCCCTTTGTAAATAGTCTCTCTCAATCTTCCTTGTAGGCTCCCTAATGAGTAAAGTCTGACAAAGTTTTTAGGAACTGAAAACAGGGTCTGATAGCTGGAAAGTGCTCAATAAGATTACCTACAGGGCAGGCTTACCTACCAGCTTTGCCTAGTATGTCAAGAACATTAAAGTATGGGAAGATGTATGTGCTACTGTTGTCTTGACTTCACCCACAATTTGTGTTCTGACACAAAATTGAAAACTCGTGTAAATTTGAACAAAATTTATCATTTAATCGTGATTATTCTTGATGGGAATCTTTCCATGTATATGGGAATATTATTTTTAATTATTTTCATTTGGACCTCTAAATGTATTAGTGATTTAATAACTTTAATTTTAAACATTTGCTATTGAATACTGAAATTCTAATTATGAAATACACAAATGAATACTTGAGAATTAAGACCATGAAATTCAGACTCCTTTGTAGACTGTGCATCTCTGGTTTAACTTAACCTATAGGAGACACATGCGATAGGATATATGTGATGAGGAAAGACTTATTTCTAGAAAGTCAAACTCTCCCATTCTGTTTGGAGGTCCAGATACTACATACTGTCTGCTGAAAAAGCAATCTGTCCTGGGAAAATATGTAGCTGTTTCCCCAGAATTTGAGTTTACTTATTCTGTGCTTCCTTTCACAAACACTCTATATACTGCATATGGGTCTCTACTGTTCTTCAGCTTGAGTCTCTGCATGCCAGGAAGAATCAGATTCAATATTAGCTTTTTCCTGAGTGTTTTCAGAATTCATACAGAAAACTTTGCCTGGATCCATCACAGACCTTCTTGGTCCTGCTGGATATTAAGAAATGTGACCCTAGGCTGCAACACCTTAAACATAAGTATAGTATTGTGCCAGTGGATGAGCCTTTTGGGAGAGATGTAGATGAAAGCTCTGCCAACACATCAGGGTTTGTATCATGATTAGCACAGGCTGGGTCGGGTAATAGGTACTCCGAACACCACACCTTAACCAAAAGTCAAAGAGGTTCCGGAAATCAACAAAGGAGCTCATTTTCCACAGAGAGATTTAAGGGTCCTGATGATGGCCTCTGGGGCACTCAGGTGGAAAATGAGTTCCACAAAGGAGGGGCTTTTCAACTTCCTGTTCACATCTGTTCCTTCCATGTGCAAAGAGGAGTCAATGATTTTCCAGCGATTCATAATTTTTCCAGCACGATGGAACAGTCAGGAGCAGAGAAGGGAAAAGAAGCCACGAGAGAGCACAGACAGGCAAGGGCAGAGTGGCAGGACTGGCAAGTCAGTTCTTCATGTACAAATAGCTTATCAGTTCCTATCTTCTGCTGTCCAAAGGTCAGGGTCTGGCAAAAGGATAAGCAGTATCTTTAGTAAATGCCCATTGTGATCATGAATATGCCTTTTCTTGCACCCACCGACAGCAAAGGATGCAGCATATTAACATCCCAAGGCAGAAATTAGAACTAGGACTGCATTTAATAAAGGCACTCAGATTTATTTGCAGATTTAAACTCTCATAAAATATTAAACTAAAAAGTTCACAATTGGAAGAAGTTGCCCTGAAAAAACTATTTAGAGTAACACTTCTAAGGCAAAGTATAAAAATTACTGTAACTACCTAGAAGATACCATTTCCTTGGATGAGACTTATATGAGAATGTGAACAAAAACGTTGTAGGAATTACAGTATTGCAACCCCATGGAGCAGGAATATGACTATTCCTATGCACAGAACAATGAAGAAAATCAAATCAACATGAACACATTAATACATCTTTATAAATAATCTTATTTGATTGGGTGTTAAAAACACTTTTCAACCACTCATGTCCACACCTTAAGGGGTGCCTTACAAAGGTAGTAAATGATTGTATAACCTTTACAAAAATGTTAAATATATATTTATAGAACATTTTTCTAGTAATTCCCTGTGTAACAGACTACTGCACCTACTCTTTATGTGGATTTTGTGTCTGAAATGTGAAACAATCCAGACAAAGGGTTTGCAGAGGTCCCAGGCAAGGATGCGCCACCGCACCACCTGCGCTCCAACACTCAGGGGCACAGCGCTATGAAGAGAGGGCGACAACCCGCACTGCCGGTCTTCGAGTTTCCCTCGGCAGCTCTTCCCCCAGGCGCGCTATGACAGGAACAGTCCTCACCCTGCTGATAAAGTCACGCCGTGATAAAGTCCCACCGTGAGCCCTGTGCAGCAGGCGGTGTGCGGGCGCGGCGGAGCGCCGGGCGCTGCTCCTGCCGGGCGCTGCTCCTCCGTCCCGCGCCTCCCGCCGCCGCCCCGCGCCCTCCCGCCCCCGGCGCTCCCGGTGCCGCTCACCTGTGCCGAGGGCGCCGGCCGCCGCCAGGCAGCCCAGCAGGGCCGCGCACAGCCCGGGCCGGGGGACCATGCCCGCTCTCTCCGCGCTGCCGCCGCGCTGCCCGAGCGCTCCCCGCGCACACCCTGCGCCCAGGCACCGCCCCGCCCTCGGGGGTCCGCCCGGCCCGGCCCGGCCCGGCCCCGGCCCCGGCCCGCGGGGGGTGGGCATTGTACCCGGGCATTGTGCCGGGGCATCATACCCGGGGGCACAGGGGCATCCCCTCCCTGCCCGGCGCTCCCCGGTGAGGATTCTCAGCAGGAAAAGGAACGCAACAGTCGTAGGTTCTTGTCGGAGCCTTTGTGAAGGTACTTTTCTGCATCCCAAAGCTGGTCGGCATCGTGGTCAATGCCCTACTGCCCTCCAACACGGAATTGTATTTATTTTCTAATGTACAGTAAAAGGCTGAAGAAGAGCTGGTTTCAAATTCGCCATTCCATAGATCACCAAGAGTGTTCTATATTTCTGTTCTTCATTACACGTAACCTTCATTACCATTAATGCAACCTGAGTTTAGCAAACATTTATGAGTTCCAAGTGCCCAAATTTCAAGACTTGCTGAGAGATGTTCCTCATGTCTGTCAGAGGACAAAGGATAGGACAAATCTCAGCATTTTAGATTTGGCAATGCTGGTATTTTCTACCATAGGCCTGAGGCTATGCAGGCACTGAACTACTTTACATGCACCAGGGTGTACAGCAGTTCACGGAAATGTTTCCTGTTCTCTGTAGGATATGTAGACGTAAATCTAACAAATGGTGATGGCACTAAAACACAGCTTACCGCCTTCCACAGAACAGATGTTTGGGCTACAGTGGTCAATGAGGACTGCTTCCAGGAGGTTCTACCTCTACCAGGGGGCTATTTTCAGAGCAGGGTTCCCTGCAGAAGGAAGGAGGTGTCAGGGTTTGGAGTTCAGGCAGAGGCACAGCAGCGTTGTGGAGGTAACCTGTCCTCTTTTGCTCACACAGCCTGAGCCTTCTCATTGCAGTTCAGCTTCATGATGGCATTGAGTTTTTAAAAGGAATCCCTGGCACAGACTGAGTTGAATGTGGAGTCCTGGATTTCTGACAGTTCTCTGAGGCAGATACTTTTGTCTTAAGCATTCAGGGAAATTTTAACAACGAGTTTTCTTACTTGTTTACTCATCTATCTGGGTTATTTGTTAGCAGATATGATAAACTTTTATCTTGAAAAGCTGCATATGTCTGAAATGAGTTTGGGTTTTATTTTTAATTTTTCCCAGACCACATGTTTATAAAGAATACAAGAGGAAAGAATGAGGTATTTTTACAAAACAATTTACAAAATCAGGACCTAGAAAGAGAGATGTGAGAAGCTTTGCCAAAATTTAAACGTTGAGCTACTTCTTTGACCACTGTTAGTCATGAGGGAGTGGTATTTACAGGAGGAGTTCCAGCTTTCTTCATGGGGATCGAAAGAGGTGGCAGTAATGCTGCTGGAGTACACATACCTTTCATCTTTTCTGGACTGGTTTTCTTCTACTAGCTCCCTCTGCTACTATCAGCCTTGAAACCTGTATAGAGACAGAAGAGAAAGAGCATATTATGGTTAAAAGAGCTGACAATTTACCAAAGTAGCACTTGGCACTCATGGTGACAGAGTTCTGTCAGTGAATTTATGGAAAATGAAAGTAATTCTAGGACAGCCTCATGCTTATAATAAAATAATAGGTCTTTCCAGCAGGTTGCATTTTCAGAAAGTTTTAGTCAGTAATTTCCATAATTTTAATTAAGTAAATCATAGACTGGGTAAAATTGGGTTGCGCTGCTGAAAACACCTCTTTCATTTACAATGGAATGTGAAGTCAAACTACAATTTTGTATGTGCATATTATTAAGTAGCAGGATGTTTGGGCAGACAACTAAGACTATCAAATGAAGAATTTAAGATACTATAAATGGTTATGTAGTCCAAGTCATTCCTGTTGTAAACAGTTTAATATTCAACTAAAAACACACACAGGGAGCAATGATGTCAACCCTAGGGAGCATTTAGACACTGCAGCATAAAAAGCAACATTTCCCAGGCTGGATTTTATGATTAACAATGAAGAAAGAGAGATTTAAGGTTGATTTTGAAAATTATTCCAAGTTGAACTTAGAGTTTAGTAATCTCAGTCTATTCAGTAAAGCTTTTAAATATATGTTTATTTTAAGGTGGATTCTAAAGTTTTGTCTATGGGAAGAGCATAATGATAAATCGAAGAAAAAAGATGTGTTAGATGACAAGGAACACGACTTGTGCATTGCTGAAAATAGAGTCATTGCAGAGGTTTAAAAATTCAGATAACAAAAAAGGTGGCTCTGCTGATGTGAAGTTCTTGGGTCTGTAACTAGATTTTTCTGGTTTAATGGTTATCTGCATAAGTTCATGACTGTGAGCTTTGGCATGTGTGTATGGGTAGCAGGAATCCTAGAAAATGTGTCAAAGGGACAAAAAAGGAGTTTTTTCATTAACACAGTCAACACAGCAACTTCATCATCTGACACTTCTATTGCTAACATGCCAGTGTGATGTCTGTAACAGTGCACCTTAATACATACGAAACACGTCTTATACATTATTTAACAAGATGTTATCTCAAATTGCATTTGGGGGAACAGTCCAGAGTGGACAAGCAGGCACGTGGATAGCAGGTTGATTAAAGATAGAAAAGTGATAACCTTAACTATTTTAGGGAACTAAGTCAGGAAGAACAATTGGCAGTTTGCCAAAATGTGTACAAATAGGTGTACATAGCTGTTCAGGTGTGAACTGGAAATGAAAAATCGCCTTTGAGTTCTAAAAGTTATTGGCTCCAGACACAGCCACAAATGTTTTTTCTAGTTGTATCCAAACCCTCAACTCAAAGGTAAAAAGGCGATCACCTAGAAGAAAGACAATGCTTGTGGTAACCTCTTTGGAATAATTAGTGTGAATGGTGGGGCACAAGAGAGGGGAAGCAGAGGTTCAGAACTGAGGGCACGTGGACAGGTGGGTGCTGTCCTGAACAATGAATTCCCAGCTCTGGCACTTAGAGGTTCTTAGCCATGTTTTGTAAACTCAGGTAAACAGAGAAGAATGTCATTAAGCTTAAGCTAAAATTACCCACTATATCTGATTTATTAAAAGGCTTTTCTTTCAAACTGTGTAACTAAGAGTACAAAGGGAAGTCTTTCTTAAATGAATCCTCTGTGCTGTACCATTAAGTCTGTCTGTATTGTAGGCAAGGTAAAGTTGAGTAAGTCCTTTAAACCCATGTTGCTGTATTTGTTATCTGTGCAGAGATAGGGCATGGATGTTAACTCCAAATAAAGCTGCGAGCAGAACTTAGAAGTTGGGAGAAATTTCTCTGCAAAGTTTCAAAGGGTTATTGTAGTAATGCTTAGTGCTGAATGTTTGGAAAGAGGTACCTTAAGCAGATAACACCCCTCCTGTAAGAAGGAGGTGGAGATAGCCTGCAGCTCTAAACAGATCCAAAAGCATCAGAGAGGGATGAGTCCTCTTGCCCTTGCCCTTTAATGTTTTTAGTTCTTTCTGTTGGTAAAAATAATTTGGTTTCGCTTGTGCCAGTTCCTATATATGAATTGTAAGTGAACTTGTCCTTTCCCAAACAATAAATTTGTAACATTCTTTGTCTAATCAACTCTGTCCTTAAAGTCAAATTGTAATTTCCCTTCAAGTTGTAGGTTGTGTGACTTTTAACTAAACTAAAGTTCATTTGATTTAAAACACGCTTTAACAGCTCTGAAACTAATGTCCCAAAACATTACTGAGACATAGGAAAACACACTAAGACACATTGCCAGTTCCACTTCAGAATGAGATACTTGATTCTATCCTCTATCCCTGTCTTTGACACCAAAGAAAGAGAAACAGAAACAAATAATCAGTAATGATTACATGCATTTATTTATTTCAGTCATTCTGTGACTAACATTCGAGCATCACAAGAGGTTAAATTTACTCATGTTTATTCTGCTGGCAGCTTTTTCAGAAAACTGAGTGGCTTTTGAGTGACATTTGTTTTCCAAAATGCTTTTAAAATTTGAAGAGGGTATTTTTTAAACTGCCATGTAAATGTACTCAGTGCTGACAGACTGTTTAACTTCCAGAAAGAATGACATCTTTAGTATGTTTTAGCTCCTAGTTCTCTTATATTTGGCCTCTTGTATATACTATATTTGACTTATGTAGTAAAGGACTTCAGTATAAAAATCTAATGTAATTTGGCTTTGATAAGCAGTGTAATGTAATTCAGAGGAAATCGATCTCCAGGGGTTTTTAAGAACCAAATAAAATCAGTGTTAGGCTTTCCATTAACTTCAATTGTCTTTGGATCAGCCCCTTAGTCTTTTACTATTCTTAAGGATTTTTATAATCTTATCTCATGGTCTATGAGCTGTATTTACTCAGAATGTGCCAGAATATTTTGAACCTTGGGAAGTCCCCTGGCTAGTGGAATATTAATGGCATAATCTTTGTTTTACCCATACTGAACTGTGGCACTGACATGTAACTACATTGATCGGTTGAGTGGGATACAGTTCTCAACTACTATTTTTTTTATTTCTATCTCTCATGCTGTTCCTCTTTTTGTGTGTACAGTTTGCATAGAATTCATCCTTTAGCCTGTATAGAATAAATGCTACTTGAGTAAGGTGCAATATTGATCTTATAGGTAATGGTGTACTTCATACTCAGTCTTACTGACTTTCACCTATTTGTATTTGCACTACTATTTTTTGATACTTGTGAAATAAAAATTAGCATTACTGGGCAAAAGCCTTGACTAAGTTATGTGCTCTTCTAAGATGCAGATGAGAAAAAATATTCTCAAATTACATAATCTATTTAGATGATGAACAAATAATAAAGCATTTTTCTCAAATTCTATATTAATATCAAAGTCTTTGGTTGCATAAAGACTAAGACACGTTTTAGTAAAATCCCTCAAGAAGAAGTGGAGTTAAAAATCTCCCACATCCTAATGCTAAAAGCTGTGTTCTTTCTTTCTGGGCCTATTATTTTTCCTCCTAGCTTTTACTTTATATGTGGGAACAGCCTCCTAGGTAACAAGTCAGTAAGACCACTGAGCAGACAACTCTGGCAACGTCCAAATACAGACGTGGCACCCCTGATAAGGGGCACATCCCTTCCACATTCCATGGCTATCTGATAAGAGTGAATATACAAATAAATAACCTGAGGCTGGCTTGGCAAGCAATGGCAAAAGGCAAGGATGCATTCACCAAAGCAAGAAAGGCACATTCTTTGCCTTTGTTTTATGAAAAGATCTCTGTGGTCTCTCGAGTAGAGAGTTCACAGCAGGATGACAAAAAGAAGGAAGCACATGCAGAGAATTCCTCAGCTTTTATTATCGCACTTAGTTGGCCTCTGTCTTTCCGTAAGCCTTGCCTGCTTTTTAAAGAAAGGCAGTATTTACTGACAATATAGGATGGGATGGTAAAAACAGATGCCCTCTAAAGGAGCAGAAGCACAGATTATCAGTTAGCTGTATTGGCTGAGGTTCCATTGGTTTTTGCTGTAGATTTCACACAGCATGCCCATTTTCAAATGTATCTTTATACAGTAAGAAAAAACGGAGAAGTGTCCTCACAGAGAGAAGCAGATGTGATTTTCCCCCCAATCCCAGTTTTCCACTGGGCTTTGTTGAGGCTTTAAACGTGAATTTTGAGGAGAACAGATTCCCCTGCCTCACACTAATGGAAAATATGTTTCCTGCCTGCTCCCCAGACAAAATGCTGTCTTTTTCTTGGATGGGATAAGATAATCTCATTGCAGATAGAATTTTCTTGGCAGAGCAAATTGTGAAAATAGGTTTTGTCATCTGTAGCTTGAAGGAACTGGAAGGACAATGTCTAGTTCCCTCTCTGATGCTTTTGCTGTCTGTTTAGGTTAACACCATTCTTTTTTAATATGCTTTAAAGAAGAGAGCATGACTTGATCTGACAGAAGTGTAGTGACACAGGACCAAAGCACAGCCCTTGTCTTGATGTAGAAATGAACACAATGCTCAGAAACCATTTAACAAAATCAGAAAAAATAGTGTTGCTAGCTGGATTTCTAAAAAACCAACCAGTGTGAAAATACAGTACAATATTAGTTCAGTAGTACACCACATTTAAAATCCTGGTGTTAAATTAATTCCACTGAACTATATTGAGGGCTATTAATCTCAAGAAGTGTTAAACATAATGCAGCTACAGTTTCTGGCTAAGGAAAACCAAAGCATCAAACTGGATGAAAGTGAGAACAGGACAAGAAATTATTTCAGTTGTGTGTTCTGTTTTCTTTAAGCACTCTCTGGTCACTCTCAGGCACTGGTAATGAACAATATGGTGTGATTTTTCTTATGTTCTTAATCTTTAGTAAAAAGTGGAAGTGCAGAAAAAGGGATGCAAAAAATTACAAGGTAAACAGCTATTTTACCATTCCCAGATTTACATGGGAAACCTTAGCTGGCTTGTGACTCTCTAACTCAGATTTTGAGACTAACAATAGATAGGAAGACAAATATTGTGAAAGGAAAGCTCTGCTGAGAGACACAGCAAAAATTAGATTAAAACATTAATTCCCATTGTATTGGCTGTATAAGTAACTATGGTAAAATGATACGTAATATTTTTAATTGAATGTTTTTCTGGAAAAATATTAAGTACTCTTGCAATGCTACTGTAACAGGAAGATTCTGTTTCATTACCTTTCTTCCTCTATAGTTAGGAATTTTGATATGAACCATATGAGATAATGAGATGGCTTATGGAGACAGTTTTGAGTAAGGATATAAAATTTAACTTCTGTATTCTGATGTTTAATATTGTTAGTCATCTCAGTTTTATCATTTTAGAAATAGCTCATAAGTAGAGCTGAGAATGAAAGCCAGATGGTCAGTGGGGGAACAAATAAATCCTTATGGCATCCTTTTTTATGTTACAGGTTTTGTTCCAATGACCACATAGGGCAAGAATGAATGAAACAACAACTTCATCAACAGACTCTAGACAGAGATAGTCCTGTTTAAAAAACCCAACAAACCAGCTACTTCATTTCTTCATCTAGCACAAGGCTGTGTGTATCTGCTTTCCCCAAGTTGTCTGTCCTATACAGACTATCTGTAGACACTTGTCTCTGCCTTTATCCTTCCCCAAGCCCTATGATTATAACATAATTTCTTGGTTTTTCCAGTAAAAAGTGCATCCATTCTGTACTATAGCTGTCTGGCTTCATTGATGCTATGGTTATATCTGTGATCCTGACAAAGGGAAATCACAGTTGACTTGTTACATTTGGTAGGGCATTGTTTGTGTTTGAGCAAACATGTAAGCATATGAGTTAAGAGTGAGCTCCTTTGCGTTCCTTAAGCAAAAACCTGTTGGAGCAACTTGCCTCCTTTGCTGGAAAGAAGATACTGTTTTTAATCTGACTTAATAGATGTTCCTTTTATAGTGCACTAAGTATTTTATAAGGATATAAACCCCTCTGTTTTCTATCAAGAAATAGCAAAGTATTACTTAAATAAATGGCTGCATAAATGTACATATGTGGATATATATAACCCATAAAAATATTGAGTGTCATTGCTAGAATTCTAGTGTTTTATTTCACAGTATGGATGTCCATAATTACTGATGTCAAGGCCTCATGTACTTAGTATCATACAATACTCTTTCAAACTTTAAAGTATTCAGAAGACATATCAGCAGCATGTGCTCTTTCTGATGAAGAAATGTGATTTTGACAAATACCTGAAGGTTTTGATAGGTGAATAGAACAAAGCCATGAACTTCTGTGTCCTTTCTGTCAGCAGTAGAAAGGCTAGCGCTGCTGAAACACAGACCTATTTCCCGCCATATCTCAATTTTCAGTTAAGTGACGTTCATCATCTGGAAGAGCTTTGAGCTGCTGTGCTTTAAGGAGCAACAGAATTAATTTTACTGTAAGTAGTAAAGCATCCTGCTGCTATTGCTATTCTAAGTGTTCATCTTTGTGAGCCTGAGGTATGAAAATATAAAATTAAATAAATGTATCTTATCAATAGTATTCTCCTGTTAGGCCTTTTGGTCAACAATACTGTTCAGAGTTACACTCCTTTTCCATATGGCTCAGAGAGCACCCATGGGCTTTCAGCAGGTTGTTGCTGAAACTGTCCCATGAAATCAACGTAAAAGACACCAGAAAAAAACCTGTAAAAATCAAAGCCAAATTATACTGTTAAATTGCAGCAATGTCTGATTGCAAGCTGGGGGAGAAAGGTTGAAAAGCATGGAAAATGTTGGTTGTTGTGATAGTCCCACTGGTGGGCCTCACTAAACTCCATGACTTTGTGCTGGTAAAAGTTGGATGTAGGATCTATATTATTTTTATGCAAATCCATTAATTAGGCAAGTAAGGCTTTGCATTTAAGTGGGTTTTCTTTTTGTCCTGCCTGTGTGGTTTAAGTATTCTGTTGCCTATAATAATTTTGTAGAATCCACTGTAACAAATTTATACAGTCTGCAAATATGAAAACAAAAAATGAGCTTATAAAAAGCACTGGATAATAAAAGTTCCCATATGTTCAACAGTCCTCAAACACCTGTTAAAAATTTGTTTTGTAATCTGCCCTGAAATGTGATGGAAATTAATGCTTACTAGTCCCATGTGACAATGTAAAATATCACAATTTAAAGCTTCACATAGAGATTGATAGATAACATGTATCTCAAACATATCTACTGTGTCCCACCAGGACTCTTCCAAGCTGATGCCCTCTGCATTCCAATGAAAGAATCATTATCCTGGTCAATGCTATCCTTTAACCATTGTAAAGCAAAAGTGATTTGTTTAGTTACTAACCTGAAGTGATTATTGCTCAGAAGTGAAGATGTTTAGAAGTAAAAGGAATCAATATGATTAAATATTTCCTTTCTTCCATTCTGCTGCATCTAGACTGGTCTACATATATAACCATATATAGCCATAACTGATAACTGGTCTTACACATATAACAGGGTTTAAGAGCTGTTCATTTTTGTCTACTTGTTCATAGGAAAAGGGACTGTCAGTCAAGAAGAAAGATAATACGGGGAGGCAAAAAAAAGTACCTTGTATATAGTGGCAGTCGTAGAACTAAGAACATATTTTTAAGCAGGAGATGTTCTCTGTAGCATTACTTTCCCACCCAGCCCCTAATAACTTCCTTGGCTTGTCTTTTCAAAATAGGCCCTATATGTAGAAACCAGCTCATCTGTATTTTGAGGATGAAGGGTCATTTTAAACTTCACAACCCATTAACAGCAGGTTTAATGAAGTTAGAGCATTCAATCTGTAAGCCTTCTCTATAAAGGCAATGTGATCAGGCAGACCTTATTTCACATCTTTCCTCTTTGATGATGGAGATTTAATCTAGAGTTATTACACTTGCTGATTTGTAAAACTAGGAATTCCCCTTCCACAGATCTATGACTCTTTGTGATGTTCTTACCTCCCTGTTTCCAGACTTGCTGCTAAGAACAGACATTCTGCTGTTCAACTGGAGCCTTAGCATTGTGTATTTGAAGATAATCCCTAGACCACCAGCATCTTTTCGCATCTGTGAACATAAAGGTTACGACAGTTGCCCCTTCTGAGTGTAATCTTTGGTTTTACAAGAATTCTACTAAAAGATTTTCAAGCTGTGATTGTATTTTCTTGCTTTATGTGGTATTGCTAAGGAAAAAATTAGAAAGTTTAAAAGCAATACATTCTGCTGTGTTTTAAGATCTTCAATTTGCAACTAAATTATGTACTTAGCTTTACACACTTGACTTCTTCAGACTATTTAACAGCTTACACTGCAGCACATGTTTAAGTGTTTGCTGGATCAAGATCCACATCCTCTCTGCACCATTAAATGTTTTGCAGTTGAAGAGCGGCTAGATTCCCGAAGGGGTTGTCTTTTATGTATAAATGGAGAACAACCATGGCTTCCATCTGGGATTTATCATCTTGTTCGAGTCGTCTAATCTCCTTAGTGTGTATGTGTGTACTTACATATGTAGACACGGGAATAACAAGAAAAAGCTTGCTGGGGGAAGCCGGGGGGGAGCAGGGAAGGGAGGCAAGCAGGGTAAGGAATTGCCAAATATTCCTTAAAACGTTTCTCCCCATTTTGTGGAAATCTGAAAACATTTTGGTTTCTGTCCAGCTCTATAAACTATCCACTGCTTCCCTGTATTCTGTCTGCATAGCAAAGCTCAGGCCATTTTCAATATTCCAGACCAGTTACTAGCATTTAGTGGACAAACTAGAAAAACCCACCAAATATTCCTTTTCCTTTTATTTTCTCATCTTAAATTCCATCTCTACTTCCCTGTGCCTCAATTCAATGCTGACCTGAAGCAGTTCATCATTACTTATACGTGGGTGTATATGTTTATAAATGCATATGAAGAATAAATGTCTACGTGTATGTGTGTCTGTGTTAATGCATACACACGTATCTTTCACATATAGAGTATACCTAATGATATTGGTAGATATAAGAAGTTTATTGTTTTGTCTTATGGTTTAAACTGTAAATCTGCCTAAGCATCCATACAGATTTTACTGCATAATGCCATGCGATTTTGTGTTCAGTGTAAGTCATGTTGCAGACACTATATTTTAATATATTTGGGTTTGTTTGGGTTTTTTTGCATTCATGACCTATATCATCTGATACTATCAATTTTCTGCAAAGATCTTTTAAGTCCTCCATAAGAAAATTGCTGTTTTTTTTCTTTGTGTAGCCTTTATGAATCACAAAAAAGATTACATGCATAACTCTGGAAGATATTGTCCAGCCTTATCACAGAACAGAGGTATCACCATGGAAGCAGTCCAATCTTCCTTTCCTTGTTACTTGTAGTCCCACAGTTTGTCCACTCTGGAAAGGCTCCCAGATCATTGGATTTGAAGGGGATAATGCTCAGTTAAATGCCTCTGCAGAAACCAAAGTCTAAAAGACTTCCAAAATTATCACACTGAGTAAAGGAGAGAAATAGATCCTCCACTACTGTTTCAGTGTTTGACCACTGTTAACTTCCTGTATTTCAATTTGTGTCTGTTACTTCTTGTACACATGGAGATTCTCCCTGAGCCTTCACTTCTCCACACTGAACTGTCCCAGCTCTCTCAGATTCTCCTCATGTTGTATACATCAATCCCTTAATCATCTTTCTGTCCTTTTTTGACTGGACTGAATCCAGTAAGTCCATGTCTCTTTTGCACCACTGAGCACAGAACTGGATCCAGCACTCCAGATGTGTCTCACAAAATGCTGGGTAGTGGAGAAGGATCACCTCCATCAGCCTGCTGGTGGGTGACACTATGCCTATGCATTTCATAGGCTGTTGACTGTCTTTGCCCCAAGGGCATGTTGCTGGCACATGTCCAGCTTTTTGTCTACCAGGACCCTTCATATCCTTTCTCTAAAGTTGCTTTTCCACCAGTTGGTCCCCATTCTGCACCCTCTGTGGGATTAGTCTTCCTAGGGGCAAGGCTTTCGTATTTCCCTTTGTTGAACATTACATTCCTATTTGCCCATTTTTTTTCAGCCTGTTGAGTTCCCTCTGAATGGCAGCACAAAATCTGATCCATCAAGAACTCTTCCCAAGGGCAAAGTTGCTAACAGTGCTTTCTGTCCCATGATCCAGGTCATGAATAAAAGTATTCAACAGTACTGGCCCCAGGATGGACCCCTGGGATACACCACTGGTCAATGACTTCCAGCTGGACCTTGGGCCAATGATCACAACACTTTGAGCCCAGCAGTCCAGATCATTTTAAGCCTACGTCAATGTCTGTTTATCTAGCTCATACTTCATCCTCTTGTCTCTGAGAAGGTAAAAGAAAACATTGTTGAAAGCTTTGCTGGTGTTGATATATACAAAATCCACTGCTTTTCCTTTGTCCTCTGAAGTAGTCATTTTACTGTGCAAAGCCACTAGGTTGGTCAGATGTGATTTCCTCTTTATAAATCCTTACTGACTATGTCCAACTACCCTTACTGTGTTTAGAAATGGTTCCCAGAAGGGTTGGCTTCATCACTTTCCTAAGGTTCAAGATGAGGCTGACTAGCCTGTAGTTTTTGGATCCACATTTCTGTACTTCTTGGAGACAGTAGAGATATGCAATTTCTTCCCATCTTCAGGAACCTCCCCTGATGGCCATGACATTTCAAAGATAAGTGAGACATTGGCCAGCTCCCTCAGCACATCTGGCAGCTTTACATAGAGTCCCATATATTTATATTCAGTTTATTTAGATGTTCCCTAACCTAATTTTTACTGAAAAGTGTTCATTCCAAAGATTCAACTGGCTTTATTAGTTAGATTTTGAAAATCAGCATCTTTAGTACTTTCTACAGTTTTCTCTGGGACCTTTCAGTAGCTTTAGTAAAGCATTATCAGTTGTTGCAAAGCAATCTTACTAATGTTCTACAAGAATCTTCAGGTTTCTACAAAAATCTTCAAAATTTCAAACACTGTAGTTGCACTGCACATTGGAATAAAAACATTAAACCTCTTGATCCAGAGACCTTTCTTCACGCTGAAGCTATATTCTGTACAATAAATATTGAGACTGCTTTTCCAATCTGTGAAAATTTATCTAAATAAAAATAAAATGCAGCTAACAAGATATTGCTAATCTAATAGGGCATGTTAGTGACTTAAAAGGGTGAAAAATTTTGCTATGTGTAAATGTAATATCAAGCTTTACATGTAAGACCTTATGTCTCCTTCCATGGCAAAATTCACATCTTTCAATGAACACAAGAAAGTGCTTATGGTTTCCTGTGAGCTTAATGTAAAAATGTAAATTCATTTTAGTTTTAACAATGTGTATGAATTTAATTTTTCTTAAATCTTGAAGAAAACTGTCTAGGCAGGTCTTCATGAATGAAAATAAGGTACTAGAATATACCTGAAAAGTGCTGGTTTTAAATAAGCTGATCATAAATCTATAGGTAGGTTTTGCAGATTTTTCACTAATGGGGGCACAAAGAATATATTGTTTTACCTTCTCATGAAGTTTTTGTAACTGCAACCCATGGACTCTAGGGGAGCCAAGGGATTAATAGGTATTATCAAAACTCTTTAGAAAAACATTTCTCAGCTGCTTGGGAATGGCATGCTTTGTTAGCAGTTCAGTATGAAGACGTGCTTTCTGACTTTGGCTTTACATTCACCTTACACTCTGTAGAACAACCACTTGGCACTGTGAATGTTGCTGAAGATTCCCCATGCTGTAACTCTGCAGGGCAGAGAGGGTTGATGTGCATGTGTGTGTGTGCATTTTCTTTATTTCAGTGTTAGTTGTAGAGGTAGTTTTCAGTAAAAAGAGTTCCATAGAAGCTTACTGAATAAACATTAAAGCCACTAAAAAAACCTTAGATGAGATAGCTGTAGGCCACTGAGACTCATTTGCACGAGAAAATAAAAGCATCTGTTTATTTTTTAAAAGCTCTGCTATCAAAGCTTTTTAAAGCACACCTTCCAGAAAAATATTAAAAAACCCAATAGAAACAAAAAAAACCCTGGTTATATGCCATCGCTCGTAGAAGTACTTTAATGAAATAAGAGGTACATTTTTGTTATGGGATAGGATTTTCCTCCTTTTAAAATGTTTGTCTCTTGAGTATATTTCTCTGTAATCTCTGTAGAAGATAAAAAAACCTTTCAGACAGAAAGGTGAGTTGTCTCTAGAAGTAGTTGCAAATAAAATATCTCAAAGACAAATGTATCATGCTTTCTCAAGTACCCAGAGTGCTTTAAGTCCAAATTCTACAAAAATGTAAGAGAGACCATTTTGATTACAAATTTTCCAATTCACGTAAATCGTGAACAGAGCTGCAGCAATATTCTGCCATGAAATATTTCTTCCTCCCTTCTGTATACCATCTCCTGGAGGATCCTCAGGTTCTTTAAGAGCTGCCATAGCCTGGAAGATTATCAATGTGTTTCACACACACACCCCTTGGTATTTAGATTATTTCATTGTAAACAATTATTGAATAAATTATGACCATCATTTAAATATTGGGATATTTGAAAGACTCTTGAAGACCAAAAATCACGTTAACTAAAAATCTCATATGAAATATAAGATGTGAGAAAAAAGTTTTTTAATCTTATGACTCAGCAAGACAAATTTTTTAAAGTTTCTCAGACAAGATCTCTATTATTATATACGTAGGAATATTACTCTAATTTTGTGTGACTTTCTAAACTAGATATAGGTGAAAGCAATGACTGGACTTGGAGGTCCATAGTGATTTTCTTTTCCTGGAAAGCAAAAATAATTACTCTAATTGGAATTGACTGTAATAAAAGTCTGAATACTTGGTAGATGTGAGAACCATTTCTTACATATTATAGCATTCTTTTACTTAGATGTCAGTATTTAACTAGCTGAGAATCTTATTCTTAAAAAAAAAAAAATCATGTTCTCTGACAACTTTTCACATACATGAAAAGCTCCTTCTGAATAAAACTAGGTAGAAATGCAGAAAGCTGTAAGGATTTGAAGCACAAGTAGCTCTTTGTGAAGGATGCAACTTAAAAAACTATTTTAATGATGATCTTTGCATAATAATGATGGCTTTGAAATGGGCTTGTTTTTTCTTGACCAATTCAAATGTAGAATGTTGCTGCAGGGTACATGTTTTCCCAGATCATCTCTTCTTTTGACTATGAGAGTACAAATAGGCTATATGGCAGTTTGCTTCCACCACTGGTGAAAAACAGTGTGCTAATGAGGGATTGCAACACAGAGCTCAACAAATGGGTAAGTCTCCTTACTCGATGAAGCAATGTGATACTTCACAGCTTATCTTGCCATTCAGCTGTTATTACTCAAAAGGAAGTTCATCCCCTAGTCACTGCTTGTCTTCATGACAACACCAGCAGCAACTGAATTTGCTGGAGACAAAATTTGGTTCAGCCTCTGGTGCCCCTGGTAAAGGGTTCTGTATGTTGTAGTGATCTTTGCCTCTATGTTTTACAGAGTACCTTAAAAAACAAAACTGTTCTTCTGTTGTGTCATTCATGGGCATGATAGGCTTAATTTGAATTTTGCAGCAAATACAACCTTAGAAATATTAATGGACAAGTCAAGTCCTTTATCTGCTATATGAGTCTGAGAATATGTTTCGCCTATACATATATAAGAAGTGTCACAAGTACACAAACCATACATGTAAGAAAAAGCAAAGTTGTACAAAATACATCTTCACATTTCTTGTACATGGCAAATAAAAAGCTTTGGAGTGAAACTGGAAATAGCTGAGGGGCTAGAAACAACTATAAAGTTTTCTGTAGTCTCTACTCAGCCTAAACTTCTCTCTCTGATTTTGAGGTTTGTGATAAAATGTCTTTATGGAGACCTTATTTGTACCTTTGTTTGAAGATACTTACATACTGCTCTGCCTATGATATCATTTGGTTTTATTCCTGACCTCAGCTTTGGCTATACGTATTTTAATTCCACTCGGTCATCTTAAACATGTATATGTTGTCATATTCATTAGTAATGAATCCATATTCTCATGTATATTTCTGTTTGAAAAACAGCTTCATTAATTTTGCTGCAAGTGATTCATGAGAAGATGCATAATATATAGTATTTCTTTGTTAGAACTGTTATTACCTTTCATGTCCAGAAATATGTGGAAGGGGAAAAATCAACCTACAGGGCACCACTGCATGCTGCTTTGTATCTGGTGTGGGTGGGATGGCAGTTGGCTCAGAATTTTATTGGCCATAAAGCCGGATAAAATATTCTGAGGGAATGACATAAAAGTCCAGTGCCATAAAAGTCCAGTGAGGTAGACATAACTATGTTGCATTAATTCTATGGCTCCCCAAAATATCAACATGCACAAGTCTGTAATTATGCTGTAATTAGATCCCAGCTGTGCCTGTTTTCAACTCATTCCTTTTCCTACTAGGAGGTCTGTGAATACATGGCACAAGAGAAACCTAGTCCAAATTAGAGCAGGTTGGCAAAACTTCCAACGAAACAGTTTGCCCTGATGAAAAATACCTTAATTACAGCAAAATTTTAGTGAAACATTAATCTGGTTTTTCTGTCAGGCTACTTAAACAATGTGGAATTTCCAAATGTCTCCTAAGTCTGTGGCCCCTCAACAGTTTCATCATGACTTCTTTTGAGGCTGAGAGTCTTCAACAGTAAAACAGTGAAGCCAGAAGCATTTAATTCTTTTGGCTAAATGTGATGTGTTGATCCCAGCTGGCATCTAAGCACTTCCCTAGTAGGATAGGGGAGAGAATCAGAAGAGTAGGAGTAAGAAAACTTGTGGGTAGAGATAAAGGCAGATTAATAGGAGAAGGGGAAAGAGAGGAAAAAAAGCAAGTGATGCAAAAGCAATCACTCACCACTAGCTGATTGATGCTCAAGCTTTGAGCAAAGGCTACTTTGGAAAAACGCTCCCCAGGTTTTGTTGCTGAACATGACATTACATAGACCTCCTGACCATCTGGTTTCAGCTGTTCCAGCCATGTCCCCTCACAACTTCTTGCCCAGTGCCAGCATTGGCCTTTGGTGGGGTAGCTGGAGAGAGAGCCTTGACACTGTGCAAGTTGCTGTTCAGCACCAGCCAAAGCATAGATGTGATAACACCACCATTTCGGTCACAAAACTGAAACACAGCACCACATGCATGAGATGCTATGAAGAAAATTAACTCCATCATAATGAGTCCCTGTATAATAAGATTTCTAGTAAATGTTTGGCCTTGCATTCCACAAAACAAATGGCATGTCAGTTATAACTCTTTTCTGGAGGAGACAGAGTATTTTTGTTAACATCCTAAATCCCTAAGAAAAAGCTAGGATGTTGCATCAAAACACTTTGGCCAATTTGCCCTGTTTTCACTAGGGAGTAGTGATTGCTAAAAACAGTGAAGGTTTCATACTTGCAAATGACCTTTTTCTTAGTCATAACTTCTCATGCATTTTTGCCAAGTTAGGAAAATGTTCTTTTATATTTACAAGTTTTAGATTTAGATGCTCTATTCTATTTGCTATTTTCGCCCTGCCTGAGTTTCCAAACCCTTTTTTTGCATATTCAAAGTGTACCTGCATAATTTGTTAGTGTAGAAAGGGAAGGAATGCAGCATGAGACATTTCTGCAGAAGTCAGCATGAGGATTTTCTATCATTAGTTACAGATGGATGGTTTAGTAGAACTTAAATGATGCACTGGCTTTGTACTGGCTTTCACACAGTAGGGACTGTGGGACAGACTTAAAATTATGAATCTCTAGTTAAATATAAATCCCTAGCTCTTCACTGGAAGTCAAACAGCTTCTGGGAATTTTAGCGTCTCATTTTTTTTTGTATGTCTTAAACATCTGGTACTATGTGGCTTTCGGATTTGGGATGTTAAGATTATTGTATCTTTATCTTAAAGCAGACTTAATTTCACTAGAAATCTGGTGAAGACATAGGTGGCTGTCTAATTTGTAATTAATTCTCCTGTGTGATCAGTACTTAAAGGTTCTTTTACTTTCCTGAGTTAGGGGCTATTGCACCCTTTTTAGGTGTGTACTAATAGTACCTTTTATAAGAAACAAATTGATGGTTTGGAGTATTTTTTTTAATATTGTTTTGTTGGAGAAATAACGTTCACAAATGTGTTGCAAATACAGCCTACAGATGAAAAGCTCTGTGTCAGCTACAGATGCATTGCCAATTTCCCAGGTGAGCAGCCAGCTGCATGGGAAGAACTGGTGAGTGGTAAAGTTAGTTTGCTGCCTCGCACACTGGCTTGGCTTTTCATTCACTTTATAATTATATATGAGAACACATTATACAAGCAATCAGGCTCAGGGGAACTCCTCTTATTTATTAGCCAAATAAAGTATGTTGACATTAAATAACTATCATGAAGAAGTAAGTCATTGTCTCCCACAAGAAAGCTGTTCCTTTATCTTGTCTTGGAGATTGATCATTTCAGAGCCCACAGACAGGTCTCATCTTCTTTTCCATGTTTTTCCATTTACATATGCTAATGGCTACTCTGTAGATGGTACTGTTTTCCTAAAGCCATTCCTACAGAAAATTAAATTTCTCAGAATTGATTGATGACACAGTTAAAAATGTAACTTTATTAAAAAGTATAATTAGTAACATGAGCTAACCTTGACAGAAAAAAATACAGCATGAAGAGTAGACCTGAACAAGTATATCACATAAATAAGGTAATATAATACATGGTGTCACATTTATTATGATCCCTCAGATCCCATACTGGATGAACAGAACCATTTCTACCATTATAAAGATTATCAGAGTTATTCTTCTCAAGGAAAATAAAATTAGTTCTTGATTCCCATAAGTGGAAGTACAACTGTCTACTTCAAGGTATAGGAGTATTTTAAGTTTTTTAGTCTAGTAGTCATAGATGTCAATGCAGTTTATGTTGTTGAATGAGGATGAAAGATTCTATGCTGAAATGCCTCCTTCAGTACTGTGTAATTTAATGTCATGTTTATTTCCTAACAAAGCAATGACTATAAAATTGACCCTAGTCCGAATCTCATTTGTGAATAAATGTCAGGCTACATTGTCAATTAAAGGTGGAAGGAAACTTGGACAGAGACCACCAAGTTACTGATATTCCCAGATGCTGAATGTCTACAAGTAAAATTTGGTTTAGCGTCTTAAGGTTCTTTCTTTCTTGGTTATGCCTTTGCCTCTGTTAGTGAGGTATGAGCACTAGCAGGAAGGACACTCAGAGCTTTTAAAATAGCTTTTCACAAAGGTATTTTTGTATTGTTTTCTTCAAAGATTTTCAAAAATGAATGTCAAAAGCCGAAAGCCCTAAGGTTTGACATTGTGGGAGTACAAGTGACTTTTTTCAAAGAGATTGAGTCAAAGTACTTGACAAAATCAGTTAAAGTTGTTTATCTGAAACCTAACATACCCTATCCTAGAAAAAAAGCACATGGCAGATGAGACGTAATCTTACATCAAGGTGCTAGTGTGTGTATTCAAAAGTTTATACTCTTTCACAGTCTAAATTCTGTCATACCAATGTTTAGGCACAACAAATAATTTCTCAGATATAAAATGTTAAAATGGCCAAGAAATTGGTTACACCAGGATGGGGCCACATATTTGGTAGCAGCATTGAAAACTGTGTGAAAACTATGACTCTTTTCACTCTTCAATAGAATCTTCCCTTCTGATGATGTTGATACAATTAAAAGAAGTTTAATCCTTTTGCTGAATTGCAGTCATATGGTAAATTTTTATAGCTATGACTACTCTGCTTTAGCTCTTATCCCAGCAGGGCATGGCTAAGATATAACCATGTTGCACAGCAGGGCTGTCTCTTTTCACAAAACGTTTCATTGAGGCTTTTAAGCTATCTTCTGCTAATCAGATTTCTCATCAAGGTGCCCACCCACCCAAATCAAGTGTGGTTAGTGGACCTGGCAGGTTACCACGTTTCAGACAGTTTAATGAATATCTACCCGTTAATTTTGCTTAAGAAGAAGCAGCAGGGTGGTTTCATAGGGTTGGATTATTGCCCCTGCATCCTGATGTTCTTGACTGTATGTTTAATTCCTGCTTCTCCAATATGAATTGGTAATTGTAATCTGAGATAGTACAATTGATTGTGCTGCTCCTGGCAATGAAATCTCATTGAGCCACCGATTCCTAAAATATGTATGGGGGTTTCTTATAAACCTAAATGTTGCCTGACATAAAATAGCCTATCCAACTGTAGAGCAGCAGCTGGCATGCTGAACATATATTCATTCACACCCTTCTGCACTGCCTCAAGCAGATAGTGCTGTACATTAAAGAATTGTAAAATGACATTAAAAATATTATTTGTAGAGAGGATACTTGTTTCCACATCTGTTTTCAGTCTTCTTTTCTTGTTCATAACATTCTGCAGTTTCCTTCTTGTTCTTATTTCTCTAGTAGTACCTCTGATACAATTTTAAAACTTTCATAAACAATGTTCATTGCAGAATCTTCCATGTAGAACTGTAATTTGTTTTATAACTGTTCCAATATAGATCAATTCTTACTTCTTCGGCACACTATGGCCTTACTTCTTAGGCACTAGCTTTGTGATCTGAAGTATTAAGTAATTAAACCAAAAGCAGATGAAAACCAAATAGATAACTTGGTTAGGTTATGAAATATCAATTATTTTGCTGTCTGGTTTATATCTTACACAGTACAAGCCAGTCTCAGCTCTGTATATAATTGTAATTATTTTTGATACCTGTGTTCCAGCTTTATCATTATGGACTTAGTTATGCAATGGCTTATGAACAGAGTTTTCACTCTATCATTTATTGTGGGATTTCCAAGGTGTTACTTTACAGGCAAAGCTCACAGGCATTCCTTAGCACATGGTCTCATGGAGAGAGAGTTTGCTTTGTTTGTGACTATATGAGTATATGAAGTGCTGAGGCCTGAACAACAGGCTCTGAGCTAGAGTTGACCTCTAGATGAACCTTCCAACCTAACGTTATATTTAGCCATGAATCTGCTTATTAGCCAAAGTTCTGTATAATCATTAGTAAAATACATAAGATTACACCTGTGTAAACATGTATGCTTGTTAATAAGATATATTGGTATTCACTTATTAGGGAAGATTTGCATCTGTTCAATAATGAGAGAAGAATGCATCTATCTTTCTGTATTTAGATTAGTCAGGGCCATCGAGGTAGATGGCTGGCCTCATTCGATAGCAGATGGTCCAAACTGACTCCCTTGATTTTCCTCTGAGCCCTGGCCAGGTTTTGGGTGAAACACAAGGAGAGAAGAAAGCCAGAAATTTTCTGCACTAAATAGGTGATGTAAGCTTGTTATTTAACAATATAAAAGCTGGACCCTTTCACAGCAAAGATGGAGACCTCACCTATGAGTGGATGCACTGCATAGAATTTCCCAGTTACCAGGAGTGGTTCTGCGACCCTTCACTGTGATCGGGGCTCCCCAGCTGGCATGCAGGTCTGGATGATGAGAATGTATTAAAAGGAGCAACGAAGTTGTAGCTTTCTTAGTCACTATAGACACTGTTTGTAGTAATTATTAGGTACATTGCTAAGCTTAGCATTTTATAATTCCTTACTTCTTTTGTAATTCTTAGCTGGTTTGTGCTACAGTAAATTCATACACTTATTCTTTGAAGTTGGTGGCTGTGGTTCTTTTGTTGACCCTCATCCCCTGGCAAAACAATATATTAAATTTTTCAATGCAACTATGCTGACGCAGGGTCTTCGACTTTCCAGAATGGAAGAGTGATTCAAGCAGAGTGGCCAAAAAATAGAAGGTGTTGATGGGATACTGTTTTAGAAGCTTCAGAGCTGCACTAGACCTTTTAACTACCACAAGCAACCCTGAAGCCGTGATGCAAGGAACACTGAAGCTGCATGGAGTACAAATCTATCATCTACACACTGATAAGTTGTTCCTGACCTCCTCCAGGCTAAACAGTCCCAGCCCTCAGCCTCTTCTCATATCAAGGTTGCTCCAGTCCCTTAATCATCTTCATGGCCCTTCACCTGACTGGCTCCAGTGTGTCCATGTCTCTCCTGTATGGAGGACTCATAATTGGACACTGGATTGTTATGCCGCTAATAATTAGAAAGCAGATAGGAAGGAAAATATAACAGAACCTACAAAGCAACTTTTCAAAATGATCACGTGTGACCACCAGAATCAATATACTGTAGATGTGGTTTCAAAAGCTGCAAAACTTACACATAAGTGACTGGTAGAAAATGTGAAATAACTGGGGTTTTTTTAAAGAGAAATAAATGCAAACCAGAAATCTACATTGGATATTTGGGATTATATTTGCAACAGAAATATTTAGAAATTACATTATACTGTTATACTGTTGTGATGCTTCAAAAAAAAACCAAACCAAAAACACACACACACACACACAACAAAAATAAGCAAACAAACATCAATCTTTTCACTCAGTATTTTCCCTTTCCCATAGGCAGGCGCTGAGGGGGAGAAGGCAACAGCTAACCTACTGTACTCCAGGAAGCAAAACCTGAGAGAGGAATAAAATGGAGTTACTGAACTAGTTAATGAGTATGCTGAAAGCATCTGTCTTTTCATTCTGTTTATAATTTTTCAAAGGAATGCTAATATATTTTGATATGGCAGAATGAATGAATAGGAAAACCAACAACACTATTACACTGGCAAAAAAGGAAACTCAAGAGGAATGGGAAATGAGAAATTTTCATGTTCTTCCATAAAGAGAACCACTCTAACTAAATTCCTAAAGCCCATGTTTAAAAGCATAAAGTAATACATTCAATTTCTCGGTAGTTGCTTGTAATAGACCATTGTGGGTTATATTTCCTGTTCATGTAAATGTTGAGTTTCTGGAATAAATCAACGATGTTTTGTCTCGCCTTTTAGGACCGTTTTCAAAGGACATTATTGACAGATGATGTCAAATTTTAATGTTTGTTTTCTCAGAACTTAAAAGTTAAACTCTTTATAACCGCATATACCAGCAGGGGTGTAAAAATAATTAATGTCAAGTTTTTTTTCCTTCTCTTGCATAAGAAGTAAGATTGAATCTTCCAAAGTCTGAAAAATTTCTAGCTTCCCCCTAAATGCTCTGTTCAACATTAAGGCGAATCCCAAGTTAAGCTTTCAGAGACAAAATACTACAATACTGTCACCTTATCTAAAAATTTCCTTCAGAAGATTCAAAAACATTCAGTAAACATTAACAAATTTAAGTAATTCTTTGTGAAGAAGATAGTTGGAATTTTCAAAAGTCTGTAAGTGCCAGGAAATCCATTAACTCTGTTATCATAGAGCATCCCACAGTAAGCCAGTGGAAAATAGAGTCTGTAGAAGTCAGTCACAGATTACACAGCCTTACTGTCAAAAAAATGTAACTTGACAAAGAGCTGATGTATGCAGTTGCTTTCTTTCCTTTTAGATTCTGAGTAAGTGCCCATTAGTTTTGATGGTAATTTTCTCATTCATTTTCAAGATTCTTGACTCTCATACTCAGATTTCCAAAATCAGGTCTGAAGATTATTATAAGAGCATCTGAAATAGTGGCTTTTGTGAATCTAGAACTGAGTTCTCACCCTTCATATACAGTGGAGTAGTGACTGTGAGGTAGGAGCCTTCCAAAATTTTGAGGTCTCTGAGTCATATGCTAAGCCTCTGCTGAATTCCAGTCTTTACACTATGATCAGAGACAGGTTAAGAGAAACTCAAACATCCATCAAATTTCACTGTTTATATAAAATCCATAAACATCTTTTTAGCCTGAAAACTAAACTGTCTCAAGTCTTATCACTTATTGTTCTTATTCCATGTTTCCTTGGTGGGTGGCTGTTTAAATTCAACATCTGAAATATTTTGGGATGGCATAAATAACAACTCTAGTGTCATTAGATGTATTGGTTTTACTCTCCCAGTATACCTGGCTGGCATAAAAAAACACCATCAATCTTGGAAAAAGGACCCCTTGTTTTACTCCTCCAGCCCAGTTACCACTGCTGTCTCTCCATAAGTCATGAATACTCCTAGCACAGCAGGAACACATTAATGATTTATTTTTTTCTGGGGAATACCCTTATTACAAATTATTTTGTTACCTTGCTGGGTACTCTCACTGCAGGACATTGTTGCTAATAGATCCCCTGGAGCATTTGCAGCCTCCATTCCTCATTTAACTGGATCCCAAGTGCTATGCATGTTAAATACCTCATCTATAATCTTTTTAAGCATGAGATTTCTGTCACAATCTCTTTTGTTAACTAGGCAGTTTCTTGCAGCAGTAAAAACAGTGTAAGTCTTTTCTAAAATTAGTGGGAGAAGTTGGTAGTTGTAGTGTTCACAGTTGTGTGCAGCAATGGACTCATTTATGGAGAATATCAGTTCTAGTACCCCTTATCTCAGCCACTCTGTATGACTTTTCAGTTTTCTGAAATACTGGATTACTTCAGACTCTCCTGTTATTTTCTTTTACATCTCTCAAACTGTGGCAAAAGGAATTTGGGCACATTAACGTTCAAGTGAGTTTTACCATAGACTGCAGTAGGGACCAGACTGATTGGCTTTTAAAAATTCCTAATTTTCTTACCTTCTGCAAAGTTTTCTTGATAGATCCCTACTAAAAGAGAGATGAAGTCCTTAATTAGCTGAAGCAAAAATTTCAGAGGTAAAATAACATGGAAAAGGTCTGGTTGTATGGTAGGCCTGGCACTGACACAGTCCTACAAGGAGTGGGGTGCACTGGATTATGCAAAATGGAGACTGTCTCTGTGGTATGGAGAGGAAAAATTGAAAAACAGCAACATGTCATTTGGGTTGGGAATGAAGAATGACTCTGGATCCTAGGAGAGGCTGGTGCCTGCCTTGTGAGCTTGAAAGTTGATATGTCTTTTGCTGGTTATATAGCAGGTATGCAGAGAGTATCGAGCTGGCAGTAAAGTGGTATGTACCCTATATATGGAGCGAGTATATAGAGCATGAAAGCCTTTTGGATCTTATCTCACATGGATTGCAAACCTTGAGCAACCTGGTTTAATGTAAGGTGCCCCTCCCCATGGCAGAGGGGTTGGAATTAAATGATCTTTAAGGCCCCTTCTAACCCAAACCATTCCATGATTCTATGATTCTGTAAGTCTTAAGGAAATTAATGTTGTGAGAGGTCTGTTCTTTATGTCATCATCTTTTAATAAACAAACATAGAGAAATTTTATTTTTGGATATGCTTGAGGGCTTACTTCATAATTTTTCCCAGGGTATTTCTTTGTTGTCCATTTTCTTCCATGCTTTTGCATACTCCTTTGTAACTGTAATTGTAGATTGTAGATGTTGCTTATATGTGATTAGTCAGGAATGAAGAACCAACTTCCACTAATTTTTTAATGTACATTCATCCAAAATAAGATCTTAATAAATCTAAATAAAACTATTGGAGCATGGTTCTATATTGCTGGATGTGTGCAATGTCTCGCACCTTTTCTTCCTCTCTATAAAGAATAGTAAAATAAAAGATTAATTCAAAACAGATATCAGAGGTATGTCAAAACAAAGAAATACAGATGTTGGCACTATTTATGAACAGAAACTGAATGACAGGCCTTTTGTTTTTCCATGTAGATGTTAATTCAATTATCCTATTCTAGTGTTTAAACTATGGCAGCACATCTGTTTGTACATGGAGAATAAAACACAAGGTACCTTATTTCATTTACAGTATAAACAAGAAATATTATAAAGAAGACTCCTCAACTTTGCAGTTCCCACTGAGAAATTGCTTCCAAAGTTATCTGGGCACTTTATTCTGTTTCTGAAATCCTTATACTCTTACAAGTTTTGTCTTGCAAAGAGATAGGAAGGAAAAAACCAAAACTCAAAAATTAAATGGCTTGTGGACCTATGGAAAGCTGCCTAGCAGGAAGTCTTTTTATTTGTATGCATAATTTACAGTTTTTGCACATTCCTTCAGAATATATCTGTAGGGTATACAGCAGATGGGCCTCGTGTCCTGCTGAGCATTTTCTCTCACTTAGTGCTCTGAGTAGGTAAGGTAGGTAGGAATGGCCAGCAAGGGAGTGCCCTGCTGCTCAGCCAGGCAGTTTGCAGCTGGGCAGCCCAGCTGGTGGCAGAGCAGCTGAGAGCCAGCCACAGCTCTGTCTTTGCATGCTGCATGACCAGCCAGCCTCAGAGCTAGGTGACATCTATGGATGAAGAGGAAATGGGCAGCCAGCTGTGGCAGGGAAGGGAGGGAGGGGCCACTGTATTTTGTTGAAAAGAAAGGCAGTGACAAGGGGGTTAGCACATGCCACAGTAAGGATGGTGGCTGTAGACATGGGAAAAAACCCCCACTGACTTACTGCATCAGATCCCTGCTGACCTGTGGAATATTCTGACTCCAGAATGGCAGCTGATTCAGACCTGTTACACAGTAGTTATATGTCTGAGTCAGGAACACCCAAACTAGAATAATTTCCTTTATGGTTGGATTTCTGTAGCAGTTATTGTTCAGCTTTCTTTTCCAACAGAAATTCTTTTCCTATAATTAATAAATAGGCAATATATTTACCTGATGCATGCTAATATGCCATTTCTGAAATGCATCATAATGATGTGACATCATAAGCTGTAATCACAGAGAAGCTATAATGGCATTTATACACCATCTTTACAAAAAAGGAGCTACATTGTGGAGCTCATTTCCTCCCACTGGGACCCAAGGCCTTGGTAGACATCCTGAAATGAGGATTTTTGGTCAAACAGATATACTAGTTTCCTCCTAGACTCACAGCACCTAATCTTTAAGTCTTTGTTGTTTTGGCACTGATCACTAAATTCTCTAAAGCTTCTGCAATATGTGTCATTTTTTCCTCATATGTAAGAAAATCTGATCTACAGATTGTGTATATTATCTATGAATTGAAGAGTTTTGATAGTGCCTCAGGTATACAGCACAGCTTGGCTCCCCAGCTCCAACAATCTACTGAAATAGGATGCACAATAGATTTCTTGTCTGAGATGCCAAATACACTGGCTTTATTGAAAACATTTCTGCAATTCTGCACTTACCCTATAGAAGTGAATCTAATCTTTATTTAGTGAAAACAGACATTGACACCGATGGTAGGAAGGAAATTGACAAACTAAGAATGTTTGGTTTGGATTAAGGTGTTTTTTTCCATTTGTGTAGCCTCTTTCCCAAAGAAAAGGCTCATTGAATGAGTAGTGTTTGCTGGGATAGAAACATTCTCTTTGATTGAAGACGGAAGAATGAGGGATTAACAAAGTAGATGCATCTCATGGTTCTCAGATAATAGTTCTGTTTTACCAGAACACTTTGCAAGAATCTACATCCTGTTGGACAGTGTTTGTTCCACTGAACCAGGCTCATCCAATGTAAAATGTAAACCTTTAAAATGGAAATTAGATTTTTTTACATGTTTTGTAACATTTAATTAAAAAAGCCCCTTGAAACTCTGACAATCTCTATTTCTCATCACTTCAGTATTGGTTTCGTATTTCATTTAATGTGGTGCCAGCAGGAGAACAGGCACAGCTCTGCTTTCATCAAAAACATTTCTTTTCTTAATGGAATACAGGTAAAAGGTGTAGTCTAAACTGCTGGAAATCAAGAGTGACATAAAACTAACCTTGGAATAACTGCTGAATACTGTTACAGTGCTGGCTGTGACACTGTGCCTGAGATGGCTAAAAGCAAAGAAGACATGTTGACTCTTCTGCATGGGAGACATCCGTTGAGCTTAGAAACACTGAGAAACACTGGAAACAAGGCTTTGTCTGAAAAACCTTATGATTCTAGGGCGTAGGTCCAAGCCTTGGTTTACAGCTGGTGCTTGTGTAAGCACTCACTTAAAAGCACCTGCTCCTTGCCCTGGACCTTCCATTGCTTTTTGTCCCATGGCATACATATAATCCACATATTCATGAAGTAAAAAGAATAGTGCTAGAATACCTTCATCTCTTCATTTGGCCCCATGCCAAAGGAAAGATAAAGCTGCTACTGAATTGCAAAGGGAACAATGTCGTAGAAGATTATTAGACACCTGTGAAAGCATCTAGCAGATAAAGCCTGCTGGTATCTTAGGTGTATTGATTCTGTGTTGTGGACTCTGATTTGGATGCCCAGCTGATTATTTCCAAAAGAACTGTGAAAATGCTGACATAAGTTTGTAGTTTTATTAGCATTTGAAGATGCTTGGGCACCAAGGAGTATGTGGGAATTGAAGCTGAACACAGGGGTTTTGTGATTGATGTTCTTGCAGGAACTAAGTTTCTGTGGAATAACAACTGTTTAAAATAGCTGAAAAGACACTGTGTTATTAGTAGTTATTATAAGAGAGAGAGGTTATCAGTAAGAAACAAAGAAGTCTGCACAACTTTCAATATAGGTTTAATGAGCTAGGAAAAAAACAAAGTGAATAGGAAGATGACAATTTGCTGATTATACAGATAATTCAGAGTAGTAAAAATGAAATGAACCATGAAGAAGTATTGGGATTGTCTGGGTGATAAGCTGGTAGATGAAATTTGGCTTTGATGCATACAAGGAATAAATGTGGCATAAAGCAATAATCTTAACTGTACATGTATTGCCACTCAGAAAAGAGAACATGTTATTGCAAATGGTTCTCTGGAAGCATACTTTTAAAGCTCAGTTGCAGTCAAAAAGCAGCAAACACAATGGTTAGCTTTATTGGGAAAGGAACAGAAAACATTGCTGTGAGCCTGCATGAGCCTGTGGGGTGCCCACGAGTTTCAGTCTGTGTGCCTTCATACACAGCAAAAGGTGATGAAGACACACATGTTAAAGAGAGGCTTCCAGACCAGCGCAGAGATCCTGTGAGGCTAGGACTCTTCGGCTTGGAGAAGAAGTATCTCAGGTGAGGAGCATGATAGGGATTTGCCAAAGTTGAGTGGGATGAAGAAAACAAATAGGAAAAAAATATCAGAAAATAAGAACTAGAGAATGTTTGGTCAAGTTATCAAGTTTCCAGTTTAAAAAAAAAAATT
>JAWWMP010000081.1:26861343-26901290 GCA_035047865.1 Dendrocincla tyrannina
TGAATAGAGGGGGTAGAATACATAGCTTTGATCACCCCCACACAGTGATAACCGGTCCCACCTGCTGAACTAGGACAGCTGTACGTCTAATTTCTCAACATTCAGCTTACTAAAGAAAAAAGGTGTCCAGTCTCTGCAGAGCCACCAGCAGATGTTATACAATCCTACCAGCCCTGTGGTGGGAGAGGATGAAGTAAAAGGAGAAAAAAACCAAGATACTAAAACAGAGACAGAAGAGGAAATAAAACCATAAAGAATGAATAGAGAAATATGTCAAAATTGGTATTTCAGCAAAGGGTGGAAGAGGCTATACAAAGGTCTAGTTCATAAGTGTGAAGATACTTGCAGAAAAGCAAGAAATAAGATTGTGAAAATAAGGGAGAGAGATATTTAAGAGAACAAAAATAACAGCTAGGTTTTATTAGATATTTTCTTTTTAAAATTTATTTTATTGCTAAATAAATAAAAGCCAGACTTCTTTATGCACTGATCTACCCACATCAATCTGGCTCATTACTGTTTTCTATTTATTTTTTTGAGTTAAACATACTGAATAATGAAAGCAAACTCCATCCACCTTCATGTGAATATACTGCAGGTCCTACAATGTGACATATTATTGCAATGTGGTGGTTGAATTAATGATTTCCATTTACAAATGAATCTGTGATTTAGAGCTGTGTATAAACACAATCTATTTGAGTTGATATTCAGCCTTTGGAAGCAGTGTATATTTATTAACACCTTTGTAGTAATGCAAATTATATTTTATTTGGCTTCTGAAACACTGAACAAAAAATCTTGTCACTTCAGAACTTTTAACTCTTTATTGTACAGTTTACAATTTAGAGTGTTAAAAAATGGTTAGTCAATTTACCTGAGTGAGCCCTGGGTAATTGAAATAATATCCAGCTTCTAGTGGTAGAATTTTGTATGTATTCTATAAAGCATTCAGGATTGCAGATCTTGATTAAAGAGACAGTGATCTTTTGTCTGTTTCATGAAACTATGCTTAGCTAAAGGAGTTTAATGACTTAAGGTTATTCAGCAGGGCCAATATAATTATTCTCGTCTGGTACAGAAATATAGGGATTACTGGAAAATTAATTTGTAAGAGGAAAGGACTTATTATATAATTAGAGAATTATCTTTATTAAGCAGTTATTGAATTGTAGAAAAATTTGTCTGCTATTTAAGAAAATACTTTCCTACTAGGAAAAACATCCTGCAGAAAATTACTTTCATCTGTATTTATCAAATGACAACAAAGTAATGATTGAAACTGTCTTTCAAAGACAATTTGCTTAGAACATTTATTACGTCCCTACTTATTCACAGTGGACAGAACTAATAGGTTCTCTTGTTCACTCTCTGCAAAGCTGAAGGTAGTGCCAATCAAGAATGGTTTCTTGACCCTATCATATGTTTATGCCTATGATGCTCTCTGTGACATGGCCACTCTCCCTCCCTTTTCTTGCAACTCACTCTCATCTCTCCAGTTTAGAGCCTGTTAAAGGTACTGATGAGAACATCATTATGTTGGAAAGTCACCGGGATGTATCCAGTACAATGTTTTAGGAATCATGTTGAATAACTCTCTAATGCCTATGGGTTAGGTACCATAAAAATGATTCACAAGACTGAGATAGAGCATATCGAATAGGGACAGTTTGATTCCTAGGAATCAATTTGCAACAGCCCAGTGGTCTGTATGAACACCTAATTCAAGAAATGGAATAAGCTATTTCTTCTGGTGTGTTGTTTCTAATTCTAAAAGGAAATATCATTCTTGAATATATTTCCATGAGATTATTAATTTGCTCTACTTTGCCTTTGATTTGTAGAAGTTGGTGTGAGTCATAAAGATCTGACACAGTTACACACTTCTGTGAGTTATAAAGAAACCAAAGTCTGTAAGAAGAGGTTAAAGCCTTGTCTTCCTTTGTATTTACAGATTTTTCTCACCTCTCCCTTACTTATTTTGAGGGGCGGGAATAACATTGTAATTTTGACTAATATACAAAGAATAGCAGGTTTTCAGAACATTTATTAATATATTTTACACACAGTTCATATGTTGTGGTTGAACTCCTTAAACTATTTTTACTGTTGCCATAAGGAGGGGGAAAAAAACTTTCCAAGCCAACTTTATGTGGGTAACATAAACAAGAGTTCTTTTACTATAGGGTTTTGGGGTACAGAATATAAAGGAGCATAAAAGAGTACAACACGTGTTGACAAGTAACAGATAGAAAAGACCGGTGCTAGGATGAACTCTCAGGCTCAGGAATACCATGTGAGCTCTTTTTCAAGCACCACCGCTTCAAAACATGCAGAGTAAATTAATCTGAAAGGTGTCCCCTTCATTTCATTCCTGACTGGACACATACCCAGCCAACCCCTGAGCCACTCTGCCATGTCTTACTGAAGCAAACAAGGGATAACAACCTGCCCCTCCCAAGTGAAAGACCCTTTCACCCACAGGCTGGTAACTCTGCCTCTTGCAACGTCTGGGCCCAAGTGTGAACGTAAGGCATTGAAACTTGCTGTCCAGAGTAGCTGGCATCCTTGGCACAGTTCAAGGCCAGGTTGGTCAGGGCTCTGAAAGGTGTCCCTGTCCTTGTCAGGGGGCTTGGAACTAGATGCTCTTTAAGGTGTCTTCCAACCCAAGCCATTTTATAATTTCGTGAATGTTGCTATAAAGCTTGAATCCCCATCTCTTATCCATCGAGCAGTCTTCTGGGAAAAGAAATGTGGAAAATGAAGGACTCCATAATTTTGGTACTGATTATTTTATGGCAGATGTGTTTCCAGTGTATGACTGAAACAGATACTTTCTTTGATATACTTTCTATGGCTATCTTAACAAAAAAAACTGTCTGCCTGAGTTCTGTTATGGCTTGCTGACTGTAGGTTACCAGGAAATCTTTTGGGGGGTTTTGGCGTACTGGTTTACATCAGGCATTTTATTGTTAGACCCAAGATCTTGAGAACATGTGGTCTGTTATAAGAAAGCTGTACTGTGTGTCAGCGGCAAGGTGTTGTCACCAGGGACTGCAAGGTGGCCTCAGTCAGGAGATACCTCTGGGAAAAAGTGTTTAAGAAAAGGAAGAAAAGCCAGACAGGCAAAGGTGTGGCAGGGGGAAGGGGAGAGGGGGAGGAAACTGAGACACAGCCATATAAATTTTCCTAGGGCACAATATTAAGAACAAATCACAGTATTCTACTTCTAGTCCTGTTCCAGAAATAACCCATTTCCAGTGATCTTCCTTCTATGTCTCTGTGAAACCTTCTTCCTCAGTCAAGACCTTTTCCTCAGTGAACTGTTTCAGCAGTTCTTTAATGAGAAACATACCTTTTCTCCAAGTGGTTTCCACTGATTGATTAATCTGACTTGATAACTCCAGATGGGTAACTTCAAACATTTGCCTTCTGCTTGGCTGCTAGTGTAAAGTAGGTATTTGCCTGTGATGTAGCAGAGTCCTGAAAACAGAATTTTGTTGGTAGGAACTGCACAAGTACAAAATAAAAGGTATGTCCTTTTGGGGCAAATTTATACACCCCAGCTGGAAGACTGAAATACTTTAAACAAGGCAGCAATAAACAGCTAGTGGTTAATGTTTATTTTGAGGAGTCATTTCTATGACTTTCTTACTCAAACTACATTATCAATGTGATAAAAAGGAATTAAAACTGCTCAAAATTATCACTATGACAGAAACAGTCATGTACAAGTTATTTTAGAAAATAATTTGTGATTTTTTTTTTCCCCTTAACAGAGATTGGATGTGTCAGTGCTTTTGATTGAGATACTTTATTCCTCATATATCACTATAGGTAAAGACCCTAATTCTAGTGGTTATTTTTCATCCTTTTATATGGATGGTTTCCAGCCTTATGGAGATCATGGAAATGCCTGAAAAATGCTGTCTGATTTCAGAAAAAGCAGAACTAGAACTAACACCCTTAAAGAGTGGGATCAAACAAATAAAAGCCAAATATATGATGATAAAGTTAGCTAGCTTAAAAGAAAAATGTTTAATTATTTAACCAAATAAATATAATTTATATATTTTGCATCACTGTGCTTATCTGTTATAGTTTCTGGATTTTTATTGATTCAAAATTCAGAGAATCCAATCTCACTGTACTCCAGCTCAGAAAAGAGATCATTAGTTCAGCAGCAAGTAATGCAATGACTCAAATCCACAGCAATGTAGGTTCCCTGTTTTAGTTTTGTCAGCAATTTCAAATTAAATCCTATTCGTGAGGGATTTAGAACTTAGTAATAAAGTCTAAGGCTATAACTTGGCTTAGACTGCGATTATGGAGTGATTATCATTTTAAAGTGTAGGAATACCAAATATATACATGTGATAATTGTTTTAAAGTGTAAGAATACCAAATATATACCAGCTGATTTAATGCATATTTTCACATTTGTATTTGTGGTTCTTACTTGAAGGGAGAAGTATGTGGGGGAGAAAACTGCTGTCTGATTTAATTTAGCTTTAGAAGGACATTGCAAATCATAAGAGAGCTTTGTGCTATCATTTCTACTGCTGACTGTTGTGTGTTTATATTCTCAGTTCTGTGTCATCTGGAAACAGCAGAATGAAAGATTGCTATCAGAATGAATTAAAAATTCAAAATGATTTTTCTTATGAATTTATTTTTAATCAGTCACTTTCTAAATTTTCCATTAAAACATAATTTTGTGGTAATTCTCACAGCAAAATCAAATTAAGCTTTTAGTTTTGTGTCATACAATATCTTAAGGTAAAATACAGTCTAGACATTTGAAGGCATAGCCAGATAAAAGGAGAAATTTGTAAGGACTCAAATTTGACATGTGTTGGTGCTAGTTTTTAGGGTGGGGTTTTTTTGCTGTTGTTTGGTTTGTTACTCTAGGTATCCCAGCTGTTTTTCCTGACTATTGCATTTTTAAAAAAATAGGAATTGCCCCTGCATAGCCTTTGAGACTTCATCTCTGTGGAAGAAGTGATGATAAGGAATTATCCTCAGAACTTCTTTGGTAGTGCAGAGAAGCCTAAAATAGCTCTGAGCTGTCTTGCATTTCTCAACTTCAGCCCTTGAATGAAACAGAGTTAGGTTTGCATGACACTGAATATGAAGACTAATTAGTGGCAGTGGATTGTCACCTTGATCTGATCTGTAGGCAATGATCCTGGAGTTAGCTGGGTTATTTCAGAATTGCATTCCATGGGGTAGACATGCTTCTAACTCCCCAGTTTGATGAACAACTACTCAAAGCAAGGGAAATGAAACAGTTATTTTAGTGTAAACCAGGATTTATTCTACTCAGTCTCTAATAAGATTTGAGAAGTAAGAAGTGGATTTATGAAATCTCTAGGCTTGTTCTTTACTTAAATGAGTTATAGCAGTGGAGCACTAAGCCACTACTTGCCTTCAAACACCATTCTATATCCTAGTTGAGGAACAGTGAAATATTACCCTGTTATCACATGCTGATCATCATTTTACCCAGTAATGCAAAATTCTGTAATGTAATCTTTCTTTCTGTTCCTCTGGCAGCATTTTTCAATAATTAGCTCTGATACACACTGCCTTTGCACCAACTTCAGTGGACATACTCAGATTCTGCATAAGTGCAAGGGCTAAATCAGAACTACAAACACACAGTGGCATCTTCCTGGGTTTATTTTTTTAGTTATCTCTGGAGCATTGCTATGATACACCGCAAACAAGGACCCTGAACTTTTTTGTCTAAGCTGACATAGAAATATGAGAAAAAATTAGGTCACTATCCCTAAAAGCTGAAAGCCTGAGGAAAGGAAATATTCACTTTCTAACATAGGCTGGAAAGTGGTGTAAGTATTGTCTATTTCCAAAATTAGAAATAAACCTCCTTTTTTCTTTTTTCCTTTTTTTTTTCCCCTGAAATATTAAAGTAGATAGTATAGATACTGTTGGCTATGGTTCTCAAGGTTAAATCTGGGTATGATATTCCATCTGTGCTTGCTTGTCCCTAAGACGATTCTGCAGCTCAGACTGGAATCCTGACTAGCTTTACTGCTTTTTCCAGCTTGTACTCTTAAGGTCTCCTTAATCTTATTTAAGTCTACAAACGGCTTACATTTAGCTGAAAACATGAGGTGGTTTTGTGTAGGAAAATGTCAAGCCTTCTTGCTCTGCTATGGTAGAACAAGAATACTTACTCCTTAGCTTTCCTGGGTCTTACAACTCCTTTCCCTTGTATAATAGATAACATGCTGCCATCTGTTGGCAATAAGAAATCATTTTATTTCTTCTAGTCATTTAAGGAATTCAAATCTTTAAGGATTTTTTTTTATGTTATTGTTACTTCAGTAAAACTATAAGTATCTTAGCAGCATAAACTTGCAAAGGACCATCTAATTCTATTTTATCATTTATTTTAGAGTCACTGTGGGATCTTTCTTATTTGAACTGATACAAAGTCCTATCACAAAGCTCAATCACAACCACCAAATTCCTATTCAGCTAAAGAAATTTTAGTTTCTTTAAAGTCAGAGAAAAAGGTATTGTCCTTCTCAGAGTGTTTTGAATGTCCTTTTTTTGATTGTCCTTTAAACCAATCAAACAAAAAGCAAAGGTATTTTTCCAGATAGTCTTTTGGTCCTGACTCTGAGCAATTGTAACAATATAAATGTTGAAGGGACTGCATGGAAGTGCCACAAACTTAGAAACATTTAAGGAAGAAAGCTTTTTTCTCTTTTTTTTTTTTTTTTTGAGATAGTATATTTATAAGAAGAAAAGCAAAGAAACAAATGTGCTGTTTGAGTGGCTCTAGGGGATTTTCACCACTGAACTTTGCTTCCTTTTTCATCTCCAGTTAAATCAATTATGCACACCATCATATCACACAGCGGAAGAATATATCTTTAAAATGTCATGATGGAACACCAAAAAAGGAAAAAAAAACACCCGGACAACAGAGACCTATTTTCTCAGTTGAGAACTATAACTCTGTTCAAACTTGTCCTACCTCTCTGGAGTGCTGGCCAGTTTCAGTTGTGTAGTGACGTTCTGCAACCAGAGGCAACAAGTTTTAAAATGAAATAGCTCATTGAACTAATGTAATTTCCAACAGCACATGATGAACGTTTATTAAGGTGAAAGGGTGTATATCACATTTATAATTTCTACTTTACTTGCACATAAACAAATACAGAAAACAGTCTATGTGTGTGTGGTTTAGTAATTGCTCCCAGTTATCCAATCCATGTTATTTTGAGTGACCATTTCAAAGTGTGTATAGCAGCTATTGAACTGTTCTGTTGGCAGAGTGCTTGAAAACTGAAATACAAATGGAAATTAATTCTGCTATCCTGACTCTTGTGTTGTCACTTATACTGAACAAGATGAATATTTAGGAAATACTGGTGTAGATACTGATGCTGCATTGTATTCACTTGTTATAGTAAATATGAAACTGCTCAAAACGCAGGACAGCATCAGATCTTACAGGTCATAAAAGTATGTTTAGTAAAATATAGTTCCATCCCTTAGGATAATGGGTGATACAACAGCTCTGTTTTGTTTTCAAATTACTGTTTTCTTTTCCTCAGTCATATATTTTCCTTCTAATGCCCTGGTTTTCTAATATGTAAGAGAAACACATTGAACTTGTAGCCTTGTTGCTAGGCTTCAAGCTGCATTTATGCAGTCTACTGAGACACTATTCTCATTTTTGAATTCTGAATCAAGTCCCAAGGCAACAGTGCCCTGTTTCTTAGCAACACAGATGGGTAGACTATATATTCCAGCTGTTTTCTACAATGGAAGAATAAACAATTCCCTGAGTAAGGGTGTGCTGCAAGTTTGTCCCTTCACTTAACTTCCCCTAGAAGAGAGGCAAGAGAAGCTTTCTGTGGTACAGCATATGAAATTTGTCTGGAAGTCCCTGTTTTTGCAGAGTGATGAGTCACATCTCTATCTTTTCTTTGCATCTCTTTGAGGTCCTTATTCAGTCCTGTGCGTATGGATCTGCAGGTATTTTGGATCAGTGAGTTTCAGTTCCTAGGATGCAAACATATGCGTGGAATCTCAATGGTAAAAAAGCTGGCAGAGATGGGATATGTGAAAATACACAGACTTTTTGCTTTGGTGAAATTAATGGAGAATCATAGAATAGCTTTATAAACTTTCTCTAGATGCAAAACCTTGGTTTTAGGAAGAAAACTAGGGCTGGAGAAAATATGTGGAGGATTGAGAGGTAATGAGGAATGGGTATTCACATAATTTGTAAGTTAGTGGTGTGTGTTACCCAGTGTATGAAACACTGAGAAGTTACCATTCAACCCAATCTCTGCAAAGTGTTATGCAGCTTTGAGTCTTCTTGGTGACATAGGCAAATTCTGAATTTTGCTACCTACTGTGGGACTGACACTGCATGGAGAGAAAGGAGTGCTAGGGAGAGGAAAGCGGGCAGAGGACGACACACAGCCCTGCAGAGCTGAATATTTCTGCTCCTGACACCCGCAGAGGGTCAAGTGCATAACACTGACTTTTCATGATGGCAGCAGCAGTAATGTCAAGTCTCAATTATTACAATTTCAACACAGACTAGGGCCGAAGCACCTTTGCTATTCATTCTGCTGACCTTGGCATGTACCAGTTTTACCTGTACCTAAAGCTAGCCTGGTGAGTCTGCCAGTATCTCTGTTTAGATGCAAAACAAGAAAAGGCTGCTTTATGTGTATAAAGTATCAGCTGTCAATTTTTCTCCACAGTTTATTACATTGTGAGGTAAACACAGCAGCTGGTTGTGGTGGGACAGCTGATTTGCCTGTAGACTGCCCCACATACACCTGATGAGTAGCCTGGTCCACCTCAGAGGACAGAAGCAGAGTGCCCACCTAAGCCTATTCCCCTCCTTCTAAGCAGGGATAGGGCCAGGCTTTGCTTCTGTGTTTGGGTAACCTGAGTATAATGTGTGGGGTAAAGACTATGAGTTTTGGTCCCTTCCCAGAGGCTGTCCTGCAAAGGGGATCTGCAGGATGGAAGTGTTCCAGCTGTGAGGTCCTGGGCGGGAAGAAAACTGTCTTGGCAGCACAGCACAGCTGAGCATGGCTTGGGAAACAAAATCACCTGGAAAAGAGAGCACAGAATTGTGACCTTCCAAAAACAGTTTGTGGGAACTTAATTTCCTGTAAGCTGCCTGCCCAAGTCCTGTTCAGAAACAGTTTTGTTGGTAGGGACATATTTCCATACGCCCTTGTCCTTCAGTGCATCATAACCTTCTTTTAGAAAAAAACCCCAAACATTCTAACCTCAGAATGAATAAGCACAAAAAAGAGTTACGATGTTATAATTTTCCTTCAGGTTTCCTGAGCGCTGAGTATTAAAGAAAGTAGGAAAAAATTATTTGTATTGTGTTGGGGCCTGTTGCAGATTTTCAGGGCATACAAGGAGCTCTTGTGTAACAAAGGTAGGAGTCTGGGAATGGCTTTTAGATCATGGAGGCAAAACAGAGATTATCTTGTGCACAAAGTTAAATACTGCCTATTTAGAATGTTAATGCTGCTCCAGTGGTTTTTCACCCTGCCCAGAGGTAGCCTTGGATGTAGGAAAGGGCCTCCCTCTACCTCTGGGCAAAAAGGAGAAATTTGAGTGGCACTGGCTGATCTGACAGCCCATGGCAGCACATAACACCTGGGCTCATATCAGGATAGCAGCAGGGCAGCTCTAATTAATGGCATGGCCTGCAGGAATGCAGGAATGCAGAGAAAGATGAAAATGTATCAGGAGGGATGGAGACCAAAGCTTTGACATTTCCCTCCTTTGAGGCTCATTTGTTCACTTCTTGTGCAGAGTGAGACCAGAGAGCACCCAGTGCTGCCCCACTAACCCCAACCCCCTGCTGTGCTGCCCCACCATGTGCACAGGTTTAGTCTCCTGTTGAGAATGCACTGCTTAATGAGGCGAAAATAAAAAGGAAGAAGAGGGGAGGAAGGAGAAGGTGTATTTGAAGGAGAGGGTGTATTTGTGTTGTTACTTAGTGATGGTATTTCAGGCAAAATAAAAGTCAGAGCTTCAGTTCCTACAGGAGAGTATGAACATCCTGCTTTTGGCTTCAGATGGGGTTTCTCTAGAGTTAGGAGTTTGTTTCTTCAGGTTACTTTGGAGAACTGAGAGAAAGAGGGTATCAAGAAGCAATACTTCAACTAAGCACAGGTCCAATATATATTAAAGTGCAATTATCATTTATCTTCAGTGAATGTACTCATTATGCAGACAGAGTTAGCCAAAGTGCAAGTAGCAATCAATAATAAATGTTCTGCTGTATATGTGTGTGTGTGTGTTGGGTTGTTTCTTTCTCTTTTTTTTCCAGGGATTACAATATTTAAGAGGAAAAAATTAATCATCAGGCCATTATGTTCATCCTCCACTAAGAAGAAAGAAAAATTTTATTTGAAAGTCAAAGGAAATTTTCTGCAAGCCTTGACTGGCCTTTCTCCCAACAACCAGCTGCAGTGCAGCAATCCAAAGCCAATACAGATGTATGGCTAAAGCAGTCTCCTGATTTTATCTGCTTGCTCTATAGATAAACAAACCCTTCTCAGAAGTCACAAGGAGAGACAAAATGGGAACTGAAACCAAAAGGGACCTTTGAGACCATAGCCCGCAACAGTTTTCTGGACTTAGGCCCAATCTGCTCCTTCCTCTTCCAGAAAAGAGAAGACTGATGTATTAAGACCTCAAATCACACAATTATAGGCAGGTAAAGTGTCTGGCTCCCAGACTTTTATAAAGCAAAAACACTGAAACAGAGAGGATGCTTGAGCATCAGCAAATGAAGCCACTAGATGTCAGTCTCATTAGCAAAAGAACCCCTAAGCCCTGCAGTTAATACTGCAGTTGGGATCTCCCATTGATAGTTGACTGTTGTAGTCACGAATTATTTGCCAAAAGATTTCCGTAGGGAAAGCTGAAGAATACAACTTTGGACCTCTGTGTTTTTATATGCTTTGTAGTTTTTATTTGCATAGAGCAGATTGAAATAGGGCTAATCAGTTCACCTTTACCTTGCTCTCTGTGGCACATCTACCTGTACTTTCTGCTTTCCCCAGATAAGCAGCTGGCTGTTGAATTGCTCGACATGCTGGATGGATATATTCTGTGGTAATTTTTCCATTAAGCAGCCCTGAGACCAGCATCTCATTGTACTAGCTTTTTTCTTCATAATATATGGCAAGAAACTGTCGTTTTTTTCCACAGCACTGATTGTGTACAAACTGTACAAAAAAGTAAAAACTGCATCCCATGTGATTTTAGTATCACAGCTCCTTTATCTAGAAGGATATTCTCTTTCTGCTATTATTCTTTACCAGTAATGCAACAGGAGGCCACTGCACTCATTTGAGATTGGAGCTGTGGTGATAGATCTTGTGTAAATAAAGGGCTTTAGGGTTATGAAAAAATGTAACTCTTGTCAGCTCAACAACTTGATTCTTTAACAAGTTAATTACCAATTATTTAAATCTCCTTAATCTTGCGGGGGGGTTTTTTTGTTTGTTTTGGTTTTGTTTGTTTGTTTTAACAGAAATGTTACAAGTGTATTTTTACCTTACCTAAAATCAATATGTAAAGTTCACTCTGCAGTTAACTTCAGTGGTCTTGGTTCTAAGCATGATGGCTTTTCTGATGTTACAATGTATTTTCCTTTTCAAAGCACAGTACAGAACTAATGTACTAAATTTTGTGACAAGTTACCCCAGAAATTCTTTCAAACTGAAGTTAAGATCACAGCATGTAAACATAGATAACTCCTCGACAATATGCATATTCATTGTGTTAATGAAATTAGGAACCTATGCTTGAGCAGTAGGGAGCAGGAATAAGACTGTAGAACCCACATACCTGGCTCAAGTGGCCTCAGGTGAAACTTAGAGACCAACAGCAATTTTGCCCCCTACATTTCAATATTAGAGAAAGTCCGTTTTCTAGCTCTAAATAACAGACTCAGATCACAGAAAATAAACTTGTTCATTCATGCACAGAAACTTAGATTTAAGAATACCTGATACAAGCAGGATTACTAGCTGAAAACTGCTTGTCAATGTCAATGTTTCTGATAAGACTGCCATTTCAAACTTGGAATGGGGGTTTATTCCCAGGCATCTGATTCAAGTCCAGTGTCTACTGTCCTCATTGTACATACAATAGTCCATATCTGCATATCTCCGTATCTGTGGTGGATAGTTCACAATGGAATGCCTGCCCTTTAGTGTAGTTTCTATAGCTCTATCTCTGGTAAGGATAGCCTTTTTGAAAATAATTAACTGCATACTAGTTACAGTACACACACACACACACAGACACACATACCACATAGCATAAACCCCTACTTTCTTTGTACATTCACAGAAAAGGCCATGGACAGAATATTTTTTGCTTATAATATTTGCCATATATGTCTTGGTGCTCCTTTTTCTGGATCATGTCACTTTGCCGGAGATCTCGGGACATGGACCATTAATTTCCTTTAGCTTTTCAAGAATGGAATTCTGTTTCAAGCTCTTATTGACTTTAATGGAGTTGGAAAGATAATCTCTCAGGGATTCAGCCTTTAGCAGAAGATTATACAGCATTGTACGTGGTAATTCATTTGTAGGAACTAAGATGTCCATATGAGACTGTTCAAAGACACAGACTGTTTCAGAATATGCAGGTACTGGGTGGATGCTTAAGTGGTTTATACATATAGAGATCTCCAAAAACAGAATACCTCTATTTTCATTATAAAACAGTTCCCATTTACGTTGCTGAAGACTAAGAAATAGAGGGTTGAAGGCAAAATAAATTGTTTGGAGAATCAGTGTAGGTGGGGACAGGTTCCAAGTTGTGACTGTAACTCCACCGAATTGCAGCGAGTCAATATGCACATTTGTAAAACACACAAATTGGCTGAACACAAATGTCTCTAGGCATTTCAACATGTTGTGCTCTGATTCAAGTGTGAAACATGTCTGAGAATGAATTCTTTGATGAACTTGTCAGAGATCATTCTTATGACAGCCACTCCTGTTTTATTTTGTAGGTCTGATGTATCTGTACTTCTCTGCCCCCCGTGGTACAGATGGCAGCATGGTGCTCACACTGTGTTCTTGGATCGTGAGGAGGAAAAGCTGTGCCAGCTGCAGCAGGGAGAGGCAAGTAGAGATGTGAGTGTTCATTCTGCCACATTAGGGACACTGGATCTAGCCTCATCCAGAGAGCAAACTGAGATAAAGAATTGATGGGTTCTAGCAGAATCCATAATTCCATTGGTTTGGGAGGGGCAGGAGGACACTGATGCCTAATTAAATTGAATAGATCCAAGCCTTCATCTGAGTCCAGGGCAAAAAATGGTGATAGCTGGACAGATTTTTCCTCATGCTGGCTTGCCCTACTGAAAGGTCACAATCCAGTGAGATCCTTGCAGCATCCAAGGTGATCCTGGCTTACATGGGCTCAGTGTATCCATGCAGATAACAGAGCATTGTCTCAGAATCTGAGTTCCAGTGCTGATAATCAATATGAGATGATGAAATGAAAATGTGCTCATCACACCACTGACCATAACTGGAATAGCATGTCCTTCTTGGAAAAATACACTTGTCTGAGAAGAGTCTTCTGCTGCTACAGCCAGGATCTATATTGCTGATTGTCAAATCTCTTGACAGAGATCATCTTGGGGAGTTGCTACCACTCAAAGCAGGGTCATGATGTGTGGCTTTCTAAGGCAGGTAGAAAGTAGACTGCTTTTTAATGAGTTAGGAGACATGTTTTTAGCATCCAACACACATCTCCTTCATTATTCCTGAGCAGGTGACACATGACAGTGTCCTTCAACCAGTACTCATGCCTGGCAGCCAAAAATCCTTGGAGAAAGGAAAATATGCATGAAAAGCATAATTTTCTGCTTCCGTCTTGTCTAAAACATATTTGACATGGGAAAATTCTTGATCTTCTCACTGATAAAACCAATTTGCTGTAAACCTGCATTTTCTCCCATCATGTTTGATACTAGCCTGATGTGCCCATACAGGATGATGTCTGTATTTCAGTGTCAGTGTCTTTTCTTTCACAGGAATTCCAGCCTAAACAGCATGGTGCTAAGAAGAAAGCAATGTGACATAGGCTCCACACCATTATCCACACTAATGTACCAATTTCTTGGTCTGAAGAATTGTGTTCACCTGAACACGTTATGGAAGACACTAGTGGTCCTGACCTGTATCTTGTGTCTATCTTGTGAGGTCAAGAACGAGCTCTCTGAGAGCCCTGACATACTAGGTCCTTCAAACAGTACAAAACCTGGCACAAATGGTAACAGCCTTAATCAATGATATAGAAATGTTTTAGCAAAGTATTTGTTTCTTACTGTAAATAGCAGTATGGAACAGAAACACACTAAATGCAATTTGTCTGGTTTATTAGTGAGTATTTGACTTACTTTGGAAACTCTGTGCTCTGCACCCAAGAGCTGGTGGTCAGCAGACTGTGCCAAAGTAAACCCTCACAAGCTCCCTCTTCCTTTTATAGAAACAGCTTCTTTGCTCTGGACTCTAATTAATAGGAATTAACTGCGAAAAGTTCAACATGGTCAAGTAGTTTCAATTTTTTTCTAAACAGACTGTGTGGGTGTTACTGTAATAGGGGGAAGCATTTTTTGTCATAGTCTGCATTGCTTAGGGCTTTGGAGGTATATCCAGAGCTGGATGTGGACTCAAATCTCTAGACTGAAACTGTGAGTAAGCTGCAAGGTAAATGCACATTCCAGACAGAGATTTAGCATAAGCAAGTTGCATATTGAATCATTTTGCCCGTCCCAAAAGACAGTGAGCTACATACCACTTTGGAAAGCTTGGAACACTAGTAAGAATTCTTTAAACAGTGATCTTGTAGCTCTGTCCACTGTTGTGGACAGGATTTCTCCAGGATTTCCCAGGTGTAACACTTTGTGAAAAGAAAAATAGTGTTGACAATAAAAAAGGTTATGTTTTTTGTTAACGAGAGATTCCTGTCAATTGCATTGCATCTACAGGCATTGTTTGAAATTTACAGTTCCCCAGTTTGGGTTTGGAAAGAATGAGGTCCCCAGTCTTCCTGTAAATTATCCATTTTCTTAATGACAGACAACCCCAGACAAGGGAAAGGTGCTTTCTCTGTGTATGGCGAATTAAAGACTGGGGACAAATAAAATTTCAGATGTTGTTAGAATCTGGAGCTCTTGTGGGTAGGCATAATCATAATATGATAGCATTGTATCTATACTAATCATGGATAATGATAATGTTTTAGTGGGCCTCACTATAGTAATAGGAGTGACACTGTAATGAAGTGCCACATACAGTAGTCCTTTAAAGGATTGCTTTTGATCTGGTCATTTTACAGATGGGAAAATGGAGGCACAGAGCAGGTATGTTACTTGCCCCAAAAGCATGGGGGAAGAGTCACTTTTGGATGAAGTCTTGCAGGTAAACTTGATCTCTTACAACAATGCGAAGACATTTCTAGTCCTTCCAAGGCAAAGAGGAATGAATTGGTCTTTAACCTCTGTACATGACACCTCATCTTTAAAAATGTGGACATCAGAGGTATATCTTTGTTCTGACTCACAAGATGGGGGTAGCCTCTTGCACTTGCCTTCGGTGGGAAGTGAGACACACAGACATTACAGACACTCCTTTCCTGGCTTGGACATCTTCACTCTTTCTTTAAAAAATCAGGAAAAAATCACAGGGCTGCTCAGCAGTGAGGAGAGTGCAAGTTGCTAAAGCCTCTACGTAAAAAGGCTATTAAAGAAACAAAGGTACCTGCAATATATCTGTGCATGGAAAATCCTTTTCACTGGCAAATCTATAATAAGAGATATCCTAAGAATCTAAACTGAGAATTGTGAACCTAAGGGTTTCTTGAAAATACTTAGTTTGTTCACCTGCTTTGAGTGATTATTATATGCTAAATACCTTTACCATACGTGACATACATAAGTAAGAAAAAACAGCTATTCCTGTTAAGAACACTGTGAAGAAACATAGTGTTTTTTGAGTAGCACATCCTGCAATTAAGCAGCTTGAAGAGCATTACTGCTACTGACAGGACAAATATCTTGCATCTAGATTCCTACAGGGTGTGGCACTGTAGGGATGTAGAGCTGCCATCCAGATGTGCAGCTAGAAGTCAGCATTACACTCCCAGGCTTATTAGTACAGTGTGGTGGCTTGATCTTGATGCTGCTATACAACATGGAGATTTAGATGCTCTCCAGAGAGCAGTTCTGTTTCCACTGCAGTGTTGTCTTGGTGCCTACCAGCATCCAGCAGAGCCCAGCAGGAGTGCAGTGTCACTGACCTATTGCTGTGTCTGTGTACCATTACCCATAGCACTGGTTTACAGGTGCACATGGAAGAAGCGCAGCACCCGAACGGAGTGCTGTGGTAGCTCTTCATGTTAGCCCCAGATAAGCATCTCCTTGTGCCTCTGTTGCACACACAAGTTCTGTCATAGTCCAAAGGGCCCTGAGACTGCCCTGCACAGATATTTTCCAGTCAAGCTGCCCTCCATCTCCTCTGACACTCTTCGCAATGTTCATAAACTTCAGAGGCAGCAGAGTGTGATTATGTATCAAAGGCTGGCTAAATTGGTGTTCTCATGTCTCAGCAGCTGGAGATGCATGTAAAATCTCTTCATCCTTTTTACTTTTGTATTCTAATTGTGGGGTTGAAAATGCACTGTAAATCTTGCTGGCAGCTATGCCAGCATTTCGGCACACAGTCAGCTGCCATGTGGACACAGTGCAGCATATGAGGAATGGACAGTATCCATCACCAAAAATTTCACTAATCTGAAATCTGTTCCTGTCAGTCGATATTCTTCCATTGACTTCAGTGCACTTTGAAACAGACTTAATGGTAGTGAATTCTTTTGTTTTAGACAGCACTATTGGATTGTTCCTTTAGAACTGCTTTATGAAAACCTCTACAGCTTATATAGATGCAGAGAGTGAATGTGGATACTTCTGGAAATCCTAAAATGAGGAAGCAAGTTCACAGGTTTACTGTAAATACTGTGATCTCATAAATGACCAGAAGAAGCAAGTGTTACACAACAATATGTTCAGACCTGTCACCCACATATTCTGACTCCATTAAAATTGCTAAGTTCTGTAAGTTATTAATATTATTATTATTTTGCATATGTATAGAACTTACCCTACCTATATTTATTATAAAACAGACAGAAAAATTTCAAGGTCTCTGCTCAGGAAACCTTCTGTCCTCCCACTCCATATACTTCAAATTCAATGTTATCTCTAAAACTGTTATACTTTGGGCTAGATTTAGCCATGTCCCTTGTGATTTCTGAAACTGAGATCCTACTCATGAATGAAGATTCAGTGTTTGAATTACACACAAGACTCCTAATTCTAATCTAAAAACTGTCAATAGTTCTATAACTTTGTTTGTATTTTTTTTCAAGAATTTATGACCAAGTTCAACTAAAAGACACTTTTCTGTATCCGTCCTCCATCATAAACCCATACATTTGAACAATTAAGCACACATGGAGTATTCAGGTGGTCGTCAAACTTCAAGTACTTTAAATGGTTCTAGGATCATACTGGTCATGCTGAAAGTGTTATTGTCCTTGTCATGTTAAGCCTTTGAAATACCAAATTTTATGCCTTTCCTATGGAACAGAATCATAAAAAGACACAAAACAATCAACCTAACAATAGACTAACCATCTAATGTTTAAAGAGTTATTGTTAATTTATTAAGATCTTTCTGAGACTTGATTTACAAAAGCTGTAAAGACAGCAGATTGGTTCGCACTAATAAAAAAAAAAAACAAACTCATATTGACCACAATAAAAATTAATATACTGGAAAAACTGTAAAGAAAACTTTTCTGCTAGATACTTCTCTGCTCCGTTGAACATTGCTTTGAGCATTGCATTATACCTTATCACATTACAGTAATAGCAGTAGGGTAATTTTATTACCTTAATAACACAACTGCAGTTAGCTAACACTGCACTATTCAGTTCATATAAAGAAGAAAAATATTAATTTGTTTTAAATAAGGCACTGTTTTTAAAAAGGCACTAACTGCATTCCAAAAGACACATAAGAGGCCTGTGCAATGCAAATAAAGGAGTGAAGCAAAATGAAAAATATTCTGGGATGCCTCTTTTCATTTAGGTGAGATAATACCTTCTTTTCCTTTGGCACCAAGCACTGAAACAGCTCAGTATGTCCTGGGACTGCTCTGGGCTGAATTTTATGCACACAGTGGTGAAGTCCAACAAGCAGGGATAAGACTGGGAAGAAGGGGGAGTCACAGAGTCTGGAGGAGAGAGTTTTGGAGGGGGCAGTGGGATGTGCGCAGCCCAGAAAGGCAGAAAGACAGCTGTGGCTGCAGGTTGCTTGTACATGGCTCTTTGCATAAAAGAGCTAGTCACGTTTTAGTACCATGGGATTTCCTCGAGTTACAAACCAACAGGCAGCACATGAAACACAGAATCTATTCTGTAACTGTTTGAAACACTGAAGTGTGCCTTATAACAATGAAATGCTGCTTTTCTTCCACAGTTGGAAAAAGCAAAACCAGAAAGTGCTGTCATGCAGGTTGTACTAAAATTATGCTTCACACAATAAACTTATGTGTAATAATATGCTCTTCAGCTGCCTCTTTACCTATCACCTTTTACTTTGTAAAGAGATGCAGTTTATTTTCACTTGCTTCCTACATATTTGAGGACAGTAGCCAAGTAGTGATGGTATTCCTTGTATGTTCATCTCATGAGATGGATAGGAAAACAGCAATTGCCTGGCAGCCAAGGAAACTTCAAAACATGGAGCCATAAACAGTTGTGTTCCCCTACGTGTTTTCCTGTGAGGATAATTGTTCTTGTTGATGGCTATGTACCTTTGAAAGTAAATAATAAACAATGTTACTAGTGAAAATATCTAGAAACAGAGAAAGTCAAAGAACAGTAAAGGGATTTTTCTGTTCCCAACAGAGGAAATTTTCTGACCTTGTGGACAAGGAAGGAAAGGGGATATAATGGCCTGGCACATTTTAAACAAGTGTTTCAATATGCACCCTTCTCTCTGATTATATCTTTAAAAGCTGGCTGGCATGCCCTGTGCAAAACATGAGACTTAGCACACAGGGGCTATGTAATCACGTAATGTTGGCTACCTTGGGCTGAGCAAGGCAAATGCTTCTCTTGATCCCAGGAAGCACAGATACTTAAGTGGCTTTAAGATTTGCAGTTTCAAGCACACAGTCCATGCATATAGTCCTGTGTTGCTGTGTCACTGAAGTAAATTTATGCATTTATTTATTGACTTTATTGCACTGGAGTTTGGGGGGGTTTATTCTTTCTTTGTTTTGGTGGGATTTGGCTTGGTTTTTTCCTAAGACTGTAAGACTGGGCACCAGCCATTCTTTTGTGGTACTGTTCAGAATTTTATTTTTAGAAACAGAAATTTTGAAATATACTCTCAGAAGTCATATGGAAAGGGGGAATGGTTGGGATAGAGATAACATTTATGTCTGACTTCTAGCAAGTCTAGTCACAAAGGCTTGGGAGCCAAGCTTGAAAACACAGGACAGGAGAATGCCAGGGACCTGAGAGTATTGCATGAAGATGAGGGGATGGGATTTAAGTTAGCAGGGTAAGCTGAAGACCAAGGAAAAAGAGATACCTAAACTACTGACCTGGGAGAGAAGCTGAAGGCTGCTTTGCATCTGTTAAACAGTTTCATTTTGGAAGGAGTGAATGCTGTAGTTTTGCTTGGGAGCATGAGTATATACAGTATAATTGACATGAAGGAAATAAGGAGATGATAAATATTGGAAACATTAGCTCTTTTTTTTTTTTTTTTTTTTTTAGTTAGAGTATTCATCTATCCTGGGAACTATGCCTAATGCTAGCTAGGATTCAGGATGTATAAATAAACTGCACATTTCACTGTCTCACAGCAATTACTCATTTTATCTCACACTTTATTTTATCTGGTATCTGCCCTTTGCCAGTGTACAAGCAAATAGAGAAATCAGGAGAACAGGGTTTGCAAAGATAATGCCCCTTGTGCCTGAGGACATGCCTTCTCTAGCATAACAGGCTCCTGCAAACAAGACACTAAGAAAGTGCACTGATTACCATAAGATTAATTTTTGCCTTTGAGTCTAGGACTGAGGGATTTAATGTCAAGGCACCTCCATGCTTTCCTGGTATAGTCTTAATCAGAAAACAGAGACGTTGTGTGCTTTTGCAGTAAGTGTGTCTCATAATCTTGAAACAGGAATCAGTCACAAGCTTTGATTTAAAATAGATCTTTCTTAGATCTCTTGAGCAATATCAAAATCCCATCTTGAACATGTGCTATCAAAAGTTACTGATTTGAGAAACTGCCTCCAGCAGGTGTACAGATGTCAGTGTTTTAGCAAATTAGTATATTTCCAATACTTCAGAGAAAAAGAAGTTAATTTTATAAATCTGGTGACCCTGATGTAGAAACAAATGTATGAATGCCTTTGTTCTCCTTCAGACAGCCTTGCTTTTAAATCTCCTAAATTTGATAAACATCAGTGATCTTAGAAACTGCTCACTTATTTGGTGAACGTTGATCAAGGAAGCTTTCCTGCCCTCTTCAGACTGAAGCAATGTTGAAACTACTAACTTTAAAATGCTGTGATGGGACTTCTGTTAATGACCTTAGTGTTTTGTGCTGGCAGCTTGGCTAATACATAAAGGCTGACACACAGTAACAAAGTTCATAATTGTGAAATGCATTATTCTTAGTCAGTTTAAAACCACATTTTACTAGTGAAAGTATAACAATACACTTGTGCTGTAAGAAAACAAGTGTGAGGCATAAACATTTTCCTATATGAGCTTAGTAAAAAAATGTTCTGAATAATATAGAAAATGTTTATTTTTCCCAAGCTGGTGTATCAAATTCAATAAACCTTCAAGCAGACTTTTTTCCAGAAAGTCAGAAAACAGGAAGCCTTCCTCTTCTTTTTTGGAGTTTTTCTGTTTCAGATATTTGAGTGACTTAGGTAAATACTCATGGCCAACGAATTAAAAACTGATAAAAACTGTTTTCAATGAACATACAGTGATTTATTGAAAACTTTAACTCTTTGAAAAGAGCTGGAGATTTTCCCCATAAAACTTGTGACCACTATATCTAAATATAAGGATGCAAACTTAGGGATCAGTGGAATGGTCTTGGTGACACTTACTGAGCCACATAGATAACAGCGTGTTTTATTCCTTTGGTATTTATTCCTTGCTTTTCCGGAGCAGGAAATGTGGATAGGCTAACTAATCATTGATGGAAATACAGCAACAGTTTTCTATCTAAATAGCCAAGATGTGTAAAATGATGAGTCTGAGAATACATTTTTCTAAATTTCGTCTACTTCCATGACCATGAAATGAAATGTCATGTCATATGAACATAGAGGAGACCTTCTGTCTTTTAGAAGATAAGTGATTGTTGAAGGATTGCCTCTATTCTCTCTCTCTGACTCTTTGAGATATACTGTGGCTTGAGATGAACATAGAATAAGAATTTATTGATTAAATATTTATGCTGTTCATTAAATATTTCAGGAGAAGAACATAAGAGAAATGCAGGAAGCTATAATGTACTTAATAATTAACACTTCACTTCTCACTATCCCAGTGGCAAAAATATTTGTCTAGATTCTTTGATTGAAGCATTCAGATCACTTTCCCTGCATGCCCTACTTATCCCCATTGGTGAAGAATGAATTTGGAGGGTCAGAGCTTCTTATCTTCTGGGTGTGTGTTGTCCTTATCTGCATGGATGAGAGTGGTAGATGCCACTGAATAATGTCTCACTGCCTGTACAGGGAGCACAGAGATGGCCATAGGAAGTGAGAGTGCCCATGCAAGCAGAGCAGGGTGTTGGTAGGAGCCAACCAGTTGCCAAGTGGAGCACACAGTTTAGCTGTGATCTTACCCTCTCTATGCCCTAGACACCTGCCTAAAAGCTACACACTAAGGCCCTTTATTTGCTCTGGACTTGAAGGATTAAAACCACACTCATCTCTTGAAGGTAAAGGAATATGTCATGCTTTTATGTCAGGTTCTGCATACCTCTCATCTGATAGCTTCATAACTCAAACTTTGCCAGTAAGGAGGAAAGCTAGGTTTCAGTCTTTCTTCAGCATGTTTTGGCTTTGCTAAAACCTTTCTGGTTGAAGATGGCCTACTGACCAGGATCATGTGAAGGATGATTATCACAAAATATTCGGACTTGGAAGGGAGCCACAATGATCATCCAGTCCAACTCTGAAGTAAATGGCCTGTGTGGCGATCAAACCCATGACCTTGGCATTTTTGGCACCATGCTCTAACCAACTGAGCTAATCTCAGGATCATGGTGAGAGAATGAAGAGAATTAGCAAGTGATAACATAATTCTATAGCCTGATTTTGATAACTTGGCTTTTAAAGCTGTATGGTCTAATTCCTCTTCAGCTCATACAGTATCAGTGATAATTATTTGGGTTTTAGATGAATATTGGAAATATAAATTTAGCTCAGATTTATGAACTGACTTAAATCTGAAATAACTATAGATTTTTAATTCATCAGTAGAACAGATCAGAACAGGAGTTGATTTCTGTGACTGTTTGGACAAGAGTGTGCTTTGGACACAAACTGCATACAGCAAACTTTGTCATGTGAAACTGGAGGCAAAACTAAACATCTGTAATCCTATTGTTCAGATAGGGTCATAGAGTTCAGGAGGGTATTTGGCATGAGTGGTGAAGAAGAAATAAGCTTTGTAGAAGGAAACTCTTGGGATATTTGAAAATATTCTCTTCTCAAATTCGTTTTCTTTCCTTCCATTCTTAGTTCCTGCAACTGTAATTCAAGCCTTGTAGAAGGACTTAAACCTTAGACTTAAACAACCGATACTGAAAGTTATTGCTGCTGGGAAAGATGCTGAGGCTCAACTTCTGGGAACCCTTTTGGTTTCCTTGTATATATCAGCTGGAAACACCACCTTGTGTTTTTGCAAACCTTATTCTTGATTGGGACAAAAATCAGAACTTGGGACATAGCATTCTGGTTTTTGGTATGTCTATACACATACACCCTGTACACATGCAGTACATGACAACAGTACTTTGAGGGAAGAGATCCCTTATTCAATATAACAAAATACTTTGGAAATAAATGAGCAAAATTAAATGGCAATGTTTTTCATAAATCCTTGATTTCTGAGTCATGCCAAAGCTTTAAGCTTATTACATTTGAATCTGCTGTTTTAAGGATTAGATGAGGAGCAGGACCACCTTCTAGCACTCCTAGCTGATCTCTCAGGACTTGGGAAAATGACAAGCATTTAAAGATGGCCATACCTCAAACAGTGTAGTCAAGCAGGCAGAAATCTACATTTTTACTCCATTATTGTGTCCCTGGGCTGCACCAGCAGCCAAATGATATACCCACTCTCCCTCTGTGGAAAGGGTGCGAGACAATAATTATTTCTCCTTACTAAAAAGCTGAAACAGCACTAGACCTTTGTCATCCCTCTGAGAAAGCCATAGTTTATCAACAAGATATAATAATTAGTAAATTAAATAGTTTGAAAGAAGTCTGAAATTCCATTACAGTGCAATTTCTAATTAGCATAGCAATTACTATTTGACCCTGGACATCTGAGTCATAAAAACAATGTTATTTTTAGTTCTTTCCACTTTAATTACTGTGTGAAAGGGCATGCACATAAAAAGTAATTCTAATTATTGTTTCTGAATGTGTGAGTCCTAAGACACTTCTCATTTTTGCCCCCAAAATTTCAGTTTTGATTAACCACATTAGAAAGATTTTGATTATTCAAAAAGTTATGAAAATCTCTGTAATGCTAGCAACGATGGCTTAATTTTACTACCAAAAAACCCCAGAAGTGGAAGAAGACAGTACAACTTTCATTAGGAATGAGATTGCAAAACCAAGATTTGCAAATATTCAAAAATTAATATTGAAGAGTACAGACAAGTATGCTGGCACTTAGGACACAAACTTCAATCCAAGGTTTTCTTTGCTAGCAGCCAAATGATTACATAATCCTAGTAAGACAAACTCGAGCATGAGAAAACTCTGCTGTCAGTATTAACATCCTTTGTGTCTGAGTAGTGCCACAGAAAGTGAGACAAACCAGTTACACTGTTCTTGTGTCTTTAACCTTTGTCCATTGGAGTGTGATACTGGGAATGGTCAATGCTAAACAAATAGCATTAGCATGCATCTCATGTCAGCAATGGGCATTCTGCTTACAGTAGTATTTAGACTGAAAATTTTAAGCTCGAATAAGGAGATATAAATTTAACAAACATATCCCATGCAATCTGTGCAAACAATTTTAGTTTGGCAAGACAGGCAGAACAGGTAGGCGAAATAAGGCTGCATAACACTGGTCAGGTTTGAGCTCCTGTATGGGCAAAACTCAGCACAATTCTAAAGTGGGTGCATCTTGCCAACTTCAGAAGAAATAGTAAATCCACACAATTATAGAGTATGTGGTAAGTTCTGTCCTCACTGACTAAAGCAAACTAGTGCACAAGAAGGCAAAAGGCATGCGTATAGGAAAGAAAAAAACCCAAACACCTGCTTGGTGAGTGAACAGAAGAAAACTGGCATAGACAGGAGGGTAAATCTGAGAAATCACTTCAAAATATTTCAAACCATCTGATCCAATACTGAAACTGAAACTGATGGAATTTTTTTGACTACTCTTCCTTGATTTTTTTCTTCTTCACATAGTGAACATCTACAGAAAAATATTGCATTTGGGAAGCATAGTGCTTTATCAAGCAGGCTTACTACAGCCATGGCAGAATGAGTGATAAAATTCTTGACCACGCACTTGTGAAGGTGAGCTGTAACATATTCATCTGAACCTTAGAAAAAACAGAGCACTCACAGTTTCCTTTCATAAACAATGAGAATAAAGCTTAGGATGCCTGTACACTTCTTTTTGGCAAACTGATGAGAAAGTACTCACCAAAATGGGAGATGAGAGTAACTACACATTGTGTAATGGCATCTTTTTCCTAAAGACAGTATAAAGAGAAGGAATGAAGATCATTAAATTTCTTAGTTGTGATGTTTGTTCTAATTTTTCTTTTTTTTCTTTTATTCTTTTTTTTTTTTTTCCCTGAAAAGATGCTCTCCAGCTGCTTTGTTGCATTTAACAGGGATCGCACAGTTACTGAGGCAGCACCGTTCTGCACTCTTCTGGTATTAATTTGGTAAAACAATCCAACTGGGAAAGAATGAGCTTCAAAAGTCACCCATGTGGATAAGATGATGCAACTGAACAAAACCCTTTCTGAAATGTATCTTTTGATATATTGACAGTTTGAGCTGCATCTGCTTATATCATGCCCAGACTGATCTACCACCTATCAATATCAGTTGTTGCAATGAAAACTGGAATTGCCAAGCTGATGTACCAACCATTTATAAAGAAGATATACAAATAGCTAGTGGGTTTAAACCTTTTGGGTGGTTGCACGCTGTTGAAAGAACATCAGCTTTAAATTTTCTGAGAAAGGGAAATTGATATAAATTCTGGGATTCGTCTAAAATCTTCAAAAAGATTTTTCCCCCTAGAACAAGATTGCTGGCAATATTGGACTAATGAAATTGGATTACTGGGTGAATGAGAGCTGTGATCTGCCATTCCAGCCCGGGGTGAAAAAGAGCCCAGGCACAAGTGCAAGCTACAGAAACTCTTTGTATTCTGGTATGAGCAGCTTACAGGAACAAGGCAGACGTGATAATTATGGAAACACACAGCACAGCACTGTAACACCCGTAGGTACTGGGTTAACCCGCTTATACTTTGCTTTCTTGACTTTTATGGGTTTTTCTCTTACTTTAGAGTAGAAAAAGTATGCATTGAGTGAGGCGGATTTTTATTTTTTTTCATCACTCCCCTGCTACGGCATTGAGCACAGAAGGAAAAAGGACACGGGGCGAGTTTCGCCCGCGTGTAAAAAATTAGTAATTAAACAAAAAGCTCAGGCGGCCCCGGGAGCGTCTGGAAAGCGGTGTGCCAGGGACATCCCCCGCCCGCACCGCGCCCCGCCCCGGCCGAGCACTATTTAAGGGGCCGCGCCCCGCACCGCAAAGGCGCTGCGAGCTGTCCCTTTTTCTGTCCGTCTGTCTGTCTCGCCGTGCGGACTGTCCGTGCTCCGCTATGACTCCCGAGCGGGCCCCGGCGGCCTTCGCCGAGGCCGGGCGGCAGAGCGGGCTGCAGGTGTGGCGCGTCGAGAGGCTGGAGCTGGTGGCGGTGCCCCCCAGCCGGCACGGGGACTTCTTCGTGGGGGACGCGTACCTGGTGCTGCGCACCGAACGCCGCGGCGGCGCCGTCGCCTACCGCCTGCACTACTGGCTCGGTAGGAGCGCGGCCGGGGCCGGGGCAGCTGCGCCTGCTGCCGAGCGTTCTTGCTGGGCTCCAGGGCACTGGGAGAGGGATTTCCCCTGCCCTTCTCGGAAGGGCAGCGGGTGCGAGTCCTGCAGGCTAAGGTAGGGCTGCCACCAAGGATCAGGGTGATGCCAAGCCTCGCCCCGTCCGCTGCTGAGGGGCTGGGTGGTGGGACAGCGGGTTACGGCAGAAAAGTGAACGCTTGCTCACTCTGGGATGTTAGCTTGGAAAGTGCTGAAGGGTTGAAGTCAAGTCTTGGGTGCACCGAACAGAAATTTATGAGTGAAATCCTTCCTTCACTTGCATCAAGAGTTTTCTTGCCTTTGTTTCCACCTGGATGAAAATTTCCTCTTGGCCACCTCCCTGTGGTGGTGCTGCCCTGGTTTGGTGTTACCTTTTTCAGCTAGCTTAATTTTGCGTTTTGATGATGCAGAGATCAGATACAAAGTCACCAAGTTTGCTGTAAAGCCTCTTTACTATCAGTCTGACAGCCTACTGGGAATACTGGAACTGGACTGATGTCTTTTGCCTTCCTCCTCGACTAGCACACCTTACATCAAAATAGAAGTCTGACATAAGGATTTGTTTTGTGTTACTTCCTCATCTCCTGGAGGTTTCTTATGACTTTCCTGTCTGGCCACCAAGTTATCTAGCCACAGTGGTTGCTGTGTAATTGCCAGAAACCTATTTCTTCTTTCTTGTTTCACCATCAAGTTTGTGTTTGTAGGCAATCATCTCAGTGAATGCACATAAAGATAGGTTAATGTACATTGACACTAATGTGTTTGAATTGCAGTGGTTCTCACTGTACTTTTGCATGTGTTGAAAAAAGAATAGCCCATAAAGCTGGGATTGCTTCTGCATAAATGTTTGAAGTGTGTTTAGTTTTTCATGCAGTAAGCGTTTTTCAGCTGGCAAGTGGGATGATGTCTATCTCTGGCAAGAGTATGATTGTAGATGGCAATGTAAGTGCATTTCTGGCAGAGGCTCGTCTATCAGCAGTGCTGCTAGTTAGCAGGGTTTGGCTGTTTAGACCTTTGTTAATGAAGCTAGCACTACTTATGTTGTAGTTAATGTATCATACACCTTTCCCAGGGAATGATGTAAGGACTCTGCAGCTCTTTGAAAGTGAAGGCAAAACAGTGTCTGCCACTTGCAGTAATTAAAATCTGTTTGCTGTTGGCTAGAGAGCTTTAGCTGTACATGCTGATGCACATTTCATGCTGATATTGTGATATCCAGATACTGTAAGTGGCTTCAGGTCATCTGGGCACCCATTGTTGTTGTGCATCTGGCAAGGTGGTGGCGGTGTGGCTCACTGCTGGGAAATGCCTTCTTGTTTGCAAGATACTTCAGTAGCAGGGTGGAGAATCTCAAACACTGCTGACTCTTAATAGTAACAAGGGGTCAGAACTTCAAACAAGATGTATGGGGAAGGCCAATCTCACCAAAGCAAGAAACAGAATTATTTTGGTATTTTTTAACTCATTTGCACTGCTGTTATGTACACCAAACTTTTCCCTCATGAGCAAAGGCTGTATAACATGTGGTCTAGAAGACTGTAGTAGGATCTTTCTGAAGACATCCCATAAGCATCTCTAGACAGCTACAGCAATCACTATCACTTAGACTTCAGGATGTAAATAAAGAACTCTTGTGAAATTAGATAGGTGGAAACCCTGCAGGCTTCCGGCTTAGATGCTTAGAAGGGTCTCACCATTTGGTGACGCAGTTCAAGTTCTGCTCATCGTTTGTGGTGTGTGTTCTTGTGGGATCTACATATGGTGGCTTTGAGTGTGAATGGATTCTGACTTCAGCAAAAAAGACCCCCAAACTCTGAATAAAAACAGAGCATCCAATTTTCCTATAATATATTGGCAAATGTCCTCCTAATACCTTGTTTGGTCACACCCAAGGAGTTAGAAGGAGGTCTAGACCATGTGAGGATGGTCTGTGACCTTGATGTGCCGACAGTCCTGAGCTGTGGGTGGCATCCTAGGGTTAAAATGACCCAGCAGTTGTTCTGCCATCCTGAAGCTTCCTGTGGGGAAGCCACTGTTTTACCAAATATCTCATATACAGTGAAATGCTATTGAGGTTGGATCAGTTCTGAACAAGTTAACTCAAGTGCTGCAACAGTGTTGGCATGGCTGAGCAATCAGTGCGGATCTGTGTCATGGTAGCTGTATCTGGTTTTAACTTGGCCCAAATATCTCTGCGCTGTTGCTTGTACTGGCACTTGAGGGAGGCCTTAGTAGCTAAACTACTAATCCTGAGGGAGCTGTCTGAACTTGAAACTATCACTAGTGGAACTAGGATGTACTGTGCCAGTATGAGGATACCTGTGGGAGTAAGACTGGTTATACTCTACTTAGTAGCTTTAATAAAATTATGCATGGTGGTTTTTTAACTGTGTTTTTGGGGTTTGTTTGTTTTTTGGGGGTTTTTGTGGGTTTTTTAAACCCTTTTCCTCAGATATGAAGTCATAAGGTCTGTCCATGTGACCTGGGATTTAGTCTGATAAAAATTTGTTCTTTTTCCTATATACTGTCTTATTTATAGCTGTTTATGCCTCAGACTGAAAGGTAAATCTGTTTTCTTACAAACTTGAATAACCTATGATTGGACTGATGTCCACTTGTTTCTTTTGAATGGAATTTCTCTGAGTATTTTATTTCATAGCAGCAGTAAGCCCACACATCATAGTAATTTTTATCTCTAACACTGTTCAAAAACCATTTTTCATCAACCCTGAACTCTGTTATGTAATTGCAAGCAATAAATCAGAAGGATCAAGTCCTAATGGATATAAATAACCCTATTAAAAAGCAAACGAACAAAACAAAATACTCCCAAACCCCCAGAACTTTGCCATCAGCTTTAAGATGGAACCCAGGTCTGAGAAAGCATATTCCCACATAGCAAGTTCTTCTATCACTGAGTGATGGGGTTCCCCCCCCCCGAGTTTCTCTTATAACCTGCTTTCAGTAGTTATTTTTATTTTACCATTTTTGGGCGGGGCTAATGCTCTTTGCTTCCCTATACCTCCATTATTTTTTGGACCCCTTCCCTATTTCATCCGTGGTGCTTTCTGGAGGCTTTCATATCACCTGTGTCTCCACAAAAGCCATGGTGATGGTGGCATTGCTTCTGGGAGCAGCATAGTTGTTGGTGGGTGGTGGGGACTTGTCTTGTGACATTTGCACTGCTGGACCATGAATAGGGTACTCATTCTCCCCAATAAAGAAGCTGCGTCAGCATGCCCTTAAGCATCCCTGTCCCTCCTCTCTCTATGCTTTATTCTTTCCTAATACCTTGGGGACAAGTCTCCTGTGACACCTATGCCTTACCACACACTTCGCATTCTTCCACAACCTGTGAGAGGTATCTCTGTCCATACTGTGGGCTCTATGCTGGTTTTCCACTTAGCAACCTAAAAGGAGGGAAATGCTTAATGTAAGTAAGAAGCTGATCTTGAGATCTGCTGCTTGTATACCAACTTTCCCCTCTTATTTAAAAGGAAAAGTAAAAGCTAGATGGAAGACCTCACTTTTTCTTATTTTTCTAAGGTTATTGAGAAGTCTGGTTTTTTTTAGACTTGACCCTATTTGTGCTTTTCTTGACACAATCATAACTTCTGAAAATGTTCATCAAAACTTATAGGCACAGGTTAAAAGGTTTAATAATACAGCTTGATTTGCAGTATGATCAATCCCATCAGCACACTAGGTATAGAGGCCATTTTACTACAGTCCTGGGAAGAGACTAATCTCTGAAAGGTACAAAACATAGTGTGACCTCATGAAGCAAATATCTGAGCCCCAAAGCTGCATTTCTTTCTCCCAGCTGTACCAGGAAAAATATCTTGCATTATAGTGTGAAGAGGACTAGTTTTGAGTTACTTTGACTTTATAGCTTGGTGTGTTGTTCTTAGCATAAATATATAGTTTACCATGCAGACATCCTCTGATGTGACCTTCCTTTGTCTTTGCACTTCAACTCAAAGTCCAAAAATCATTAGTGCTGACACTTGCCATGCTAAACTCAATTAAAATATTCTTTTGTTTGAAGAGGCTCAGAGAAGACAAACTGCTGTTTTCTACTTTTTTTTTCTTATGAATGCAGTTATACAAGTAGTCAAGAAATGGTCTGTAAGATCACACATTTGGTGGTGAACAAAGTTATGATGTACTACTTTGCCACATAGACACTGTCTGTACCTCCTGCTGAAGGCAGTGACTGATTGTCACAGAAACAATTTCTCTAACAGAATTCAAAGTTATATTAGTATTTTATAGACATATTTCCTATTATTTCAGGGAAAGAATGTACCCAGGATGAAAGCACAGCTGCAGCTATCTTTGCAGTTCAAATGGATGACTATTTAGGAGGAAAGCCTGTGCAGAGCAGAGAAATTCAAGGATATGAGTCTACGGAGTTTGTGGGTTACTTCAAAGGAGGAATTAAATACAAGGTAAAGACTTTTCTCAAAATGTATTTTAAAATTGTCTGTAACATTGTGCCCCACATAAAAATCAAATGTTTTTCTTTTTAAATGGACAGTTTAAAAATTGTTACTTAATTGTTTAGTGGGCTTAGATCCCGGAGCTTGTTTGCTAGTGCATCTTATCATATGTGAAAACCTTCCCCAATTATTTTTTTTCCCCAAAAAATAAAGTGGTTCTGAGATTTCTCACTAGTGTGTTTAAGGGAACTCACGGGGGGGACTCTGTCTGAGAAGTAATAAATCTCATGGAAATCACTTCCATGTTGTAGACTGAAACATTTGTTTCAAAAGCAGAACCCAGTGTACTCAAGAGGTTAGAAACGCAAATAGAGTGTAAAAGACCAAAAACCTCATAAGTCTAAAAATGGTGCTTTCTCAGTCCTACTGCAGGTTTGTTTTTCTAAAGTAGATTAAAAAAACTCTCCCAAACACTTTTCACAAAAATTTTATATTTTGAAAAGGTGTAGTGTCAGTGTCCTTGTGTCACTTCCACAAGCTGAATATTTGAAAGGAATTTTTTGTTTTGCAACATCTGTGGGTTTTTTGTTGTTGTTTTTTTTGTTGTTGTTGTGGTTTTTGGTTTTTTTGGGTTTTTTTGGGTTTTTTCTCAAGAAGAAGAAAATAATGCATCTGCTGAGAATCTGAGTAGGAGGTCTGGCAGATGTGGCTCAGTCAGCCTTTTTTTTCCCATTATGAAGGTTTGCGACTTCTCAGAGTCTAAACAACCAAACTGAAGCTTTTAACTCTGCTTGCATAAAAGAGCTTGGCAATGACATGCCCAACTTTTAATTTTTTTTTGATTTGTAATTTCAAGAGCCAGCTTCTGTTCCAAACCAAGGTCTGGATCTTCCAGAGGAGTGGAGAATGCTGCCTCACAGAGGCAGATAGCTAAGCCAGTTTACAGGATTATGCTTATATTTACACTTATAGATGTAAAACAACAGTTTGGTCTCAGGTTACCTCCCAAGTAGCAAATACTTCTTTCGTAAAATTACATAGCTGCTGTGGAATTACCTATCCCTCCAGGCATAAGTGGGGCTAAAACCACCTGGACCTCTGAGATTCAGGTTTGGAAAACTTAAAAAGAAGCTGCATATTTCTCTGCTTTTCCTCAGTCTTTTTTTGACAACATACTGACTTTTTGCCCTAACACTGGGGTGCGGTGTTACCTCATCCTCTGGAGGATGCAAGAGAATTGTAAATTGTGTTTTCCTTTTTCCTGTTTGTCTGAAAACCCCGTGCAGCAGGGTGACATCTGCTGCCTTGGCTAAAAGTTCACACCTGAGAGTTCGGCAGCAGCAGTGTCAGGCCTGTGGTCAGCACTGTTAAATAGTAGATTATTTTGGTTTGCTTCTCTGCATAAACTAATTTTTTTCCTCTGTTGCTCCTCATCTCTAGCAAAGAAAAGTAAGTTTGCAGAAATCAAGCTGACTGCTTTGTTTTGTTTTATTCAGGCAGGTGGTGTTGCCTCTGGATTTAATCATGTTGTTACTAACGATCTGAGTGCCCAGAGGCTGCTGCATATCAAGGGCCGGAGAGTTGTAAGAGCCACAGAAGTCCCCCTGGCTTGGACCAGCTTCAACAAAGGAGATTGTTTCATTATTGACCTTGGAACTGTAAGTGTTTCCTAGAGCAAAATACACTGAAAAGTAAAATGCAGCATCCCTTCTAAGGTTTGAATCATCCCCTAAAACACACAACTGATTTTTGTCACTCATGCAAACCAACAGAAAGAATCTGCTTTAGAAAATCAATTTGCCACAGAACTTGGAAGGTTTGAAACTGCCCTAAAAGTTTCCTGAAGTATACATAGATTATCCTTCAAGAAACAGATCTCTTTTCCATTCAAGGTATTGGAATTTTTCATTACTGCCATTTAATAGCTTAAGCTGTTCACAGAAAGTTCAGTGTGACTTTGGCACTATCGACCAGCTCAATGGGATCAGTGCTAGTGTTCAGAGCAGAACACAAGTTCAACCTTTCTCTTATGAGCATTTCTTCAGTCATAAAACTTTGATCAAGGTAATTCAACCTAAAGAAATAGCAGGTTATAAAACTACTTGAATATTTCAAGAGATCACTTGAGAAGCAATCACTTGCTTCAAGGCTTTCTGCTGAAAGCAAGCAGAGATAGCACAGAAGAATATGGACAGAGAAGGGATTATGATTTTGCTTCAGATGACTTCAGGTGTAGTACTGTCACCTCAGAATACATGTGAAGGCTTTGATACTAAAAGTATCAGCTGGGATGTAGTCCACCCTAGATGTTAGCTACCAGCTTGAAATTATTCCCACATCTGATATGATCACATGTATAAAATGGAAAGCATGTGAAAGAAAAGTTTCTGTAGTTGTTTGTAGTGTTTCACAAGGAAGTGGTGAGCTGCTTCAAGATCTCAGAGTTCCCCTGACCTTTTCAAAAATGAGATGAGCTCTTCTGAACTCATGTTACACATTCAGCTTTTTTCTCTGAAAAGCGTCCCCTGGTGTGACAGTTGAAGATAATCAATACAGTTACTTGATACCAGTATGTCTTTGACTTTTATTATGCTTCACAACCTTCACAAGATGGAACACCAACCAGTGTTTTTCAAACATTATCCTATTTCTCCTATGTCATGTGGTCTAACCATCTGAAACAGCCAGGTGATCAGTATCCAAAGTTCTCTCTCAATGTCACTTTGCATAAAAGACTCAAATCATCTATTCCCTTTCTGAGTTAACCCACTGGAAATGGCAAAGTTGGAACTAAGCACTGCTAGAAAATGTTGCTTTTGTGTTCAGGCTATAACAGGGCTTGAGTTTTCTGGAGTTAACCTCCTATGAACACCCTGTGGAACTGGGAATACTCCATGAGTTCAATTTGTCCTGACCCTTCCTGTGCCACAGTTACCTAGTTCACCTAGAGTAGTTACTCAGGTGATAGTGCAGACTTGAAAATGATGCTGATGAAAAGCAGTATGGTATATTGCAGTGTTACAAGTATAGTTTGGGGTTCATCCATTTTGATGAGAATCGTTGAGAGGACAGTGTTGTGACTAAACAATTTAAATGTAATATTGCTTTGGAGTTTTTATCTAATACTGCGTGTACATCAGGAGCTTTTTACTTTTTTTTTAGTATAACATCACTGTGGTTTCTGACTTCCTGTTTGACAAGACAGAAGTCAAGCAGCAATTCAACCTTGTGCCTTTGTAGGAAGAAAGATTAGATGCAGAAGTTTTTGGATGTATTGACAAGTTAAGGAAACCAGTGTTTCAGCATTCACACATTCATACTAATTTCATCATAGGTTATATAAATAAGACCATGCAAGTGGGAGATGAAAAGGCAGTGTATGACATAATTCAAGATGAAGATGTGCAAATCTAGTGAAGTGCCTGTAGAATAAATGGATGAGGAGAAAATATACTGTCACAGGGGAGATCTTGAGCAAGTTTTATATGAACTGTATTTCAAGCTGAAATAACTGTATTTCAGATTGAAATTGTCCATGACTAGAGGTGTGTTATAAATGGATGAGTCTTCACAGGACCTCTTAATGGAGTTTAAGAGTCCTTTAAAAAAGAAAAGAATTTTGGCTCAAGGAGATTCCTTTGCTTAATAATTGAAATAAAAGTTATCTTAAATAGCATTGCTCTTGAGTCTTGGGATTTATTGCAGGGCACTACTGACTCATTGTCTGAAAATAATGAGCAGTAAATTTATCAAACAATGAGCTTGTGGTCAGTGCTTTTAGTATCAAATTATTGTAGTGTGTCAAATAAGATGAATTTCCAAGATTTACTTTCTCCAGTCTTTTAACTAACCAGAAGGATGGTCTCCATGGCACTGCAAAATTGCTTGTGCAATCCATTTCCTGTTAGATTGTATCAAGCCACTTATCTAATAAAATGAAAAATTATTTCAGTTTTTCTGTTAAGCTCAATTACTGCAGTATTTTAAATGAATGGTTTGAACAGATGAGGAAAATTAGAAAAGGTAATGATCAAGAATAAAATCATTACTGATCACTAAGATTTCCTCATGGGGATAATTCTTTAAGTAAAAAGTGTTTGTGTGCATTTCCAGATAGGTTTGCATATTTACAGTTTATGTTAGGATGGTCGCCTCATACCTAGATCATAGAATAGTTTGGGTTGGAAGGGACCTTTAAAGGTTATCTAGTCCAATTCCCCTTGAAATGGGCAGGGACATTTTCAGCTTGATGAGGTTGCTCAGAGCCTGACCTTGAATGTTGCTGTGCAAGTTATTCTATCTTGATCCTAAGGGGTCAAAGTTTGGCTGGAAATGAGATTAATTGTAATTGCCTTTCTCTTTTTTTTAACAAGAATTGATGTTGCCATCTTCAGTGACATTCACTTGAGTGCAATGTGGATGTCCCATCCACTGGCAAATCAAACAGCTGTTGCTGTAGCCCTTCCACAGACCTGGGAAACTTCTTTTATGAGCCTCACTCTGCTCTTAAGAGTTGTCAGGATCACACGTGCACGTCCACAACCCTCACAGCACGCTGCATTGATAGGTTACCAAACCATGTTTACAGCACTTCAAATACCCTGCCCAGATCTAATCTTGTCTCCTTTGAGCTCTCTTGGCTGGAACAGAAAGTAGCTGCAGAAGGCAGAGAAAACACTATCTGTGATATGAGGACAATCACTAGCTGTGGATAATGTGTGAAGCCTTTTATTCTAGCAATCTTCTGTAACACCATGAACTGAGAGTGTTGGCCACAACACTGTTCCCATACAATGCATGATCTAGGATAGTGCCTGGGGTGCCTGATTTAAGAGGGTTTTTTCTTCCTATTTTTTTTTTTTTTATTTTGCTATAAGGAATTGCCATGACACCTCTTTGATTAACTTGGAGATCTCCCTAAAGGGAGCCTTTGGAACAGAGCAGGCAAGACCTGTGCAGTGCAGTTGCTGAGAAGGCCTGGAATAGAGTACACCTTACTTTGTCAGGTGCTGCTTGGTGTGTCCTGGCCTGGCATTGCTCTGCTCAAGTCCTCCCAGAAACTGTTATCTTCTGCCAGTTTCCATCCTGTCCTGAACTATTCCTGGTATCCCACCTGAGAGGCACCAGGACAGGTTGGACAGTTCTTGGTGGCCATAAACTGTCTGGCCTTGTCCTGTACCTCCAGGTGCAGCTGTCCCTGTGTAACCCCATCCTCCAGCCACCCCCCCTAAGCCACATCCCTTTTTCCTCCTTCATCTTCAAGACAATTCTCAAAACAGCAATGAGCATGGGAGGGCATGGAAAATGAGAGAAGGCAAGGAAAAAGATGAATCATTGTGCCATTTAGTGAATAACATACGCAGTTTCACAGGCTGTTTTAGTATTTATCTAGATACATATGAGAAATATGCACATATAAAGTATGTTTACATAAGATGTACCAAAGATTTTCATTTCATTTGTTAATTCTCTTGGTTTAAAGTGGGAAGGAAAGCTATCAGTATTTTGAAGTTCACCCTATTGAAGTATGCTAGTGACTTACAAAATTGGAATTTTGAGATCTCTTGATAAGTTTTTTGGTTATCAAAACATGGAGCAGAATAGGAGTTACAATACAATAAAACAACATGAAGTGATCCACTGATTTTATTGGAAGCTTCTCAACTCAGTTTGGGAAGCTCTGCTGTAGGAAGGCTGTCTAAAGTTGTGTCCTTAGTGACCAGCAAAAATATTCTCGGCATTTATTTCGATAGAAATTTTTAAAATGTAAGACTTGATTCTCTCTGACTCATCTGTTGATGGGAGGCAGCAGCAATACAATGAGCTAAGTGATTGCTGAGGGCAGGGAGGGGGCTGTGCACTGCTCAACCTCTTCAAAGGAATTAAGAGACAGTTGTTAAAATAAAGGTGAAGAGGGATGTGTGATAACTAGCAATCAGTTTTGAGTTTGGGCCTGATTGCAGCTGAAAAGTTTTATCAATACAATAAAAGTTTTGCATATGAAATATTACCCTTCTGCCCAAGGACAGATGATGAGGTGATAACTAAGTGAAGACTGAAAGTAAACTGGACTAAGTTGTCCGTTCTTCCCATTCCTGTTGTGGTGCATATAAGCTGATTTCAGCCAAGAGGTTGCTGGTTTGAAATTTAAGAGCCTGCAGTGTTCTTCAAAACAATTTGTGCTATCTAGCAGTCAATGTATGAACTTTTTAAGGGCTCCCTGAATCCAAATGAAAATTATGATCTTAGAACTCAAAAGGTCTGAATAGAGCTGTTGTGATCATGTATCTGTTAGTATGTTTATAACTGAACTCCTGGCATAAGAGGTAGCTCAAAAGAAGAAAAAATTGCTTTCTTGCACAGATACTAGAAAAAATACATCAAGCAAAAGGGTTGGCTTTTTATGACAGTTGCTTTTCTAACATGCCAAGATGTTAATTTGGCATAGATTAAATTATGTTTACAAAGAGGAAAATAACTTCTGGTTTTTTACAAGTAAAAGACCAAGAGAACAGATACTTGCTTGTGGTTATAACTGGGGGGTTATGATTCAGCATCACATTGCAACCATAAGCACAGTTGTTTTGCTTGCCTTTGATCTCCTTGCCTTCTTGCCTGCATTATCTCTTTTAGGTGGCTTTGATTCTCTTCCATTAGAGAAAACAGTTCACAATCACGGTATTAACTGCTTTAATAAAGTCACTGTTTAGGTATAAACAGGACTGGTAGAACAGATTCTTGCATTTTGCAGTTCATCACTCTAAGTTTTTTGTTGCTTTCCCTACTGACTACTAACAAGTGACTCAGGTATTTTTTCCATGTTTTTCCATTCACATATTTCCCCTACAACTAACCTCCTCCCCAGTTTCCCCCAGCTGAGAGTTAAACTATTGCTTGTGCTAGTTAGCTAGCTAGCAGGAAGCTGCCAAACAAGTAGCAGAGCTTGAAGAACTCTAAAGTGCTTTCATTCTTTATTAACTTTGTAGACTTATTAACAGCATTAAACTGTGGTTATATCTCTACAATGTGTATCTTTGTAAGAAAGCCTCTAATTTTTCTGTAATTGTGTGAATCAATTACTGTTGCATCTCTAGTAGTGTTAACTCTAGCATTCTGGAAATTGCTATGGTCTCAAAGTCATCAGATGAGGGGGGAAAAAAAATTAAGTCTTTTTCTACTCCCACACTTCAGTTAGAGTATTCAGAGTATGGATGTTTCCTTCATATTCTGTGGACTGGAAAACTTGTCCTCGACCCTATTTGTATGTAGAAAAATGGCTGGACTAGAGACCATCATTTAAACTTCAGGCAGACAGGACATATATGTATGCTCAAGGATTTGGTTAAGTTAGTTTACTTCCTGATATTGTAGGAAATCAGATGTTTTGTGGACTGAGCTGCTGTTATCTAGAATTAATGGCCTCCTGGTATTCACCCTTTAATGCACTGTTATAGCAGCAGCTATTCATAGTATATACTAGCAAAACAGTTGTGGGAGGAAAAATGAAGGTGCTAAGTGCATGACTGCTATATCTGACTTATTTTTAGTCTGAAACTATGTTCCATTTGAGTCAAATGGGAAACTCCCAAAACTGGTCACAAAGTCACTATTATAATTATACTAGGGCCAGGCTCATGGCTGTTTCAGCAGCATCCTAGCTGAATGAATTTGGAATCAAAACTCCACAACTTTCAATGGTTTACTGTATTGCAGTTTCAACAAATATCAAAGGCATATTTGATGGATATGTAAAATGAGTTTTTCTTTCCCTGTCTGTATGAAGAATTCAATAATCAAGACAGAAAAAAACCCGGAATAACTTAAGAAGACTAATGCCTTCAGGAGGCTGTGCTAACCTGATTGAATTCAAACATTCTTCTTAATATGTATCATCAGTTCCTTGAAAAAACCTGAATGTCAATGGACTGACAAAAAACACTGTGTCCTAGCAATTTTTATTAATTTTTACTGTTTTATTTTCCCCACTGTTTAGACTGCTTTCTTGATTTAGCACTTTTTCTACTTAAAAAAAGCTCTACACTCTTGCTTTAGGGCTCTCTGTTTTATTTCCAAAAATTTGGTGCTTGAAATATGGACACCAGGTTAATGTGCAATTGTTTTACAAATCCAAGAATTGAAGGCGTTGGAAGAATTTCTGTTGCTTGCAGTTCATATGTAAACTTTCTTCCAAGTTTATTTGTATTTTGTATTGGCATTTTTTTCTTTAAGCCTGTTAACTTTAATTAAGGGACTAGACTTTAACAAATAATAGTTTCAACTAAAATGAACTCGTGCCTTATCTGAACAGCTGTTAAGTTAATGACTGTGCTGAGAATGGAGTCTCAGTTGAGTGCGTGACAATTATTTTGATAGTAGAATGATAAAATATGTATAAAAACTTTGTCAGTATTCATGCATGGTCCATCTGACTCTAGTTTTGCTGGGTTTTTAATACTTCCTTCAGGAGGTGAGCATTAGGAATGTCAGCTTCTTTGGGCACTCCAACATCACAACTTCTCTCTGATCCACCTTTCTTTATGTGCCTCATCAGCCTTTCTTTTACCTGCTGTGAAACCACTACAGTGGCTTTCTGTGATGTGATTACTTGTCTGAACAGAAGTAGCTAAGCCAAAGAGGAGGGAGGAATTAAGGCATAAATTTACAAACCTACTTTTCTTGCTTTTATGCCCTTTTATTATGAGCTGTGAGGGTAAAGTGACTGTAGTAAGGTGTTCATAGGAGTGAGCAAATTTAGCTGAATACCTTTCTTTTGTGCTAAGTCCCTCTGCTTTATAGCTGTGCCTCTGTTGCACCTAATGCTGTGGTTTAGAGGAACAGAAGATAGTGTCCGGACTGACATACATTGAGTCAGCATAAGTTATGTCATGTTGACAGGACAGGATCCACTCTATAGATTTAGCTCTCTGGACTGAGTGGTAATTTATTTTTTTTTCTTTTTTTTTTCTTTTTTTTTTT
>JAWWMP010000081.1:26901390-26912727 GCA_035047865.1 Dendrocincla tyrannina
GGATCCACTCTATAGATTTAGCTCTCTGGACTGAGTGGTAATTTATTTTTTTTCTTTTTTTTTTTTTTTTTCTTTTTTTTTTTTTTTTCAAATGAGGTACAGTTGCATTCTGGGAGCATGTTCTGTTGTACACGCAGGCAAAGTTGGACAGGTTTAGGGTGTATCAGGGCCTGCAAATAACCAGCAGAGGCACACTGTCTTGTTTGCTTTCCTTAGTAAAAGCCTTAATTTTTAATTTAATATTTTAAGATTAATGAGACTGAATCTATTAAACATTTCGCTGTTATTTTCTACCAAAATTTAAGTTATGGCACAAATTTGCTTCAAGTTAGAGTTTTGAAACCTATTTAATTTCTTTAGCTTTGTAATGTCTCTTCATGTAAAAGAATGCAGATCAGCAATTACAGTAGGGGCCTGGAAACTGGTATTTCAAAAAAACATGTAAGTCTAAAACACTTGCATGTTTAAGGTACATTTGATCAGAACAAAACTGAGTTCTTCATAGATTTAAGCTTCTTGGCTTTTGCTGTCATTGTCCTAGCTAAGACACACACAGAAGACATCAGGATGCAGAGTATATTTTCATTTGCCTCCAAACTGAGTAGATTGCTGGTTGAGCACAGAGGTGGCTATGTGTTAGAAGGGGGAAAAATTGGGGTTTATGTGACTTCTGAAATGAGTGAATTTTTTTTAGTTGTTTTTCCTTCTCTTACTCTACATGCCATTTGGGTCTGAAGCAGAAGGTGTACTTTCACAGTCTCCCTCTATAGAGGGAAAAGTGCCAAGGTGCTCTTGCTCAGAGTTACATAAACTATGCATAATCATGCTGCTGCACGCTTCTGTATAGAAGCTAAATGTTGAGTTATTTTTAATGTGCTGTAGAAATATCTTGTGACTTCCTCAAGGTCACTCTGTGGGCCGGAAGCTACATGGTGTGATTCATGGGGATGGGCCTGTGCAGGGCTAGAAGTTGGACTTGTGGGTCCCTTCCAGCTCAGCACATTCTGTGGGTAAGAACAGTGAATGCTGATACTCTAGAAGACTGAACTGTGTCCCCAAAATGTGCAGACAAAGGGACCTTGCTATGACCACAGTGGGCATGGTACAGACCTTTCCAACCTTTCTCAGGAGCTCTAGGGTGGTCATCGTGATTGTTCATGAAAACATTTTCTTACCCTCAGCTGTTAATTGTCCCACTGTGATCTGACAAGCATATTGATATCAATAATCATTAATATAAGGCGGCAGAATAGCTTTCTTCCATAGCATCTCTCTCAAACTGTTAAAGAGATTTTAAAAAAAAATCAAATACTGCTAGTACAAACTTCTGAAAATAAACTGGGCTTGGCATGGGAATTACTGATGAATGAGCTGCTTTTATTCAGAGGGGAGTGAACACTTGAAGTCTGTTTTCATTTTAATGGAAACATTTTTTGGCAGTCCACCAATTCAAAATAAAGTTAGCAAAACAAGCCTAAAAATAGTGAACGTGTCATACAGCTAAGAAATTGTGAAAGCACTGAGTGAGCTAAGCTAATATTTTGGCCATGGTTTAGCCCTTTACATGTGTAAAAGTAAAATACAACCCAAAACCTCAGTAGTCTGTTGGACATGGTTAGATAACTAGCTGACTGTATTTCAGGTAAATGCAGATCTAAATATTAAACTTGTCAAGAAGTGGCTTTAACTTTAAAAAATCTTTTTCTGGCTTGAAGTTGTTGAAAAACTCTATATGCCTAAACATTAAAATGAGCAAGTTTTATATTGGGAAGACAAACTTGTAAATACCCAGCTGAGCTCCTCTACCATGAAGCCTCAATATTAGATACATTAGAAAATGAGATAATTTTACTTCAGAAGAGAAAATTTATGAAATCTAAGTGCCTGAAAGCTTGTAGCACTGAATATTTAAGGTATTTGATTAGTGTTCATAAAAATACAGTAAAATATTATATATGAGACACTTTCATGACTTGTGGCTGCTCATTTCCTTCTATTAGATTATACAGCACATGGAGTTTAGCATTCAGGCTTTTAATAAAGAATAGTGTCTTTATTCTCTAGTGCTGAAGAGAATCAGATTCTTGTTTCTCTAGCTTTTAAAATCAGTGTTTTTAAAATAACCAGGGAAGATGGAGTTTGTGAAATCCAGGTCAAGGACTTTTTCGGACACTGCTTGTTTATCCAAGTTGTTTTGGGGTTTTTTTTATGGAGCAGAAGAAAGTCTTAGCACGTAAGATTTCTCAAAGTTACAGCTAATGAAATTTCATATTTTAGTTACAACAAAAGTATCTAGGCTGCATTATTTTGTGGGAATATGGACTCCATAAGGAAAATAATGAAATCTGTAGATTTTAAGGGTCTTTGTCCTTCCTCAGGCTGATTTGAAGCCTTGAGCCAGTGGACTGTAGGAGAGCTCAGTTTAGTCACATGATGACTTGAACGTAAACTAGGAGAATGTGGGGTAGCTTGGGTGCAGTGCACCATGCAGATGTTAAAAGAAAATGTAAATTTATTGTCCAAGGAGTAAATGTACTTTGTACTTTGCAGTGGCAATTTAAGTTTCACAATATCCTTTGTGGTCAGTACAGAAAATGATTCATTTTGTAGATGTGACTACTTGCTTGAGGTTGCATGGCCATTTGCCAAAAGGCCTAGCGAAGGCTCACAGGCCCAACTGAAGCTGAACTTTTAACCTTCCTGAATAAGTAATCTCCATGAATCGTAGTATCCACAGTGTGATAAAGCAATAGAAAACTTGCTGAAGAGGTGAGGCAGCTATTAAGACTTCTTTCTCTTACTGCTTATATAGACTACAGGAAATAAAAAATTCCTGTTTATTGCTGCAATATCACTAGTGACTCCTGCTTTCTCACATAATTATGGATAAGGTCAATTAGTAAAAGGTAAGCCAAGATGAGAATGAAACTGAGAAGTTTACGTTGTGGAAAGTCTCCCAAAATTTAGAAGTGGCTGAAGCAGTGCATGGCAATAACAACTGTACTAAAAAGTCTGCTCAAATTGAAACTTTTACTTTCTACACATGCAATTCCTTAGAAAATTGTTTCCTCCATTATGAACAGTATCTTTTTCTGGGGAAATACAGAAAGTCAGACTTAAGATAAGGTTCAGACCTGAAGCCAAGTATATCTCCAGATTCTGGATACTTATTAAGCTGACAGTATTTAAACCTACAGTCAGGTTGGTAAAGGCAAGCTGAAAACCTCACAGGTTTCATTGCATAACATCTGCAAGTTGAAAGGGATACAGTTCTGGGAATCCTGATGAAGATTAAAACTTTGTCTTAGAAGATGCTTCTGAAGGGAAGGGAACTTGGAAGGGAACAGTGATATCACTGAGTTTTGTGTCCAAACTGGGGAAGAGTAAGTATCATAAGTTACTAGCACTGCTTTGCATATGTGGATGGTATTAACATTAGCTGTCTTCTAAAAATTATCTGCTAGTAGTGAGAAGCTGTTCTCCACCACTTGCATGTCTCAAACCACTATTTAAAGTGCTATTGAAGAACAACAGTAGTCAGCAGAAATAGCTTAAAAAGCTCTTTTGATTGAAACAGGTTTTCATCTCAAATCTAAGTTTTATACAGCTGTATATGCATGGTAAAACTAAATGCCAGTAACTTCCTCAGTGAGGGCTCTGATTAAATCCTTATTTGCATTGCACAAACCAGCCTTTTTCAACTTTTTTAAAGTTGAAAATTACTGTGTACCTTTATTGCTGTACTATATGGGCTATTGGATAGAATCACGTGAAGAATCAAGTTACTTTTTTCCAGAAGAATTGAATGGAAGCAACCAGCCAAGATAACTTCCTTTGACTAGCTCCTTCCAGCCCAGCCTCTCATGGTTCTGCATGTTATGTTCTGCCTTGTTAGTAATTTTCGTCAAGACTGAAACTGAAATTCTTTATTTAGAAATGCTTTTGAGTTAAGGATGAATAATGGGAATTGCCAAAACTGGGGCCCTTGCTCTGTGGTTTGACTGAACCAGATGAGCTATTGATTCTGGTGCTCTCCTTCCTGAGAGGTGATATGGGGACATGATTCATTCTGGCTGAATTGCACTTTCCTGGTCATGTGCAAGGCTTTCCCATTCACTACCTATTCAGTCAGATGAGAGGAAGGTCTTGAAGACCCACAGAATGTTATCTGGTGGGGCTACTTCCACCAGTGTGCTCACTCATCAGAATGAAAAGCTGCTGCTGTGGTGTCTGAGGAGTTCCTTGTAAAGCTGCAATGATGCTGGGGTGGATGGCCCCTGAGTCAGCAGCTCATTCCTGGCTGCTGTCCTTCATCTGTGGAGGCATCTTTTATGGATGTGTCTCTTGTCTTTATTTTAGTCAGCTCCTGAGGCAGGAAGGGGACCAGGTATATGTCTGTCCTCTGCTGGGAAGGAGAAACTGTATATTCTTAATCTGTAAGTCTTTATAAGTAATTTATAAAGACATTTGGGATGATCGTTGTAAGGATTTGCATTAATCCGAGGTTAATAAAATTTTTTGAGCATTGGATCAGCTGTATACAGAAAAGAAGACTCCCAGTGAAGAAAGCTTGTAATTGAAAACACTTATGCCATCTATTTGGTCTGGTTTTATGCAGGAGAATGTGCAGTGAATACCATTCCATGGCAAAAGGTCTCAAAAATCAAAACTGGATTCAAAGCTCTAACTGTATTTTTGAGTAACACATATAATCAAGACTTTTCTTGAGATTTTGAAATTAATTTGTTTCTTGACACAGAGGAGTGCTAGCACTGCTGAAGTGCCATAGAAGGGGAACTTCTAGATATAAAATTTGCAATAGAAATTTAGGAGTTTCAGGTTCTTTAAATAGATGAAGCTCTGTTTAAAGCTGGGATAAAACTCAGTTAAACCAAAACTCTCATTATTCTGAGATCAAGTGATCTCCTAATATGTGGAAGTTAAATTACATTATGCAAGTATCTCACATATTACAGAATCAATTAGGTTTGAAAAGGTCTGAGATCGAATTCAACCTTTGACCAAACATCACCATGTCAACTAGACTACAATACAAAGTGCCCTGTCCAGTCTTTTCTTAAAACAGCTCCAGACAAAGTGACTGCATTGCCTCCTTAGGCAGTCCATTCTAATGTTTATTCACCCTTTCTGTGAAGAAATTTCTCTTAATATCTAACCTAAATCTCCCCTGGTGCAGTTTGAGACTGCATCATAAATACTACAAATATCCATGTGACTTAGGAAATCTCTTCTAGAAAGCATTTTTGAAAGATGTAGCATCACTGATGTTTTTCTAGTTTAGATTCAGTAAGATTAATAAGATAAGGTTCATAATTTTGCTATTTTGAATCCTATGGCTAATGGATGTCTTATTTTCATTATTTTAGGAAATCTATCAGTGGTGTGGCTCATCATGCAATAAATACGAACGGCTGAAGGCTACTCAGGTTGCTGTTGGCATTCGGGACAACGAACGAAATGGAAGGTCTAAATTAATTACTGTGGAGGAAGGGAGTGAACCAGACCAGCTCATAGAGGTATTGTAATACACAAACCAGTTGCTGACATAGCTGTGAATAAAAAGTTTTTACACCTCAGGAACTAAATCAAATTGACTTGACTCCAGGAAGACAGATACAGGTTATAATAGGCCAGTTTATACCTTTTTATTCCTTATCCAAGCATTGTTAATTGGACATTACAGTCTGAGATAATTAATCAGCTGAGAATGCTCTTTCAAGAACTGAGTATTCTAGGTATATTCTAAGTTAGCTGTAGTGTGACTTAATTAACTGTGCAACTCATACCTGAACCGCACTATCTGTTCTGTGTGAGGAATGAACATCAAACTCTAACAGCACCAAACAAGAAAAGACATAGAATTACTCTGTCTAGAAAGTAAAAAAGTACGAAATTGCATGTTGGTGCGTGGGGCTGAGCACACTGCTTTGCATACCCCCTTCTATTCCAAGATTGTGTGCACTCAGCTTCTAGTAACCACAGTGAGCCCCTTCCTTGTATGTTTAGAAAGTTTAACCATTTACTTAAAAAATGTGTTTTAGATTTTATGACTGAGCTGATCAAAGAGTGAAGAAAAAGAATCTCCAATGTGTGGATTTTTCAAATCCTGAAATTTAACAAACACTGAGTTGTTGCAGGCCACATACTAATAAAAGCATTGTTGCTTGGTGTTTATGTCCTAAATTAAGCTTTTTCCATTTTTTCTTTAAAATGAAGGAGGAGGGAAGCAGGGTCATAAAGGAGTCCTTCAATAAAGAGGAATATGTGCAGTTAGAATATTGTCTTGTGCTTCAGATTAATGTCAGGAAGTAATGCTAATGGTGCATGCAGGTGTGACATTATTTTTGGTAGTGCTTACATTCAGTGTTGTCACATGCAGTACAACTAGTTATTGCCTAAGCAGCTAAACGTGCCAGGTGCAGAGCTGCCAGTCTGTGGGCATGCTGGCTGTGGTGGCCCCTTTGGATGGTCTGTCCATACACTTTCAAGGCCTTTTATTCCTGTAGGTGTGAGTACAGATGTGGCTGTGCTCAGAAGAAGGGGAGGTGACATCCAGTGCACTGGGCATTTTTAAAGGGGATAAAAAAAAGCCACAAAACAATCCTCCATGTGGCTTTTTACTTCCTTATACCTACTTTTCACATTGGCTGTGATGTGGCAGATATTTTACACCTATAACTTTTATGAAAAGAGCACAGGTTGACAATTAGAGCCCAACCTTCTGCTCCTGATGTGAATCACAGCATTGGGTTGCAGCCAGTTGCAGCTGTGGCTGGGTGGCACTGTGGGAGCCTGCTGGCATGGTTCCCTGGCCAACTCCTACTGCCAAGCCCGTTCTGGGATTACTGTTGGAGGCTCTGCACAGGGCTTCTGATAAACTCACATGTGAGTTGGGAGCGTCGATCAGAGCAGTTACACTTTGCAGCTCTTATCTGGCTAAGGTGCAGATACTGATAAGTCAGAGTTAAGCCACCACAGTGAGGACACGGGCCAGCTGCAGGAATGGCCATCAGGAGCCCCGCTGCCTCCTCCCTGACAGGATCTGAGTGGCAGGGATGTGCTGGCCTCACTCCTGCATCTGTTTGCCAGACTTTCATCTGTGTGCAACTGTTGTTTTGTAGCAGCCTTGACACATGATTAAGAGCAGGAAAAACACCAAGGTTGTGTTTTGATCCTGTAGTGCATTGTTGTATCAGGGAATAAATCTTTTCTTCACTTGCATAGCACCATGTGAAGAAGTTTCTGCATTTCGTTTGGGATTGTGAATATAGAGGGAAAAAAACTGGGTAGTCCAATGCAATAAGGTTAATGGCTTTTATTGCCACCACTGTAATGAGCCCAATTTGAATGAGTGTGTCTGCAGTAAGGGTTTACCTTCTAGTGTGCATCATGCTAGGTAGCCTTGAATTTGGAAGTGCTGCTTCCATAATGGGGTCTGCAGCGCAGCGGTGGCTGTTGAAGTCCAAGCTCTAAAATGTGCTGCTAATAAGCCAGGAGGGTACTTAATCTCACAAACACGTAAAATATATTAATCATTATTTCTGCTCAAATTGCATCTAGTTCCTGGCACTTTTTGTTTGTATTTCTCCTTGCTCCCATAAAATTGTCTCTTAAATTTTTGTAACATTTTCCTGGGCTAACTGGTCTGGAGTTAACATTGTGTTTGTTTCTTCCCTTCATGTCAGGAAGGACAGATTTTTTGGCACCTCCAGCTTTCATGGAAAATGTTGACTTATTTTTTAGGGAAATTCAAATGTTCATTTTTTCATCTGATATGCCCTGAAATCAGAATGAGATTTCTTAAAATTATCTCCTCCGAAAAATGTCAGGAATCATTCCCCTTTCTTTGAGCTAGAAATCTACTTCCATATCCATGGCTAAACTTGCTCATGCAGCATGAGGAGCGTGTTAACACCCTCAGCCAGGGGCTGACATACCCACCATAAGTATCAATGCAACGAGCTGATAGTGATCTTACTCCTACTCCATAGGCACAACTGTGATTCCCAACCACAAAAGCAACACTTCTGTGCCTGCACCCCACCACAGAGGCAAGACACAGGCTGATTGAACTAACCCTGCCACACATCTTTCCTGCTATAGGACTAGCAGAGGCAGCTGTGTCTGTGATGAAGTGGTGTTTCCTGCCCAGCCTGTGGTCCTGTTGCAAGCTGCGGCATTGCAGGTGAGGTGAACTAGTCTGACAAGTTACCTGCTCCCAACAACCATTTTCAGCAAAACTGGGAACAGGCTGGCACTAGTTGAACAATTTGCCCATGGGAGAGAACTGTCTGCAGTATTCTGTAGGACTAAATGTGCAGTTTAGTGCCTGTGGCAGGCCAGCAAGATACAGCTCACTCGCCTTTGGAAAGGCGAGTGACTAGAAGCTGGGTATGTAAGTAGTTTAGACAGCAGCAAGCCCTTTTTTCATCTGCTGTTGTGACCAGAGGCCACTTGGGAATGCACAGCAACCATCCTGTACTGACACTCAGGAAACACAGGACTGGATGTTTGAACTGTGTTAATGAAATTTTTCACCTGCATGGGACCAATCCAAAACCAGGTCTTAGCAGTGCTTGAATCAGTTTGGTAGCTCTAGAGCGGCCACATTAGGGTTCAGCTAGATATGCGAGTTTTTTTGGTTTTGATTTTTTTGGGGTTTTTTTGGTTTTTTTGTTGTTGTTGTGTTTTTTTTCACTTCCTAAAGGAAGACTGAAATATGTGGTTTCAAAGACAGCCTAGGACCAAAATCTGCTAGGGTCAGTTGCTGGCCCTGTCTGACTCCCTTGGGCCCACTGTGCTGACACTGGTGCTAGTCCATCTGACTGCTTGAGATCTCACAGCACTGTAATTGGTTACCCCAGAGATCACTGAGACCTGAGAGAGCGGCCGAAGTAACAAGTAGCCAGGCTCAGGATGGACAGATTTCTAAATGTAGTTGGAATCTCTCCTCTAATTCTGAAGAGAGGACAAAACTGGGGAAGCTAAAAATAGTGTCCCATTATAGTGTTTTTTAGCGTTGTTGAAAGTGGTGAGTGGGATGAGTCAACAACTCATTGCACTCTGCTTCCTTTCTCCAGTGAAGTTACTGCCCGCTGTTTGACTAATGAACATGTAACCTGTGCTTCTGTTATCAGAGTAATGGCAAAATGGAGAAACAAGGAAACTGTCAATGTCTTTATCTGTGAAGTTTTGTAGTTGGTCAGCAAGCTGAAGGTGCTTGTGGTAATGCAGGAAGCACAGAAATTCAGTTCTGAGTCACCCAAGGGAAAAATACAAAGCATTCACTCCTCCACACATTGTGCACCAACCTCTTGATCTGGTATCGTACCTCTAGAGATGAAGTAGAGGGGAAGAGAAAGTCTTAGTATGTTTGTTTTCCTGTATTTGTGCAATTTGACATATTAGACACTCTAAAAGATTTTTAGATTGATAGTGCTGTTCTGAATACATAGACTCATCTCCTTGTGATACATTTTTCAGTATCTCAGGCAGCTGTGACTGTCTGTACCAATGAAAAGGTAGGATAGAAATAAAAAAGTAGGATAGATTAAGTTTTCCCTAAATTAAGTGTTAAGCCTGCATCTGCGCCTTCTAGTTAATTATGATATATACAGACAACACTTTTTGAGATGGTTCTGTTCTCTCTGTATTCAAACTTGTCTCATACATAGAACTGCTTTATCATTCCTCTACAAATTATTCCCTTAGAACTGCAGCTCTTGGCACCATGTGATTGCTGCAGGTTTTACTGCTGAGGATTTTGGCTTTTGTTTTATTCTTGTAATTTTTGATGTTCATGGTTGAAACAATGAAATCTGAGAAACGTGATAGCTGAGATCTAAAACCACAGGAAAATGAAGTTAGTACTCACCTTTGAAATGACTCCTCCACCTTTAAACAGAAAATGCCATGACTTTTATTTACTCAGCATTTTCAGCTGTCGTGTGCCTGGTTTTTTTTTAGCTTTCTAGTAGTCTTACAATAGGTGGGTCCAAACCTATCATAAAATACTTGTGTAAATATTAAGCTATTGTAAATATTGAGCAACAGGGGGAACCTGTTCCTCCTTTCTGATAACACAGCCTTTCTTCTCCCTCTTTTTTCTGTAAAGCCCCTAAGCAATGCTTAATCATGAGAATTCCTGAATGCCATTGTTTTCAGTGATGATTGGTTTTGCCTATGGTGTGAATAAATACTATGCATGAATGGTTTGATGATATTCTGGCCAGTCACACCTTTCTGCCTTTGTAACTGGAAAGAGACTGGTAGCACTACAGTGCTAACTCAGTCCTGTGGATAAAATCCCAAGAGCACAGACAATAAAGAGATCCCATTGCAAATGCAAGTTACAGAGGCTGTTTCTCTAGAGACCCCAATAATGCAACATGTTGAAAACATCATGTAAACCTTAAATTAATTGGATAGGTGTCTGCCCACATGGACAGAAGAGCAGGATCACTCTTCCTTATTAAATTCAAGCCCTTAAGAATGATTTGTTACAAACTAAAGGTAATTTTCAAGGGAAGCATGGAGCACAGTGAGGTAGCTGGGAAAAAGCAAAGCCTACTGTGTCTTGTAAATAGCGTAAGTGGGTGTGAGAGTGCAAGGGCATGCTTCTCTGAAGGAGCTGGGCAGGGTCCTGCAGTCTGTGATCCCATCACATGGATCATTACATAAGGCTCAAAGAGCAGTGCATGCCCCAACAGCGGAGGTACCGGTTTGGCACCTGCTCTTCCCAGAGCCAGCAAGAGGAGGATCTGTCATCACAACTCTGCAAAAGCAAAAAAACTGCCTCTGCTGCTCTCATAACATTTGCATTTCTTCTTGTTCCCTTGTTTTTGGTTGTATTATGAGCTCATCATGTTAAGGGGAGATTTGCTTGTTCTATATAAAGAGGAGTAGAGAAACAGTGGGAGTGACGCAGCAGGAGGAGGGGTAACTTCTTAGAATAATATTCTGTTCTAATCTTTTGTGGAATAGAAACTCCAGGCGTTTGTTAGGGGTTAAGCAATTGTTTAATCATGTAACATGTACAGTTTTACTCAAATATTATGTATTTGTAAGCTTTGAATTGCATGTAAGTATTAGGGTCCAGCCTGACCTGTTCATTACCAAGAATAAGCCCAATATGAAAAATAAGAAGTCCAATCCATGGCTTTGAAAGTACCAAAGTGTTTTATTATCTGAATTGAGGCATCTGGAAAAAAAAATGGACATGTTTCCAGGGAATTTTGTGAAATAAATAGTAGAAATGAATTCAGTACCAGGGCAGAGGCAGTATTGAACAGTCATTTATAAAGGAAAATTAATGCA
>JAWWMP010000081.1:26912827-26932978 GCA_035047865.1 Dendrocincla tyrannina
AAATAAATAGTAGAAATGAATTCAGTACCAGGGCAGAGGCAGTATTGAACAGTCATTTATAAAGGAAAATTAATGCATTGAGTGAGGGGTGAAGACAATGGAACTTGTACCCATCACCAGTGCAAAGACTTAGTATAATGTAGGCATTCGGAGAAATTAACTACATTTTCATGATAATGCAAAGACTTAAGAAAGCTAATGGACAGCAAATAGCAGGACTGCTAGCTGTAGCTTCTATGAGTAGTTGCATTGGCTGCTCAAATGAATAGCTTTCTCAGACTGCTTTGAAACTATGGGTCAAATTTACTCCTCAGGAGGATGAGCCCTCAGGCTTCTTCACTGGAATGGGTTTGGATATATGCGGGTGCTGGGAAGAATTTGTGTCTTTTCATTTTGACCAGCAAGAGTTTGTAGGATACACACTCAATAATAGTCCGGGGGGGAAATCCTACACGTGCTTGTGCACGTTTCACAGCAACGCCTGTCCAGTCTGAGGAGTGACAATTTATTAATCATTACACTGTTTAATTAAAATTTATGATGGGCTATGGATGTGAATACAAAGTGCAAACCCCTTGCCCTGCAGGGTACCAGTTTCAAGCTGTAAAAACCAGGCATCCTGTTTTCTTTCTGTTTACTGAGCATATCTCCTTCATTAAGGACAATCCTTTTTCTGATGCAAATTTGTATTTAAAGGACTCAGTTACACAACCTGTACTCAGACAAAATATGCATGGCCTGGATTTCAGTACAGCTTAGCTGCCTTGCACCACCCAAGCATTTGGCCCAGTGTTTTCCCCACAGCCAGGTAGAAAATCAGGAGTTTTGCCCGAGAGCAGCAGAGGCTGGTAAGGAGGACTCTTCAGCAACGTTGGAGTTACCAATGATGTTCTTCAAGATGAGGTTTTTTGTCTTGGATGCTTGAAGACAGGTACTTACATGACAGGGAACTGAATAGGAACTGCAGGTGGCCAACACATCTGAAAGCCAGGCTTCCAATTAAGTCTCTAAATATGAATTTCAGTGCCTGCATAAAAAATTTAACTTCCAAAAATAAAACATTCAGGTATATCATACTGCATGGCATGAGCCAAATCCTTTATGAACGGCTTTACTAACAGGTGGTTGAAAACCTAACTTTTTATGCTAGGAAAGTTGTTTCTATACTAGGTATTCTAGTGAATTTCTAAGATCCTAATGATTTTCTGGAAGTGCTTGCAATCAAATTAATCTCATTTGCATTCTTGTGACTTAGAAAACCACTTATTATGTTTCCTTCTTCAGCTGCTGTAGTGCTTGCAGGGTTACCACATTAGTCAATTATAATCTTATCATTACATGTTAGAATATTAATGGAGTTTGTAATGTCTTTTTTCCTTTCTGTGCTAGATTATCAAGAAATCTATTGATGAAATAGTATTATAATTTTCAGTTATTAAATGAGCATAATTAAGAAGACCAGGACAAAGATGAGTGTTAGCAGTTATCTCCACATGGAGTTGTTTGCACTTAATTCAATGTACTTCCACGGAACAGGGGAATTTCATGGAGAATATCTGAAAGGATAGATTTTCCTTGCTGTGTAAAAATCTCAAATCTGTTATCTTTATTGAATCCTGCATCTCCGCAAGACAAATGCACCTTCAAGGGATATGGGGTTTTTTCCCCCCTTTTTTTCGGCAGATCTATCTCATCCCAGAGCAACTAGGACCTGTGCACAACGTTGCCTTTGAATTTTCCTAAGTGAAAATTCTGTAGTTCAGGAAAGGGCTCAGGGAGCAAAACTTTGGAGTTTTCTTTTTTTTTTTTTTTCCCCAGCAGAGTCTGCATATGCACAGATTGTTGTTCCCTGTCCAGGCCATATAGGATTGGAGTAGAAATCCTTTCATATCTGGGCAAGAGTGAAGAACAGCTGTATAGCAGAAAGCTTTTCATGTGTCTTCCATGTGGGATCAATTCAGTATTTTTACCACCATTGAATGTGTAATACTGAAGAAATGTGTAAATAAAATTATTGTATTTACTGAAAAGCAGGTTGTTAGGGACAGGACTTTTGCTTATATAACTCCCTGTAACTTTGACACTACCTGGCTTTACCTGTAAATACTAAGAGATAGTATTTACTGAGCTTAAGTGCTGCAGTAGTCAGTGCTGCAACTCCTAACTCTTAAGAGCTGTAAATCCTAGCCACTTTGTTGAACATTTTGTCTCCTTTACACAAAATCTGATGAGGTGTAGGAACTTAAAGGCAGAAATCAGTTAGTGGAGGGGAACTAAGCTAGCAGGAGGAAATTATTGTCAGAGAGCTAAGCAGTATGTATCTCCTAGAGAAGCCAGGTGAAAGAAACATCCTTGCTCTCTCTCTTTTATGTCCTAATAAATATTTATTTCAAGCATCAGCAGGAGGCATTAGAGAAAATCGGTGAAAACACTCTCTGATTTGCTTTCTTAAACATTAGGGTCCAAATCTGTGCTCTGTCTTGGATGCAAGAGTTTGGGTGTCATACTAGAGAGGAACTGCTGGCATTCTTGATCCATTGGCTGTATGGGACTAGATATGCTGAGCTTGTGAATACAGCCAGTGGTGCACTGGGAAAATATTCCAACGCCTTGAGTAGCTCTTTTCACCTTTCCATCTCATGGACTAAGTTCCTTCTGCTCACCCTGATGCTGCTATGTACTACAACTGCCTGCTGCTCTTCCAGTTGCTGTGCATCCCATGGGAGCACTGATTCTTCTAGCGGGGTCTCTGGCTGTCAATTGCAGATTGCTGCCTCCAGGTCAAGCTTCATGGAGTCTTTGCCATACTCCTCTTTTTAGTCCAATATTGGTATGGTCCAGTCTGCCACAGCCTTGGGACCAGCCTGCAAATGCCCAGCTTCAAAATTGGAGGCGCTTAAGGAATGAGAAGCTGAGAGTTTTGTGGATTTTATCAGATAAATGTTGTTTGTGTCCAAAGCTCCCTGTTGGTATTAGATACTTATTCATTTTATTATTATCCAACACATAAGCGTGCACTGTCATGCAGCACATAAGATGTTTTATCCACAAGGCTTTCAAACAGATCTGCAAAGCTACAAAGACTTTAGTGTGTGCCTAAATTTACGTCCCAATAAAGCATAAAAAATGGGCATCTCAAGCAAGTCTCAAGAAAGTGTCTGTGGGATTTGGGTTCCATATTTAATACTACTTGTACCAGAGAAGGAGGTAATAAAGGTGTAAGATTAAAAATTTAGGTAGAAAGGATTAGTATAAATGCAAACAAGATGTAGAGGTGATTAGTGAATTTTAATTATGCTGCAAGTCACTGAACAGGCCAATTTTCCATGTTTATTCAACAGCAGTAGTGGGTACAAAAAGACTTCTGTGTTTGCATAGTTATTGCCATTCATCCTCCTGGTTTCTTTAGTGTGGGATCAGTGTTCATCTTGGAGGTATCCTAAAACCAGATATTTGAAGATAAGGTAGGCTGGGGATTTCCTCAACTCTTTTCATGCACACCCAGTCTCAGAGTAAATAGCTAGCTTAGATACTGCCAGCTGTGCAGTCCCAGCAGGACAGAAGGTAGTTTGTTTTACTTTGGAGCCAAACTATTGAAAGAATGGAATTTGTACTCTCAAGACTGATCTAGATACTTTTTTGTGAACATGTTATCCATGGCCAGTTTCACAGAACAGAAAATTAATGTCAGATTATTGTTATCATATGAGTAAAGGTTTTATATTCAAATTATCCCAGACAGATATGCAAAGTTGCAAATATTGCATGAAAAACTGCCAAAGCCTAATGCCCTATTTTTAGGAAGTTATGCATAGAGCTTTGAATAAAATTATGATTTGCATTTGAAATTCCTGAGACATTAAAAATGGGCTAAAAATGTAGGCCACAATTTATGCATCAAGAGTGCCATGAGTAACTGATGTGTTTTGCTATTTTATAACAAGCTGAATTCATAAAGATCAGATTTAGACCTTAATGCCAGAAAGCCCTATGGATAAATTACATGGTAAATCCCCAGAAATTAACAGCATGCCAGAACTATTTGTTAATATAAACCATCCTTTTGTCCAGTTCTTGGTGCCTTATGGCTGTTTTCATCTTGTTTTCAATCTGCGTTGAGGCAGGTGGGAGGTTGTCTTCTCAAGGTGACCACGTAATGACATCTGTTGTTGCTGGAATAGCTAGTGAGAGGCAATTTGAGGCAGAAGCCCTGGGAGCAGTTCAGTGAAAGGATAAATTTTTCTTGTTGGCAGTGTAATTTTTTGTAAGACTGCAAATGTTTTCTCAGACTGATGGAAAGAGTTCCATGTTACAATAACCAATAAAAAAGCAGATTTGGCTATTCATAATGTGACCAGTGTCAAAAGTCATTTTTGTCTGGCCCAGAATATCCTCACCAGTGGTTGTGCTCTATCAGAGGAACCAGTAACCCAAAATAATTAAATTTTCCCAGTTTAGCAGCCAAGCTAAAGCCACCTTTGCCTGATGATCTTCTACACTGGTACCCTGGGTCAGCCAGGTAGTTACTAGCCTGCATCACGTTCATCCCTTCCTCTCTCTGATGATTTTTTTTTCTTTTACTGGCTGGAGCAGACACTTGAAATAATATTTACTTCAGAGAGACATTCCTTGTAATATGCTTTTCTGCTTTGAAGGTTAATAAAAATCTAAGCCTTTATCTACCAAGGAGTTCTGTTGTCCTGCACAGAGGGTTTATTCTCTGTCACAGTCTACATGTGTACTTTGAGTTTGTGGAGCAGGATATACTTACATATGTCAGAGCATGCAAGAAAGTAAATGATGAGCTACTAACCCTGATGTTTTTCCAAAAGTATTAAGTAATAAAGTGTCAGGCCCTCTAGACAGCTTTAAACTAAGTAAATTTCTTGCTTTTCTTTCTATTGCTCTTGGGATATAAAGAGTAGAGTTTGAGTAGTTTTGTGATCTGACATTTGGGATCACAGCCACAACGAACAGTTCAGTTTCAGACCCAGAAACCTAACACAAACTGTATACATTAAGAAGAAACTCAAACACAGAGTTACTATACACAACTCAAACTGCATAAAGCTGGTTCTCTCTCTTAATTAACCTTCATGACATGTTCTTCAAGTATTGTTTTCCCAGTTGAATTTTCAGCCTCACTGAAGTCTTTAAACTTCTTGCTCCCATTAAATCAATATCAACTATGTTATGATTCAGAGCTGGCTTCCCCAGTTATGAAGAAAATATTTGCTATTTACATTGTCACTCTCCTTCAGATCAGAAACCTTTTGTCTGTGATTTCTATTCATTTTTAAGGGTGGAATTTCAGTTGTGAGTAGAAACATTGGTTCTGTGTTTTGCACCTCCCTGAGGGGGTGCAGATATTTACAGGGAAGAGCTTGTGCACATGCACTTATGAAACAGATTTTGCAGGCAGGTTAAGCTACCTTGAGTTTACCACAAGAGCGAACTTGGGCAGTTGTTATAGAGGAACTGATGTTCCATTGGTTTCTGTAACAATATTCTTGAGCTAACCTAAGAGTGTCAACACAAAGGTCTAACAGAACTTAACCAAAAAGTTTAAAATCAGTGTATATTGACTTCCTGTTATATCCCTCCACACAATACCTAAAGGTGGGGAATTAATGAATACTTTTGCTAAAACCACAGTAACTCAGCAGTCTGATGCTCTCATTGAGAGGTCAGCTGGCATTAGGCTGTAGCCATGTAAACCAAGGTAGGCTCTGCTGTAGCCAGCTGTGGACATGTCTTATTCTGAAATGGCTGTGAAGCAGATAAAGTGTTGAGTGATCAAAAAACCTCAGATACACCACGAGGTTAGAGTACACAGTGGCAGTCACTGCAGAATAGAGGCACTATACCTGTGGGCACCTTTGCTGAGGCCAGAGTTGCTCATGCTTTTCTCCAGAACTCTGATAAATCTGCATGCAGGAAGCAGTGATGAGGAGAGGATAAACAACACTCTGAGGTGAAGAAACAGAGACCAAGGGGTGGTTTGATACTTTAAACTGTCAAGGACCGATAAGGTGAAGTGATACGAAGAGTCTCTGTGGTTTGGAAATCATCAACTGCAAGGAAGGATGCTAAGCCCAAAGAATGAAGAAGCTGGGACATGGGTGTGATTTTAGGGCCCCTATTTACTCTTGAGATTATTTTTACTGTAGTAGTGAAGAAGAAGAAGAAGAAGGAAGAAGAAGGAAGAAGAATAGGAAGAAGAAGAAGAAGAATCATCTTTTTAAAAGCCATTTCAAGACCTGTGTGTGCACCTGTGTATTTATGCAATGTAAAGTTTGAAGTTTGCCAGTATGGTTGGATGGATGCCTGGGAAAGTGTGGCTAGGCTGTCTTGAGTCCTCAAGAGAGCATTGCTATTTCCAGGTGTGTAGGTGGGATTTGTGGATCTGAATTCTTGGCGTGTTTGTAAGTTTGGGTCTCAAACCTCAGAGCACCCAGGAGAGCCAGCCTAGAGCTGTCAGTACTCTGGGTGTAAGGTGTCAAGACCCGGTGGGGCAGTTGTCATAACATCCAGGCATATGTGTGTGGGCTCAGCCACAGCCTAGGATTCTGCCTTAGAAGAAGAGATCACTTCTCTGGAAGGCATGTGTGTCTTTGGGAAAGAACATTTTTTCAGCATAAATTGCTTTCTGTTTAAGTACAGAATTTTTCCTTCCATGATCTGTCTCGTCTTCCAGTCTATAAGACAAACTGTCAATAAATGCATGTTGGAAATTACATAAATTGTTCCCAGCCATACAAATGTCTACTGACTATCTGTATTTCATACAGCACCACTTCATATAATGTGTATATATAGTGCACACTGCATGTCTTCACAAATTGGTGTCTTTCTTCACAGGCCTTAGGTTATTTAACTTTGTATCATCTTGGGTTTTGATACCAACACTTGCAGGTACCCACTAGTAATTCAGCTCAGCCTTCCTCACAAGACTTGGATTTTCTTACCTGGTGGCAGGAGGAGCACATCGTGTCCTTTTGTAACAAGGGTCATCAAAATGCCAGGGTCTACAAGCAACTGATACTTCAAATGCAGGAGAAAGAGGCACCCTCAAGGCCCTTCTTCATTTATTTTGGGCTTCTCTGAGAGACTGCAGGACTACAAAAATGAGTAATCTATCTTTTCTGCTCTCCTGCTGAAGCACAGGGCTACCTTTGGCCAGAGAAGCTACTAAGCACTGCTGCTTAGTGAATTGTGAATGGATTGCCCTGGAACCACAATGTTTCTGCCCTTTCCAGGGCAGTTTGTCTCATAACTGCACCTGCACAAAGGAGATTCTGAGCCCTCTCTCTGTGCCAATGAACTGAGATTTTCTAAGATCAGACTTCAAGAGTCTGACAATAATTCTCTACCTAGATGAGAAAAACATTTCTGTGTGCAGTTTTAAGACACCAACAGGTCAGGCCAGTGATTTTTTATTTTTTTTTTTTTTATTTCTTTTTCCTGTAAATACTTAATTAAGCAGAGAACTGGTGAGTATGGACTTCTGGGAGTTTTATTAAAAGGACTCTTACGCTCTTAAATTTTTCTGAAAGTCAAATGTTATAAACCTCTCAAACTTGTTCAGTGTCTGTTCAGGTAAAGATACGTGCCTGTTATTTGGCAGTTTTATGTTTCTGGCATTACAAAAACAACTACAGCTACAGCTACAGCTACAAATTCTTGTAGCTCTATGACTTATGTTCAGGTTGGTAAGAAGGGAAATGTTTTCAGAAACCTTGTGCCAATAAGCCACAAAAGCCCACTGTTTTAACCATACACCAGCATGGTGCCACTCTGTTATCAACATGTAGCCCTCCTTGGCCTATAGAATAGAAAACCTGCATCCATGTAGAGTAAATTCAAGAAATGTTGACTGATAGCTACTGGTAACATCTTTCTGAAACATTAAGGGCATGGCTTTCTTGTCTTCAGTGAGTCACAACTAAAATATTTTAGCTTATACTTCAGCAATCACGCTTGATAAAGCTATTTTATTTTTTTTTTACTATTTTAATGACTTTACTAAGTCAGAAAACTCTACATGTGGCAGATTTCTATTAAATATTTAGTCTGTATTGTTTTTCTTTCCAAATTCTTTGCAGCTGTATGCTTTGTTGGGCTTTCCTATTATAGAATATTTACAGTGTTTTTGCATGTTATATGCAAATGCACAGCATGTTATACAGGTAGTGCTTAAGTTAATAGGAAGGCTGGCACTGCTTTTGTACTTGATGTTAATATTTAGTCACTCAAACATCAATTACTACCTTAACTCTGGGACATGATTTCATAGAAATCCATAATATTCTGTATGTAATCTGGTCATATATGAATCATTAAGGAAAGATCATTAATAAAGTGTAACTAACATCTAATCATGACTACTGACCCAACATATTCTTGAGGAACCTCTGTAAATTTCTTGTAGTGATAGTTGTTATAACATTGCCCATGGCATAAAACTACCGTGATGAAAAACAGCCACAGTGTTAAAATTGATATTCTAGTGGTAGAGCAAGAAAATGGATTTCTCACACCATAAATTAGACCATAGATAAATTTACCCCTTTAAAATGAGATTAAGAATCTCTAATTTTTAAGATTATTGAACCCCTAATCTGATACTTTATATTGTTAATTGAAATAATTTATAGTTTTAACTAATATATTTTGCTTTGTCAGCTTTAATTTTAGTACCGTTGAACATTTTAAGAGTAATTCCAAAAATTCTAAGATGTGTTTGCCAACAGTTTAGAAGTTACTGTGAAGGAAAAGGGAAGACCAACACGTAAACACGTAAACAAACTTGGAATAGGACCACATAAACTTTGTGTGTGTGTGTGTATGTATCCTCGCAAGCTTTTCTCCATATATCGCTTCCTATCCCAGTATAGATGCCCAGCAAGTTGGCCTGTGTGAAAGACATTGTGTAAATATAAAGCTGCTGGAGATCTGACGCAGGTTTTAAAAATTATCCTTATATTTGTGAACAAGTCACCCCTGAGTTTGGTTTTAGATTGGATTACATATGAAGATGATCCCAATTATTTGATTACTGGGACAACACATTAGTGTTTAAGTATTTATGCTACAGCACCTATTCTCTCTCTGTATTGGATTTGTTATTCTCCTGTACAGGTTTTAGGGAGCAAGCCAGAGCTTCCCGAGTGTGGTGATGATGATGATGAGCTGGCTGATATTACAAACAGGAGAAGTGCTAAACTATATATGGTAAGTTATTTGTTTGTTTATTTATTTATTTTTAGGCACGCTCAATACTTGTCAAGCATTCATTCATTCATTCCTTATATAGAGTTTGGGCTTAATTTACAGAACTGCTGTTTTTTTAGTTGAATTGCAGCCAATGGACAGGTTTCTTAAAGGATGTCAATCAAGACAGCCCAGGTAATTCCAGGGGAAAAGTGGATTACATTTCTGTTTACTCAGGAAAAATGTTAAGCATAGCCTATGAACCACTCGGTGCAGGTCAAATTAGAATTAACTGGTCTTAAATCATCCTGTCTTCTAAATGTTAATAGTGAGAGTTTTAGTAGTCATATACAATTTAGTTATTCTTAGCAGAGTTTGAAAGGTAGACACTTATATTTTATGTATAAAATCAGAGGGATTTGAATGCCAGGTCTATGGTGAGCTCTCAGAGTAGGTATAATATTTGATTTTTTTTTTGTGTGTGTGCAGTGGTAATTTCCTTCTTGTGTTTCCATAATATATATCTTATGTAAACACTGCCATAATATAGATCTTACATTGTAATGTAAGTTATAATGGTGTATTTAAAATTAATTTTTAATTATGAGAGGAAATAAAGACTGCTAGAAAAGTTATTACAATAGTAATTATTTATTTTCACTAGCAATAACTGGTCTTATCAGTTATACAGGGGTGAATTTTAAAATGTTTTAAAGGTCTACATGACTTACAGTGGTGGTAGAGGTTACAAAACAGATTCTGCAACAGGTTTTATATTGCAATTTCCAATGAAAGAACAATAGGCTATAAGTGTTGGCATTTCACTTGTTAGTATCAGTGTAGGACTATTTTATTATAATTTCATATTTTATATGAAAATATAAATATATGAATATATGAAATATATGAAATATATGAAAATGTATGAAATGTATTTTATTATAATTTCAAATGCTGTTTTTCAGTGTGTATGTTTACCTTTGGCTTTGCTGTTAGTTGCTTGGTAGCCGGGACTCCATCAGTTCAGCTGAGGGACCAAAGAAAACAGATTTTTAAAGTTGAATTAAAGTAGAAAAGAAACGGATTCATTTTAAGAAGTTGTGAGACAGGGTTGCAACAAATACCCTAAAATTAACACTACATCTCCCTCTATTGGATATAAAATGAAATGAAACAAAAATTAACAATCATTGGCCTACTTTACTTTCCAGCTGTACACAAATTTCATATATCCACTTATATAGGAATGTCAATGATTTTTATAGCAGTTTTTGGAGAAGAAATTAATTTGGTTATAAAAGCCAGAATTGAACTAAATTTGAAACGATTGCTTTCTTAGGTGTCAGATGCAAGTGGATCCATGAAGGTTTCTGTGATAGCAGAGGAAAACCCCTTCTCTATGGGTATGCTTTTGTCTGAGGAGTGCTTCATTTTGGACAATGGTGCTGCCAGGAAGATCTTTGTGTGGAAAGGTGAGAGGTCACTTCATTGCAAATGCAGAAGTTATGCAGAGATAACCTAAGGAGTTGACAGAACACCCTCAGGACACTAGCAAGAATTTAATACTGGCTGGACACAGTACGGTGCACACAGTTCTTCCCTGATGCGGTCTGCGGACAAGGGTTGCTCACTTGCATAAGGACCTCAAGACTGAGTCTGATCTAATGATCCTGGCTATTTTTGAGGTATCTGTAAGCTTGGGTGCTTAAATGCTTATCCAAGTAGCAATTACAAAGCAAACATAAATAATTCTATGAGTTCTGTATATTGTCATCAAATCCCTATCTTCTGGGACAAAATCTGGACACTGAACTTTCCATATGGGTAGGTATCTCCATACATTGCTTCACAGAGTCTGAAATTGAAAGGTGCATGTCCTGGGTATCAACTAAAAGATAAGCTTGCAAATACTTTGGTGCTTGTTTTCTTTTCCTTTTCCTTTTTTTTTTTCTTTTTTTCTTTTTTTTTTTTTTAAATATTTCTCTGAGGTATCATCAGTGCATGTCTGCAATTGCTTTGTCCGAATGTTTCCCTACTACTGGGGAATTAGCTCTGGGCACCTTGTAGCTGGATTGTTGTGGTGTTGTCATTAAATCCAGTGCTGAGTGTCTCCCTTTTTTTCTTCATCTGAGGCACTGTATTATTCTGTGGTATTTGCATTTTGTTTTACCATGTGCAATAGCAAATAATTGATGCACTTGTAAAGACTCTCAAATCAGTCCAGAAAGTATTGTAAGCATTTTTCTTGAAAACTTCATTTGCAGTTAAGGAAACATGCTTTAAAAGAAAACATTTTGGGAGCATTATGCTCAGATGGCCTAAGGTTTATCTGACCCTCTGATTCCTGATTTTTGTTCCATGTGACAGATCCTAGAAGAACCAAGCCAATAGAATCAGGCATAAAATAAATAAAATACGATTTAGGCTCTTTGACTGTGGCCTATCTGCTCCTGTGTATATCCTCCCTTTACTACTGCTGGTAACAATAATGTGTGGAAAACCCCCACTAGACTGTGAATCTCACCCCTGCACGGGGACTGCAGTTCTCATCTCTGCTGGAAATCTTCAGACCACTATGCTGAGAAGCATGAATTACTTTGGTAATAGTCTCATTCAAAATGGGATACAGTGAATAGCTTATCAGAGGGCCTCATTAGGCTAAGAGTTCTTTGGAATATAGTCACTGACAGCCAGCTGGGACACAGACCAGATACACAGTGTTATCCCACAGAGACTTTCAGAGATGTCTAACACTGAGCAAGGCTGAAGAAGGAGCAATGGATAGGGGAGCGTGGTAGTAATTGCACAGCCCATCCAGAAACAAATGGGAGTTTCTATTACTCAGACTGTGGCACTGCCTGAAAAAGCAAAGGCAGTTCTGGACAGCAGATTTATTTACCATATTGCAGCCCAGCAGAGGAAGAGTGAGAAAAAGGACCCAGGATGTTCTTGTATGAACCAAGCACATATTATTAACAGGTTGTTTTTTGTATTTTTTTTTAATAGAAACATACACTAAGCAAAACAAAATGCCCCCTTTCTCTTTCTCTCACAAAGCTACTGAGGTACTGTTTTGGCCACTCAGTTTTGTGTGAATCTTCTTGCTCATGCTATGTCTAGCATTTGTGTTTGCTGAAGACTGAGGGAAAAGCAATGTCAGAGAACCTAGCTCAAGGATATCTTGTTTTTGCAGGTTCTGGGAGCTCATTACCCTTTCCCATGTATTGTTACCCTTCTGTTTTAATCAGGCAAAGATGCTAACCCTCAAGAGAGAAAAGCTGCCATGAAGAATGCTGAACAATTCATACAGCAGATGAATTATCCTGCCAACACACAGGTGCGATCTATTTATGAGGTGATACCAGGACAACATGAGCTCTGTTAAAGACTCTGTTTTTAAGTTAGCAAAAAATATATTTTTAAGGGCTTATAAGACATAAGGCAATATTTCACTAACATATAATTCAGTAAAGTTTCTATTTGAGTAACTGTTGGTTTTGTTTTCCTTCCATTTTGTGTGTCTTCATTTCAGATTCAAGTCCTTCCTGAAGGAGGTGAAACGCCAATTTTCAAGCAATTTTTCAAAGACTGGAGGGATAAAGATCAAAGTGATGGTTTTGGCAAAGTATATGTCACAGAGAGAGTGGCTAAAATTGAGCAGATTGAATTTGATGCTACCAAGTTACATGAGTCTCCACAAATGGCTGCCCAGCATAACATGGTAGATGATGGTTCAGGGAAAGTAGAGGTAATTTTTGTGTTGTATTAAATTGTATCCTATCCTACCTAATGTGTTCTGCTACCCGTACTGCGATAAGCTGCTACTTGTGTTTTAAGCCTTATACTTATGCTTAGTGTAACACTAATGGCAGTGGTACTTCTACAATCAGAAAAGGTACTTTGAAGAGAAAGTGAATATCTTTATCAGCTGTATACTGGATTGTGTTTTTTTGGTGCTTACAAAATATGTACTAATCATCAATAGAAATCAAACAGCAGAAATATTCCCCCTTCTACACAAACATTGTAAATATATATGTTGATTTTGATCCTTAGCCTAGAGAAAAACTTGTAGCTCATCAGCTTGAAATATGGAATGGGAAGACTTGCCCTTGGAGTCAGGAATTCATTACATGTCTTTATGTATGTATCCAATCTATGGATGGTTTCTATAGGAACCATCTTTGTCCATAGTGTGTCTCTTGGGTAACCTGGGATTTGAAGAGAAAAAGGTGACTGTACAGTCTTTCTAGATCTGTCCATATCCCACTTCAGGACTATCTTTGGACTACACAGGGCTGGCAGGGCATTGTATCAACATGGCCTGTTGAATGCCAATTGCGTGTTGGGATTCTGGAAGAATACCCACAGTTTCATTGGTGTATTTTCTGGGTTTCTGATCTCATGCTTGGGTTGGTTCATAGGCTTGAGCCAAAGCAGCTTAGATGTGAAGCATTTTTTGCCATATAATTTTAGCAGTATGTTTTTGGAGAACAGTTATTAACAGAACTGGGATGTGGAAATCTGCCTAACAGTATATTAACTGACTGCAGCATGCCTCTTCAAAATGATATGATAGTTTTATGATGAATCATAATGTTGAGCCATTCATGTCATATTGTCACCTTAAGTTGTTAAGAAAGTAGGTTCAGCATAGCATTATGACGTGATTATGTGGCACTAAACCATCAAGACAAAGAAAAGTGTTGCAATCCCTTGTTGATGGTCATCATTAATGCATTCAATGGGCACAGGGTGTATCTATCTGCTTCGTGAAGCGTCCTTCCTGGTTTTATTTGGAACAGAAACAAATGGCACTCAAGGAATGAGACAGTAAATTGTTTCATGAAGAGTCTCAGGATGAAATTTGGCATTCTCCAGTGACTTCCCTCTTTCCCCAGATCTGGCGTGTGGAAAGCAGTGGCAGAGTTCCTGTGGAACCTGAAACATACGGACAGTTCTATGGGGGTGACTGTTACATTATCCTCTACACTTACCCTAAAGGGCAGATCATCTACACATGGTATGTTTGGTTGCCTTTGCACTGACCTTCAGTACATGGATATTATTTTATACTGACTTTATGTCCTTTTGAGAAGAATCATACGTAAGCACAAGATTGTTCACTGTACATTTGTCTTGTAGTATAAGGTCTGGGTCATTCAGAAACTGAACCATTAAGTTTCTTCTTATCTTTCTCAGGCAAGGAGCACATACTACAAAAGATGAACTGACGGCGTCTGCATTTCTCACTGTTCAGCTGGATCGGTTATTGAATGATGAAGCTGTGCAGGTTAGTGTCTTTTGGATAAAATTCAACAGAGTATGTGATATATGCAAGTTTCAATGAGAATTGAAAGGAGGAGGGTGCATTTAAAGACTGGAAATACATGTATATATACACACATACACATGTATGTATATATATGCACATATATATACATATACACACACATGTATTTATGTATGTGTCCACTGTTATGCAAATAAATAGAATCTATTACCTGTGCTTAACGTCTGTATCAGCATTATTTGAAAGGTTTAAGTGCGCTATTTTGTACGGTCACTAGATGGCACAACAGTACAATGACTATTAAAAAGTCAGGCTTGCAGCAATATGTTTCACCCAACTGGTTTTGGAATTTGGAGGGTTTTTTGAGTTTGTTTGGGTTGTCGTTTGTTGGGGTTTCTTGGGGTTTGGGTTTTTTTCCAGTTTGTAAAATCCTACTGCAGTTTGTCACCTATAAGTATATGTGTCCTAGGTTATCCTGATCAGACAACTATCCACCTATGAAATAGATAAGAGTACCTGCTCCTGGCCAGCTGTAGCTGCCACTCTGGGCACCCCAGGTCCCATCTGTCCCAGGCCCCACTGGGGACTCTCCACTTCTCCTACTCTGCTGGCTACTCAGCATGTCTCATTCCCTTTTTTCCTTTTCTTTCCAGGAGTGAAAGGCAGGGAGTTGCAACCCACCACCTTGGTGTGTGGTTCTATTAAAGGAAGAATAAATGATTGTATACAAATAGCTTTTATCATTCACTAACCTAAAAATAGTTGTTCTTCACAGTGCAATGTGATTTCTTAGATGGCAGTAATAACTTTTGCATCTGTAATAGAAGTCCATTTTTGTCATCCATGTTCTGCTCTGGAAGATACATTTATGCTCATCTTTTTCATCCTCTTGCAGATAAAGTACATATAGCTGCAGATAAAATACATATAAAAATAATGAATAAGATGAATAACCATTCTCTTCTGCTTAAATACAGAGCACCTAAGCTTCCAGTATAGTTTTTCAGGAGACTTAAGGCATTGTATAAAACACTATGAAATGACAGTTCTTCTGAAAAAGTGATTTTTTTTCTTACAATAGATAACAGCTATTTTAATCAGCTAAACATTATGTTAGAAGTTTGAATTTTGTCTTTGTGTCAACATGATTGACAAAAAATCTCACAAATGCTCTAACTCTATATTTCTGGAACTATATTTTTAGATCTTCTCAGCTTGCCACTTCTCATTTTTGCTAACATACTTAGCATTATTGGCTAACATCCCCTGTGCTATTCAACAGACTAAAAATAACCACCTGTGTCCCTTTGTTTCTTTTATTGCATTTCTTTACATATATACAGATCCGAGTCAGTCAAGGCAAAGAGCCTGCACATTTACTGAGCTTGTTCAAAAACAAACCACTTGTTGTCTACAAGGATGGGACGTCCAAGAAGGAAGGTCAGAAACCTGCTCCACCCACACGACTCTTTCAAATTCGCAGGAGCCTGGCAGCCATTACTAGGATTGCAGAGGTAAAGTCACCTGCTAAGTAAATCAACTATTCCCCATGGAAAATGGTATAGCTGCCACAAGCCTCTCTGACTAATCTTGTTGGGTAGTCACATCTGATAGGAATGCAGAACTCAAAACCCAATGCACTGCTCTATGTGACCAACCCATCTAATAAACCAAAGAGAATATGCTGTAACTGGCTGCAACAAATATACATAATTCAAAGGAAACTAAAAATACACACAGTGAATAATCAGTTCACAAAGAATAGACAAGAAGTCAGCAGCCCCTAGTAGACAGTCTTTCCTATTTTGTGAGATAGTCTTTGCTACTGCAAAGTCTTAAGTTTTGCCCTGCCAGTCAGTTCCCTGTCTTAAGTTCTTCTCTAATTTGTATCAGTATCCTAAAACCAGGAAAAAATTGAAGACCAAAAGCATAGCTTGATTAACACATCTACACATTTTATATAAACATGCAAAATAGTGATTACGTTATTTGAAAATTTGAAGAATACAACAATTTCTTTTCTCATCTAGGTTGATGTTGATGCAATGTCACTAAACTCTAATGATGTCTTTGTTCTGAAACTGCCAAACAACTCTGGCTACACCTGGGTAGGAAAAGGAGCAAACAAAGAAGAGGAACAAGGAGCTCAATACATTGCCAGCATTCTTAAATGCCAGGCCACTAAGATTAATGAAGGCCAGGAACCAGGTCAGTATGAGGCCATGTGGTTGCTAATAGGCAGCTGAGAATACACAGCACTGCATGGAGATACACTCTAAATGCATTTTGCAATTATATCTCTTGTAGGCAGAAGCATATGCTCACACTCTGCCTTTGAAAATCCAATCTGACATTTGCCACAGATATCCATCCAGAACTGGCTGATGCACAAGCAGTACAGTGCCCTGGAAGTCTGTAGGACAGTAGCAGGAGCTGCAGAGGAATGGGGTCCTTTCTTTACCCTGAGTGCCCAAGAGGGGAGAAAGATAGCACATTGCTAAGGCTAAGAGAATTGGGATTGTTCAGCCTGGAAAAGAGGAGACTTTGGGGTGGCCTAATTGCGACCTTCCTATACCTGAAGGGAGCCTACAAGAAAGATGGGGAGAGACTATCTACAAAAGCATGTAGTGACAGTACAAGAGGGAATGGCTTCAAACTGAAAGACAGTAGGTTTAGATTAGATATTAGGAAAAAATTCTTTACTGTGAGGGTGGTGAGGCACTGGAACAGGTTGCCCAGAGAATTGGTGGATGCCCCATCCCTGGAAGTGTTCAAGGCCAGGTTGGATGAAGCTCTGAGCAACCTGGTCTGGTGAAAGGTGTCCCTGCCCATAGCATGGGAATTGGAACTAGATAATCTTTAAGGTCCCTTCCAACCTAGGCCATTCTATGATTCTCTCTAGGTCTGCAAGTGATATTGTTATTTTGACAAACTGCAGGAAGTACTGTAAGAAAATGCATTCATCTTTGAGACAGGAAATAGTTTGTTTGAGGATTCCTGACTAACAAGCTAAACCATCAAGTGTTAAATCCACTGGTGAATAAACTACATATTGTGTATTTCAGAGGAATTCTGGAAAGCACTTGGAGGTAAAAAAACATATCAGACTTCATCACAACTGTTGACAAAGGCTGAAGATCATCCCCCTCGCTTGTATGGATGTTCTAATAAGACGGGTAGATTTATTGTGAGTATATGAAGTATACTTTCCTCTCTGTTTCATTATATAGTTTCTGGTATATTTTGCCTTGAGAATCCATGGAATTAAATGAATCTGGGGATCTGGCTTAGTTAGCCATGCTTGGCAAGAGCTAGAGGGTTGACATCTGGTGTTTTAAACAATCCAAATGCAAAGGACGGACAGAATAGTTAATACTGCAGAAGTCTGCATTCAGAGCCTGCTCCAGCCTGGAAGTATAGGCTTGCAGATGCAAAAATGTAAGGTGCTTGCCCAGTCAAAAGCAATTTAATTCTTGCAGAGCATTGCCAGATTGCTATCAATTTGCTGAGGAAGTGCAGGTCAGTGCCTTGCCCCTTACGTGTTTGGTAGTGGTGATGAGGAGAAGAAATGTTGCTTGCCAACATTTGTCTGAAATTTTCCATAGAGATTTAAGATGTGTAATTATGCCTTTAAGGTATTGGCCTGTACTCAAGGAAGCAGGAAGATCTATTTCCTTGGCAGAAATACCCAGAGCTATTCACTGGGTATGAAGTCTGTGATTCAAGCTTAATTACTTACTGTATTCTGGGGGGGGCAACACTGTGTCACTGTTTGGCAAGGATGCACTCATTTTTAGGTATGGGACATATTTGGCTATCATCTGCAGTCTCCTTAAGGCACAGCCCAGTCATTTGGAGAGGGATAAAACAAATAGGATCCTTTAATAAGGACTTTAAAATCTTATGAGAGTAGTAAAGTGTATTCTTCTAACAAGTTTCTAAAATACTCCTGTGAAATACAGTAATAGGAACCAAACTCTATGTAATAGTCTGCTGGGACCTATGGACTCACTTTTTATTTTAAATTCCCTCCAAATTCTGAGAAATCCCCTCTTTCCTGTAGTATTTCTCTACTAACTGAATCACCACCATTAGAGGTCCCAGAAGAGGTAGGTCAGACCACTGATCTTCTGACCACTATAACAGGGTGAGAAAAAGGAAGGTCTTTTGCACCATCTGCTTATCATTCCTTTATCACTCCTGCCTGACCACACATAGCCAAACTCTTGGCAGTCCTTTAAAAGCTACATTATTATCTCCTCTTCTCATACAGAATAATATTGAACTGCCTTCCTATCTGCCTGTAAATCCTTGAAAGAAGCAAGCAGTCTGCCTTTCCTTTGGGTGCTATGGCTCCTCAGTGGCTCAGTCAACTGTAATGTCCCAGAGTCAAGTGACTGAGAAGCTTGGTTCTATGTGTATTGCATCACTGAGCTCACCCACTGCAAACCAAAGCAGTTTCTTTTCCTTATTAATGACTGTAAGCTGCATGAAGATATCAGATGATATCAGTTTGGTTGGTTCAAGGTGTTCTATGGAAACATCCCTGTCTCCTTCTTCTGGCAGACCTCAGTCCCAATTTAACAGTTGTCGACAATTGCAATGTAAACCTTTGCTTCTCTTGAGGACATTCCACCAATTCTGAAAAACAGCTGATTTTATAGGGCATGTCATTATATGATTTGGTTTTGATTCTTTAGGAGCAAGAAGTGTGGCTCACCAGCTTCTGCACTTATCCTTTTAAAATAGCTTTGATCTGTGCAAAATCTTGATAAACCATTGAAAACAAAAAAAAAACCCTCAAAACATAATATCCATTTTAGATTGAAGAGGTCCCAGGAGAATTCACTCAGGATGATTTGGCTGAAGATGATGTCATGTTGCTGGATGTTTGGGAGCAGGTGAGCTGTGTACTTGACCACTGCTTTTTGTGAAAACAAGGATAATTTATTCTTAACCACTTAGTTTGTGAGATGGGAGGAAAAAGCGTTCTTGTGAGAAAGGAAGCAGTTTTGTTTAATTTATAACATATACTGTATTTTTTGAGCTACATGATGTGCTAGCATGAACACACACAATTGAATTTCCAAGCATAGTGTGAAACTATGGCAGGCACTTCCTATTTAAACTAATGGAGGCTGTAAGAGCATAGGCCCCAGCAGTGTTCTGGAAGGGTTCTCAATAGTGTCCTCAATTTTATCACTAAAATGTATTACTTTTTTAAAAAAAGGTATTGCATTAAAGATATTTAGAAGCCACAAAATCCATGCAGCAGCAACTATAAAAGTCCTAGTAGAAAAAGGGACAAACACTAGACCCTTACACAAATTTCTTCATGCTAGAAACATGATGGAGGGTTACAGAAGCAATCTCCATCCTTTCTCAGGCTCACTGAAAACTGAAAATGTGCAGAGTATTTGAATGACAGGCAAACTCATTGTGGATGCAGAGAGCACGTTGTTTCTCACAGTATATTTTCTCTACCCTTCCTCTTCTCTTGGAGGGAAAGGGGAACAGGCCACAGATCCCATACTTTATTTGTCTTCTTCAGCATAGCTGTCTTAGTTCGAGGGAGAACTAAGATATCTATGTTGGCCAAGAAATAATCCCTCTCCTTTAAATTTAGAGAACAGAACTTTAATTAG
>JAWWMP010000081.1:26933078-26952165 GCA_035047865.1 Dendrocincla tyrannina
ACGGACAGCAGGTGGCGATGTTGCGCCTCAGCCACTGGCTTCTCTCTCAGGGGTTGCAGTTATATTTACGGACAGCAGGTGGCGATGTCATGGCCGGCTGGCTGGGATCTCCCTCAGGGTGATGGCGGGAAGTTCCCAGGTTGGTTCCCGTGAGAAGATGGGAGAGCAAAGCAGCAACAATTCTGCCTCCGCAGGGACAGGAAAAAATGGGGCTTTCTCCCTCCTCTTTTTTCCTCACGGCAATCTTTGTGGTGTTTATAATCACTCACGGATGAAAACGGTCGAGTTGGAGAAGGGAAAAAAGGAACACAATCCAGTATCCAGTGATGCCGGCATTGGAGTGTGTGTGTCTCCTGTCCTCCTCACCCCACCGAGAGCTGAGCTCCTGACTTGCGCAGAAAGCCAGAAACACCAACCCCTTCCCCCTCCTGAGCCCATCTTCCCTCCCCCTCCCAGACTGGGGAGAGAGATCAGAACAAAAGGCTGTGCCTAAGGCAGATAAGATCAGGATATGCACATCCTTTGTGTCATTTGTTAGGCATCTTTACCAACACTAAGGCGTTGGCTCCAAGCTTTTTGGAAGGAATTCCAAACTGAGGTTTGAAACTTTAACAATAGCCCTTAAGGAACAAAAGGCTGAGGTTTTCAGAAATGAATGTCCAAGGTCCATGTGTGAAGGAGTGATGGGGGAAGGTGGAAGAACAGCTGGTTGGAAAGTATTTGGGACATACTGACTCGTAAGAAGAAAAGAAGTCTGAGACACATAACTGGTTTGAAAGGGATCCTGGACAGAAAATGAAAAAAAAATAGGGTATGTCAGAGAGGGGGTGAGGATTGCAGATTAAGGCTGTAGTTGTTGGGTATTTTAGCGCATATTCCAGCAGTTGCCCAGAGTAGCACTGATCACAGGGCACAAATGTTTATGCGTACACAAAGCTCAAATCAGAGACAGTATTGATACCTGCACCCAAAGAGCAGTTTCCTGGGCAAATTGTAAAAGATATCCATGGAAAACGTAACTAGAGTTCCTTCCATCAGAATGCATAAAGGTCCAGCCTTCCAGTGTCATAGAGAGCAGTGAGATTTCAGAGGACATAACTACAGTCTTTTACAAGGGAGAAAAAAAAAATCAGTTGTGTCTTGAGAGAGCTGTGTATCTCTGCAGTCTTTTCATAGTGTATATTTTTTGTCTTAGTGGAGCAACTATTTTGTACTTTACCAGCTATACACAACATCCTTGTTACAACATGGAAGCTGTATCTTTCCTCTATTTGCAGGTTTTTGTCTGGATTGGGAAGGACGCTAATGAAACTGAGCGACAGGAATCTGTTAAATCTGGTAAATCAAATCAGTCTGGCAGAATTCTGAGTGAATATTACTTAAAGAAGAGAAAAAAATATGATGTAGAAGAAATCTAGTTACATTTACAAGTGTTTAAAAGTGTTACTGAGCTTCTTAGGATTTAATACAGGAGATGATCATTTTTGCCTTTAAATGTACTTTAAAACTCTGTAAGTTTATGAAGGATAAAATTTATCAACATAGCATTACTAGGCTGCAAAGGTTTTTTTTAAGAATATGTGGGAACGCTCCATGAAAAAAACCTGCACTGAAAAGAGAGAATTTAAAAGGAGGTCCCTACTGAGCCACACCCTCACATATATAGAGAGAAAGGAATGCCAGCAAGTCACTGCCACCCTTCACTAAGTTAAATTTGCAGGAGGAAATTCCAATTGCAGAACAAATCAAGGGAACTTACATGGAGTGCACCTCCTTGAAAAATTGTGTGTCGCCTCTGGTGGGACTTAACATAGCCGAGCTGTTCTGACAAAGTTCATGCTGAAAATGCTTTCATCTATTTCCCTGGAGCAGCAGAGGTTACCTGGCTGTGTTTCTGATGTGTACTGATCCCACATTGCAATGTCAAGAGAAACTACACTGGCTTTTATATGGGAGAAATGAGAATGAAGCTTGTGCATCCTCACAGCACTAGCAAAGTCTTTCTCCTGTTCAAGAGCCAAAACCCAGCTGTATGGCAATGAACTGATCAGAACAGCAATCCCTCTGTTTTAACATCATGGAAAATTCCTTCATTGCCATTTGGGAGAAATCAGCTATTACCTGATCATTTCCTTGCCTTTGAAATAATTAATTGAACACTGTATTATAGTAGCCCTGGGCTCTTTCACTATGGCTTTTAATGTATTTTTTATACCAAAGGAGTGAACTAATATATTACATTTTATTCCCTCTCTGCTTTTAGCCAAACGCTATATTGAAACAGATCCTTCTGGCAGAGATAAGGGGACCCCCATTGTAATCGTGAAGCAGGGGCATGAGCCCCCAACATTCACAGGCTGGTTCCTGGCTTGGGATTCCAACAGATGGAAGAACTGATCTCTCCAAGGATACTCCAGCTTCAAGCCAAAGAATGCTCAGAGCCCAGCTACTTTCTAGTATTTTTAGGCATAAGCTTATGCAACAGTACAATGCCTCTGTTGTTACGCTTTCTTGAGCTTTGATGTTTTCTGTGAATAACCTAGAAATTCTTAGTACTAGAAAGGATAAATAAGTAACTGGCCAAATGGGGTGAGTGGGGCTTTCCTAGTAGTAAATACAGAAAGTGCTACCAATATTTAATATTTAAAGAAAGAAATCTACTTTCTTTAATCTATTGATTATTCAAACAAGCTGTGGATCAGCTTATTTTAATGTGCTAAAATGGGCCAAATTCTGCCTTCATTTGAAAAGCCAAACTAATGCCACAGAAATTCCTTTTGATTAAGGTCAGCATAATATTGTGCAGAATTTGCACAAGAAATAATAAGATAAAGAAATAATTCTATATCTGTTTAAAGGGTAGGACTGGACCTGATTTAATTACTAGGCCAATATATTCCTACACTCACTTAAAATTTCAGATGTCTGATCCACAGGGGGAGCTGTGGCTTGCAGGAGGCAGACAAAGGATGGGTGTTTTGAGAAAGCCATACTTAACATGTTTGCTTGCCCTGTTAATACATATATTTAGAGCTTTGGACTGAATGCTGTTAGAATATGAAGTCAACAAAGGGTTTTTTGAGACTGTCTAGCTTATTGTTATGAATTCCTTTAGATTTATCTCTGTGAATCAGCTCCACCAGGTCTTCTTAACCAAAGCTCTTAAACACACTGTAGTGCACTAGTGCTTTGAAGTGGAAGCAGAAGAAGCAACAGCTTCAAAAACACGTACTCTGCCTTAATCAGACTGCACTTAAGCCCTACTTTTCCTCGGTTGCCTTGCTCAGCAATACTCAATTCTTTTTCAGCAGGTAGCCTGTTCACCTTGTTAGGTGCAGGTTGTCTATTTTTCTGTACAGGTCTTAGACAAATATCAAGCACATCAAGAGCAAGGAAACCCCTTGTTTCAGTAGCATTTCTGGGAATTTGGAGTGTGAGTATGCACCACAGAATATGCCTTCTTTTTTCTCTCAGGCACAGCAACGTGGGCTTTTTTTTTTATTCTGGTGAATTTAAGAGTACATTTTCAAAGTGTTTTTTATTTGTAACTTAGCCAGAAAAGTCTACTTAAGGGCAGTGGGAAAATGTCTTCAAATCTTTAGCACTGCTTTGATTGCTTATCCTGTAATGATTGTTTTAAACAACAATTGGTACATCTGTAAATCATGTCTATGTGGCTTTTTAATGACAACATTTCAGAGGTTTTACTATTCTTGTAAGTGAGATTGGAAAGTGAAATTTTAGACATTTTTGTATTTTTTTAACATGATTGATTTTGAATCTGGGTAATGCAAAACTGAGTTTATTTTGAACACATAATATCAATGATAAAAGAATTGCAAAGCTAAGAGATTAATTATAGGAGTTTGTTAGCTTTAAAAATTTGTTTAAATCTCTGCTAATATAACTGTGCTGTATCTGAATATAATTTCATTTAAAATAAATTACAAAAAACAGTATTCTAATTGCCAAGCTGGTCTTCCTGTTTCTGACATATTGTTCGTCAGTGCTTTCACTGGTGTCTAGCAAAACTTCCTAAAAGGACAAGCAGATACCTTCATTTTCAGATGGACAATGCAAGGAAAAGTTATTTGCTTTTACTTTCATGACATTTTACCCAATGGAGGCTTAACTCTTCCTAACAACTTGAAAGTTACAAACCTAAGTGAAAGTCACTGGTCTTGCTTTTTATTTGTGAAGAGTAGATAAGATGTCCTTCTGCTGGAAGAAGCACAAAGACCTTTTCAGTGCCTCAGCCACTGAACAGCCTGTAATTATCTGACTGTCGTCTTCAACACATACGTATGATTCTTCTCATTTTTAAAAAATAACAGTTATAGTAGCTTCTGAACCAAGGATTAGACAAGATTTGCCCTTGTTGTACATAAATAACTTACAGAACACTGAGGGCTCTGAACTGGCACAGTCTGCTAACATATTCTCCAGCACTGTGAAAGCCTCTTTTCAGTTCCCCCACATAAGACAGAGAAGCTTTTGTGGTCTCCTGGTCTGGGTGTTTGAGTTTGTAATACATTGTCCTGGCACGTTGATTACTGATGTTGAGAAGAGCATTGAGAGCTCATAAGGGAACAGTGTTCTCAACTGGGCTTTAAGCACAACAGCTGCTAGCAACATTGTTCTTGCATTTACTTGCCCACGGGGAAGTTTATTTTTCATACATATATGGGCAGTACACACACAAATGTACTTTTTTCTCTCAAGACAGGGAGGGAGGGAGGGAGGACAGACAGGATGGACTATGAGTGCTTGGAAGTGTTAAAGATTAAGTTGCGTCTAAGAAAATATTTAAGCACATAATTGTGAATACATATAACAAACCTATCTGCCTTGTTTTCAGAATAAATAGAAAAAAATGTGCAGATCAGTACGGTCAAGTTCAGTCAAGAATAAGCTACATCTTGCACCATTATCACACAATAATAGTATGTTCACTCTATTTGTAATGGCAAATTTAGACCCTGATTTAGCAGTTTCATTATGCTAAAAACCAGAAAACATTCATGTTCCATTCATTGTAAATACAGCATAATTTTTCATATTTGTTTTATTTCATTGCAACAGAAAGCTGTTAGGAATCATTTGAACCAACAGGACATCATAGTACTATATAGTATTTATATTACATAAAATACCATAATCTTAGAATATAACCACAGATTATGCACAGGAGAGGAGCCAGTTTATAGAATCACTGCTATAAATACCCATTTTGACCATAGCACATAGTGCTATATAGCATTAGATCTGCTGTAAATGATTACGTTAAATGTAGCTAAATTCATTCAATAGTTTGATTTTTTGCCAGTGCAGATTCACACAGGCCTCACCTGCACAAAGAAAATAATGGAGATGCGAGACAGTGGGGTTGTGGTACTATCCCTCACAGGAGAACTAAGGAACTATGTAGAAAATATTTTGCTTATTGGACTATAACAGAAGATGCTCTCAGACATCTCTGTAGGCTACAAGAGCACTTTTTGTTATGATCTTTGTAATCTTCTTGTAGTCTTCATTTTTACTGGATCGAAAAGGGCTAAAGAGAAAAAAAAACCACTGCCCAAACAAGCCTATTCTTTTCCATGGACTGAACTAACTCTTCAGAGGCCAGTTCTTTATATGAAAGCCTGGGAAAAAACCTTCAAACTTTGCTTTAGGATACAACTGCTTTCTCAGCATCCCACTGAAGTTCTGCCTTTATAGCTTAGTTGAGCTAAATGTAAGTATATAAACCAAAAAACTATTATCTAATAAAAGCAGAGCTGGATGGTACTTTGATGTGCTGACTTTACAAATCCTTGCTTTTTTTTTTTTAAAGACAATAATTTTGTCTTTAGATAATGAAATAGTACAGTTTTCCCCTCGTATGGCTCAGACTTCTGCTACTAAAATCAAAGGAACTTCTGATTTCATTGAAAACACAGTCTTTAATCTACTGCACATTCTTAATGTCTAATTACATTCTCTCTTGACTGACCTAAAGTTACTTTGACCTCCTCTCCCTATTAACACATTACCTTATGCTTAAAATCAATATACTACACTCACTTCAATTAAAGCTTCCAACATGCAAGAGGGAGAAGCGCAGACCAATAGAAACTGGAAAAATTAGTAGATTAATGTTCTGGCCCTTCTTCCCCTGCATGTCATTTTCCTCTTGACATTAAAGCGTTTTTGCATTGGAAGGGGAAAAAAAATTGCCTCTACAGAACACATAAGCTGATTGATTTTTTTTTTTTTTAAATAATAACAAGCAGAGTTATTCCAGGGGAGCAGGCAGAAGGGGGAACAGTATCAAGCTTCTTCCTAAACACATCTACACTTCCATCCTGTGAGCACTCTTTCCTCAAAGGAAAGAGTATAATGAGAACCAAAAACTGTACATTTTACCACCACATTTAATCAGCCATCAGTGAAATGTGGGCCTCCATGTGCATGAAATGAAAGTATTAAGTGAAAGCATTGATTTTTTAATTTTTTTTTATTAGACTGCAGATCATCTCCTCAGAAAATCACCTGGATGGTGGCAAGCAGGGACAGTGAAGGTACTTGCAATGCTTCTTTGGGAATGTATCAGGAATCCATATGTCACTGAAAGGCCCAGAGATAGGCACGTTTTCTTTAGAAGCAACAATGGTTTGATTATCCTAACAAAGCCTCTTGACCAGTGCTAAAAGAGCACAGCCTTTAACAGATATCATAAAGGTGACTCAGGATGATTTCACAGCAATGTTAACATCAAGGGTCGAGCAATCAGGTGATTTTAGCATCACTTACCCAGCAGCCCACTATGTGTTCTGTTGTCTGATGCCCTTCCTACAGAAGAAGCAGCTACAGAAACAATCCTGATTAAAATGGACCATTGACAGGAGGAATCAAAGACAAATTTCCCTCCAAGCCCAGATTTCTACAGAGGTGGCTCAGAAAGGTCACAGGCTTCCTGTCACAGGCATGACAGCATAGCAGAATCCACACTAAACCAGCTAAGTGGGGCTGTAGATCTCTCTAGATGGTGGCCAAGGTTGTTGTCCTTCCCAACACTAACCAGCTGCTCTCCTATTATCTTTTGGTGAGAAGTTATTTGTAGCAGCAGGGAGAATGGATAGGAGTGGCAGTGAATGTCTCTACAGCAAGGACAACACGCAAGAAACCCGCTCTAACAATCTCTTGCTAGATAGGCCAGTCAACATTAGCTATCTCACATGCCTTCTGCTGCCAGACTGTGTCCCATCCTAGCAATTGAAGATGCGCTCCAGCATCCAAATAATCCCACATGTGAATTTTCAAAGCTCAAAGTGATATTTTCTTAAGATTGTGGGAGGAAAGGTGATAGAAATTCGTCCACAGCAAACAAGGATTCTGATACCTGTATTTCCTGTGGTCTGTGTGAAGTAAATGACTGAATTCAGTGCTTCTATTCTCTACCTATTAAATGAGGATTTCTTTGCTCCTTTCCCTGTTTATTTAAGATGTCTTGTCTCTTACTGTGTTTGTACAATGCTTGACCTACTGAAGTTGCTTCTCAACACTCATCTTGTAGGTACTGCTTGTAATCCAGACAACTGCCCAGGTTATTGGTGCCAAGCTGCCAGAGTTGCTCAGAGCAAGATTAGACGAGATGAGTGTGATGCCTTGGAGACCTGCTGAAACACAGGTGAAGCTCCACCAATGGTGATATTGGGGCAGCAGAGAATGGGCAGGGGCCAGCTCAGCTGAGAAATAAAAGCTTTTATATTATAACACAATATAAGCAAAAATAGATACCTCCTCTCTGGAGAAGCCCTGTTCAGGGTTGCTTTGTCAGAGCACTCCTTTAAAGCTGTAACAATGAGTTCATCTGCATCAGGTTGATACAAGTTCCTCTCCAGATTGGGAGCAGCTGTTCTGGGGATTATAAGTGTGAAGGGAAGACACTCTGCTCTGCTGTATTTACAAAGAAATAGCAAAATCCTCAGGTAACTCTTTACTTTGACCTGGAGAGTGAGAACATTTGTTTTTAAAGGGTATGGCATCTTCTCTGATCTTCCTTGTCCTGAAATTTTTCTGCTGCTGTTGTTCCCCAGGGATCAGTGCTGGGCCCAGTCCTGTTTAATATCTTCATGGATGATCTGAATTAGCAAATTTGCAGATGACACCAAGTTGAGTCGGAGCGTCGATCTGCAGGTGGGCTCTGCAGAGGCGCCTGGACAGGCTGGATAGATAGGCTGAATCCAACAGTATAAGGTTCAACAAGACCAAGTGCCGGGTCCTGCGCTTTGGCCATAACAACCCCATGGAGCAATACAGGCTGGGGACAGAGTGGCTGGAGAGTAGCCAGGCAGAAAGGGACCTGGGGGTACTGACTGACAGGAAGCTGAACATGAGCCACCGTGTGCCCAGGTGGCCAAGAGGGCCAGTGGCATCCTTACCTGTATCAGGAAAAGTGTGGTCAGCACAATGAGGGATTCTTTCCCTATACTCAGGACTGGTGAGGCCACACCTCAAGTGCTGTGTTCAGCTCTGGGCCCTAAGTTTAGGAAGGATATTGAAGTGCTGGAGCGGTCTAAAGAAGAGCAAGGAGGCTGATGAAGGGACTGGAGCACAAGTTCTCTGAAGAGCTCTCTCAGGGAGCTGGGGATGTTCAGACTGGAGATGAAACATGTGGTTACGCCTGGAGCAGAGGAGGCTCAGGGAACACCTTATCACTCTCTACAACTGCCTGAAAGGAGGCTGTAGTGAGGCAGGTATTGGTAGGACAAGAGGGCACAGTCTTTAGCTGCACCAGGAGAGGTTTAGGTTAGACATTAGGAAGAAGTTCTTTACAGAGAGAGTGACTGGGCATTGGAATGGGCTGTCCAGGGAGGTGGTGGAGTCACTGTCCCTGGAGGTATTTAAGAAGAGACTGGATATGGCACTTGGTGTCATGGTCTAGTAGACAATGTGTTGTTGGGTCAAAGGCTAGACTCAATGAGCTCAGAGGTCTTTTCCAACCTAGTTGATTCTGTAAAGACATGAGGTCTCTATAGTACAGCTCATTTTGCTTCTGGCAAGTGGTATTTTCTGGGTGACTCAGGGACTGTGGCCGTTGATAATTTATTGGATCTTTCTTTTATTACTGAGTTATACTGGGTAACAGACATCCACTGACATGCATTCAGTCCAGAGGCTGAGTGTGAGGGGTCCTGTCTACAGTCTAGAATATGAATTGAGAGAACCAAAAAGTACCCCTGACTACAGATGGAGGATGAAGATTACCAAATATCTTGTTCATTTTGAGGCTTTGGGTTTCCATTTAAATGTTACCTCCACTCTTGAAAAAATGTCTGCCGGCTGCTGCTATTGGTTTCACAAAATTGAGTTGTTCTCTCACAGTGAAAGCTTGGAGTTAGGGCCTCTGTTGTGACTGCTAATGGCTATCATTTTATCTCAACTCTGAATTATCACAGGTGTGAAAACCACAGAAAGACATATATGCTTTATGTGCCAGACTGCTGTGCCTTCAATCAGTCCTCAGCAAGGACTCAAGGGTGAGTGATTTGCAGTGGTGCTAACCTAAAAATCCCTCTATCTGCAGTTGTGTTGAGATGAAAGACAGTGCAGATGACAGTGTCCCTAAACAAAAGGGGTGGGCTCTTTAAGCAAGACTCAGCAGGCCAGATCTCTGACTTAGTAACAGGCTTTCACAGAATGACCTGGGGCTTCAGAGGCCTTCCATTGTTAAACTGTGAGGAAGGGATGCAACCATTTGTTCTATTTAAAGCTTTCTGATGCTTCCTTTGAAGATTCAGTTTGGGGCTGCATCTACTCATGAGCTGTATGCATTATATATTTATCATATCACTTGCCATCTGAAATACAAAGTCTTCAAAGCATCATAAAGAATTCCCTAAATAGATCCTTTCTGTTTACAGTATTTCCATGCCTATTTTTTTCCTTACATAAAGAGGTATTATTTGTTTTATTTTTCTTTCCCAGTAGTAGAGAGGGCTTGAATGCAGTAATTCATTTAGAAAAAAATTGATTATATTTATAGTATCCCACTGCTGCTTCTGCTTCCTAGAGTCTGGCCTGGACTCTTCCTTAAAATTCTCTGATCAGTCCTCATAGATGTGAAGAGGAAGGCCTTCAAAGAGGAGATGAAAACTGCAGAGTTTTTTACCCTGGCAGCACTCTGAATTACTGGCTCTTGCAGTATTGTCTCTATTCACTGGAGTTAAGTAATGCGATTAAAATCTCAGCTAAAACAATCTGTTCCTCCCCAAGTTTGTTTATCTGCCTTCCTTACTTTGTTTAAAGCCTGCTAAGTAGTGTGATGTGGCCATGAGAGCCAGAGCAGGGGAAATGTATATTCTGATAAAATGCTGTGATATCAAGAAAAGGCTTTAAAATATATGTGTTTAAAAATTGATATTTCGGCAAGTTTTTACGTGAGTTTACAATTCTAGAGGCAGCAGCTGTTTGGTGCCAGATTCTCCGAGAGACTTCTCTTTTTCAATATTATGAAACTGGAATGTATGATGTGGTTTGTTTGAATCATATTCCCTGCGAGAGCAAAGCGAAAATGATTTTGCAGGAACAGATTTTATAAGGTCTTCAAAGTAAGTTTACTGTTGTTTCCATCCAAGAATTGAAACCTAGGAGCGTGAAAGAAAGTGCCTAGCACTCCCATGATCAGCTTTGAAATCAATTTTTAGGTGACTTAGCCTTTAAAGTTTATCAAAAAGTAGGCCTAATCTTGCATTCATTTTGAAATTTACTGTTAGCTTTAAAAGCAGACATGGTGAGCTGATAAGATTTAAAAATTCTAGACAACAGCTGAGCAAGGAGCTGAAATTACTGCTCCCCACCCACACAGTGTTTGTCTTCCCTGAAACCTTGTTCTTTCATCCTCCTCTTTTGGTTTGCTTCTTCTTTCCTTTTTCATCTAATCATAAATACAAACTTGGCAGTCCCCTAGGATAAGGGTCGGGTTTTGCTGTAGTACACTGTAATAGGCTCAGATTTCACACTGAAACTCTCAAGTATTGTAACAGAATAGAATATTTTTTTTTAATTTTTTTTTTTTTTGCTTAAGTTTTAGAAACTGCAACAAATATCCAGTACTTAAGTATCAGATGCCCATGGTTTCTCAGTGGAAGACCTGAAACCTTCATGCAGCAGTTCAGGCTAACTGGTGAAACTGTCCTTGGCCCTGGGGGAAAGAACTCCTTTGGAGACACTGAAACTGTAGTTCTTATCACCTGCAGCCAAACAACTCTGTTTGGGTTTGAGAAAAATCCAATCTAAAATGCTTAGCTCTTGTTCATATTCTGCAGGTTGAAGTCTACATTTCATACCAGAAATCAAAGCAAAGGAGTATTTACTCTTTCCATTTCCTCCTGTAAAGCTGATTTTTAACACCTTCCTGCTTCAAAGCAGAATTTAATGTATTGGTCAAAATCCAAACATTTTCAGGGGCTGGATCCAGCCGCCATACACCTGGCAAAGCTGTAGACTTGCTGCATCACAGTTTGTGTGTACTATACCTTGGAGTACTGTTGGGTTGGAAGAGGGGTAAATGCAGGTAGCTCTTAGCTCAAAACTCCTAATCCCCAGTAAATCTCCAAATGAAGAGCTAGTCAGAAGTCTGACCTTTTTTGCAAGCAAAAAATTGGGTCATATATAATTCTGAGTGCAAATTTATGTTTATTTTTCTGGGCCAGATTAAGTATTTTCTCCTGTGTACCTGACTAAAAGACAGATTAAAAGATTCATCCAGTGACAGTTTTTGAAAACTCCTCATAAATGCCTCACAACTATAGAGCTAAAATGAAGAATCTGGGAAAGACTTCTAGTAGGAAGTGAAGCAAGCACTATGGAATATGAGACCAATGAACTGCACATATGCTCAGTGAGCTTTACCAGTCTTCTATGGTTTAAAAACATCAAGTTAATTTATCTGTTAAAACATCTATTTGCTGTTTTTCTTCAGGAATATTGTTAATATATTAATTACCCCATGAAAGAAATTACAACTACACTTGAGCTCAGTTATCTGATTAAAATTAATAAATTTCCTTTATTTAAAAAAATAAAAATAAAAAATAAACCCTTCCCCTGTATCTAGGGAGCCAACAGGTCTTTCTTTTTACTCATCTAAGAAAGAGATTCTTTCAGAAAGCCAGAGAGTAGCTATATTCTACACATATTTGTTCTCTGTGTGACCAGAAGTTATAAGAAGCACTTGCAAGCTCCCATTATTAGGAGCACTGATAAATCACCAAACAGTGGTTGGAGAACATCAAATAAATTGTTTGTGCTCTATTTCATTGTCTCAGAGGGGACTTCTATCAGCTGTTGCCTTTAAGCACCAAGCTCAAGGAGCTGTGATATTATCACTGTGCTACCTGCATTATTATACACTGAAGCAGAGACTTTAAATTTGTCATGGCCCTCCTGGGAGCTTAGACATATCTCCCATAAAATTTTATTTCCATACACTGCAATCTCTGTGAAATCTCTTTCTATTGCTGTGATGCTTTTTTTAGGAGAGATAAGCAATTGAATTTCCTCTTCAAGGTGTGCACTTAACTTGAAAGTTAATACAGATCAACAGCCTGCCCATTTTTACAGTGGATCCCATTTATTGGATGGACATCACCTCTCAGCTCTTGCCAAAAGGGTTGGAACACATCCAAGAACCAACTGTGCTCACACCACACAGGCACAGGCTCCCTGCTCCAGCCAGCCAGAGGGACAGGCCAATCCCTGCAAATTAGTGGAGCTTTAGCATTTTGTCTTTTGTGACTATCTTTGAAATTCTCTCATGGCAGGTTCAGTGCACTGTACTTGTCATTTAAGCATTTCATTAACCATAGGGTAAATCCTGCTCTGTGAACTAAGTGCTGTATGCTTCTTCCTGCCCTGGCACTTCCTTTCAGAGACATGCATTACCTGAAGAACAAAGCATAGTTTTTAAATAAGTAACTGTTGCAAGCAGACAGATTGTTAGGAAATAAGTGGCTTAAATGAATGTTTCATCCTATAAACACTTAGTCAGAAGCCTCAGTCAGAATTTGTATCATTTTCTTTCTACTACAGTAAATTAACTGAGACACAAATTATTCAGAGAAAAACCTTCTTAGTTCTGATGTTCAAAGTCTGTTTGGTTTTCATATCTTTTACAATTCCAGCAAATCTCAGCACCCTTATACATGTTAAATAGTTATACAATATTTATAAAGTTCTTTAGAAAAGAAAAAAATTAATTACAGATTTTTTTCTTTCCTTCATCATTACTCTGTCCTAGCTATATCCCAAAGCAAACAGCAGTATCCGTTATATTACTATATTTCCATTATTATTCTGGAGCTGGGAATATGCAGTCACATATTAAACCTAGCTATGCAGAAGCAAAATAAAACAGATGTTGCTCTTGTATTTGTATTTGAAATTGTAGTAATCTGCTTGCAAACTGCTCCCATTGCATTAAAGTGCTATATTTAAAAACTGTGCAACCCTTTTCAAAGGAAGCACTGTGAGGAGATGGCAGCTCCTGAAATCTCAGCTTGATAGAATTTTAAACTGTTTAGAATTACTCTGGCATATGAAAAAAAGCTCCAAAGTGCCCATGGCTTTTCTGGAGCTAAAAAATACTGGGGGAAAAATAAAGACCTGGGGATCAGTTCTGTAACTGCCAAGATTTTCAAACAGTAGCACTGAGTAGCCCAGCATTCTCAGCAAGAATGCAACTGACTCAAGTCAGTATTTCTAGAAAAAAAACCCAACAAAACAAAATGCTGTCACAAACTCAGGGCTGGTGGTGGGGAACCTGTTGCTGAGGTGAGTATAAGTCTTTGATCAGTATAAAACCATTGAAGAAAACATGCAAGCCAAGGCTTGCTTGTGTGTAGTATGACATGTTAAACACTGGAATTACTCATGGTGCAGAAGCCTCCCCTCATATACTGAAGGATTAAGGCAGGAGGTATTTTTTCCATTTATTAAAGAAACATATTTGCTGGGGATTTTTTTAGTGCCAGCTTCTTAGTGAAGTGTGGGTAAGGAGACTGGAAAACGGGTACAGAGAACAATAATGCTTTTTCCTACTCTTTAAAACTGCCCCATAACTAGTAATACATCAGGGTATGTATTTTGTGACTATAAACTTTGTATCACATGAAGACAGGATCTATGCTTAGCCTTTACTGATTACACTCTGCTATTAAATGAACAATTTATAAGGCAGAGAGTTTTGCGATACAAGTCCTTAACGCAAGATGCTGTTGGGGACAGCCCTTTCCCTGTCCCACCTGGTCTACTCACACAACATGCACACAAAGTGGTCTGACTGTTCTCTGCTCTCTACAAACATGGAGGCACCGCCCTCCTATCAGAGGATGAAGCAACCAAAATTCACCGAGCTTGGAAGGTGGAGATTACAATTTCAGTCACCCTGAGCCAACACTTGTTCAGTGTGACTAAGAACATTTATGAGCTAGTACCACTTTCTTTCAGCTAACACACCTAAGCATCACTGAAGATGCAACAAAGTATGACTGTCAGTATCAAAGAACAAGGCTGTTAGCTTGCTATGTGGCATTATGTTTATTTATGAAAATGAAAGCAGCAAAATGTAAATGTTAGACTTCATGTGAAGGTACATAATATGAGAATAAATTTAATTAGCTGGTCTAATCAGAGGGGTAACTTAAATTGTAACACGCAGCAACTCCATCTCCCAGTGCTCTAATCTTTGCTATTTATTGTGAGGAAACAAATTAGATTTTCTACCACCAACTACTTTTTAATAATCAAAGCAAAATAATTCATGCAACGTGTAAGTCATCATAAAACAATTCAGCAGATGTAGCAAAGATGATAAAAGGCTTCTTTGTGCACAATATTTTGTACGTCATTTTAAGAGATGGTCTTAAGAGCAAAACTTCATGTGTTGCAATTTGTTAGCTATTTCATTCTTACAGCTCATTTTCAAGGAGGTTCTCAAATCCTGCAGTGAAACTGCTGTAGTATTTTTTTATATTCTTTTAGAACTATATAATGACAACTCAAAGCAATACTTTTTTAACTCTGATCTTAGATGCCGGGCATAGTTGAAGAGAAGTAACTTGTAACTTCTATTTTTGAACGTAAAATGAAGCTACCATTAGATACTGTAATAATAAACATTATTGCTATTACACATTCATTATTACATATTACACCAGCCTAGGTCTGCCATGTCTTTGTACTGAAACGCAATTGAATTTTCTCTTTCATACACATGGAGAAATCTGCTCGATTTCCACATGGAGCAAGAATTGGTGGTGTGAGGTTTCTAACATGTCTCTCTCATGAAGACTGGGGGTTGGGATCCCATCACTATATGCCAGCCATCTGTAGTTGGCAATGCATTGTCCTTGCAATAATTTCATTCTCCTTGTGATTCATTCCTTGGTGTTTTACAACTAATTCAGCTTTATGGTTCCTTCCTCTGTCTCCTTCAGCATTTGCTCATGTGTGTTTCTGTCCTTTACCGTTCTACACTTCTGGCTATACCTCCCTGCATCTGCAGTATAAGGACTCTGGGTCACTTGTCTGATGTTTCATTTTTCATTTGATTTGCATCAAATTTGTTACACACAAGAATGGTGCTATTAAAAAATAGCTCTAAGGTGATTAGCTATTGAACTGGATAATAAATGTCACTAGTCTTTTCTACAGAATGATGGTATTTAAGCAAAACAAAAGGAATAGTGTGCTTATCTGGATAAGGAATTTCAAGTCCACTGACTTTGCTTTGAAAGGAATTTCTCATCTTCTGTGTCACTAGATGTGATTGTATAACAAGTCATACCTTCTTGAGTGGAATTTATCTTTTAAAATTACCAGCACTAATGACAGCTATATCCTGCTACAGTAAATGTCTCATGAACTGCTAGCTTCTAGTTGCCATGAATTGCTATCTTCATTTGAAAGACGGTTTCTCATGAAAAATATGTGCAGCCTTGCAAATAGATGTTTAATGATTCTTTGCATTTTTGTTATCTGGGCACTGTGAGATAGCTCCTGCAGTGCATGAGGTGATGTGTATTAAGAGGTAACCTAAGTCTCTGCTGAGTAATAATATTAAAATTTCCAAGAGTCTTATCTTTTCACTGTATGCCGATTCTTTCTTGGCAGCATTTCAACCAATTTCGTGGTCCATATCCCTAATAAGGCCTATCTGAGTTTCACAAAGTGAGATGTCAGCTGCAGCCTTGGAAGCCTGGTCCTGCACATGGCTTGAGCCTTTTTCCATTGTTTCCTCTTACATATATCTGCAGTTATTATCTGTCATCTAAGACCAGCCTGCTCCCCTCATTTAGCTACACACCTGAAAAGAAAGTAAGTACACTTCTGTATACCTCCTTCATTCAAGACTTCTACAGGATAATCAAAGTCTTGCTTCTCCCTTACCTTCAATTATCAAAGGCTGAATGTGTCAACTCTTCTACACTCCCACTAATTTAGATACCATTACTCCATAACACCTGGAACACCTGCCCAGTCTGTACATTTGACTTATAAAGTAGCATGAACTATATGGGAGGAGCTGATCAACTTGATTGTTATTTAATAGTTGTTTTGCAGAAATCCCTACAGGCATTAATTAAGATCAAGGTGCAAAACACTCAGAAGACTTACAGTGAAAAATAGTCCCAGTCCCAGAGAATTCATAATTCACTTCATAGCAAGTTACAAGAGGTAGAGGTGATAAATTAACTGTAGGGAATGTCCAAGCATTTTCTGGAGAGCATGGATCATTTTCATGTATATATTTACAAACACAGGTATGCTCATGTTGCTGGAGATGTTAATTTCTATCTAATCTTAAAAGTACCTCCCTGATGTCATAAAACTCTTCTTCCAAAAAAATGCATAATCTACAACATTCCAACTCCTAGTGTTGGATATGCTGTACCTTAGAAGAATATTAGTTCTGTACCCTTTTCTAGGGCACCAAAATATAATGTAATGACTGCTTTAAAGCAGAACAAGAGATAAAGGCAAGCTTTATACATTTTATATTTAAAATTAAAATACCTCCAATAAGGGTTGGAGCTGGGCAATATCCATCCTCGTGGAATTAATTGTAAAATGTGTTATTATAAAGCTGTGTAAAGTTTGAACTGATCTTGGTAACAATCAGACATTACAGTCTAGAAGACTGTAATATCTAATAGGCTTATTTTTCCATTAAAAATAGGGGATAGTTAATTTCGTAGGTGGAGATAAAGGTCGATTTGATTTATTTCAGCTTGTCAAGTTTTATGAATAAATCTATTATCTCCAGTAATATTCCTTAACAAGGTATTTCTAGCTGGTTTCCTCCAATTTAAAATTACTGAAAACCATTCATGAAATAATTAAGGCACACTTTTACTGTCACTATAAATGCCTTTCCATTAGCTTGCATGCTGTGCAGTTCTTTATGTTATGCAAAAGTAGTGTAAAAAAATTGCCAAATCAGAAAGCTTACCAGTTAGCCTTAGGGCTAGTAACTTGCCCCTCCTTTCCACAGAAGTAAAATCACCTTCCTACACAAACAGGCCATTTCCTCCAAAGAAAATCATCTGCAAGACCAGGATGTAAATAACTAACAATAATAAAAGCAGTGAAACATGAATTTCAGATGTAAGCAAATTAGAATTTTGCTATTTTTAGTAGGGCTACAACGGGTATCTTAAAATTTTCCATAACATTGCCTACAGCACACAGTGGATTATTTTGTTGCTATTATATGTCCCTTTACTATTAAATTACATTTTTTTAATAAGAAATTCTGTGATTTAAAATAGAGAGTACAATGCTTTCAAAAGGGAAAAAAAGAAATATGATTGCCTGAATATGCGTATCATTTCATCCCTTTTCAGCAGCCACACCAAGATATCTCAAAGTTCTCTAGAAAAAAAAAGGCAAGACTGATATTGAAAATGACCTTTTTCTCTTTTACTGGAGCCCAGCTGGTCAAAGACCTGTATGGTTGCCCTGAGAAGCTGTGGCTGCCCCATCCCTGGAAGTGTTCAAGGCCAGGTGGGACGGAGCTCTGAGGCACCTCGACTCGTGGAAGGTGTTCCTGCCCACAGCAGCGGGGTTGGACTAGATCATCTTTAAGGTCCCTTCCAACCCAAACCATTCTGTGATTCTCTGATTGCAGTACAAAGTGGAGAAACTTGGACTGGTAGGCTAGAGTAGTTCAATAGCTTTAGTTACCAGTTAAACATATTATCAAAAAGACCGATTTATTAAATTTTTATCTAAGGGTTATAGATGACTTCTGTAGTATGTTCTGCTCATAAGCCAGTTTCTAATCCTTCTGTGTGCTGTTTTACACTGGACTGGTGTACAGGCAACATCAACCATCTGCATTGCCACAGCTGGACGAGAACGACGGTGGCAGAGGCAAAACGGGGAAAAAGATGTGGGAAGGCACGACGGCAAGACAGCAAAAGCATCTGAGACAAAGGACTCCTCCAGGCCTCCTCGAAAACCTGCAGGCTCTGGAAACAGTAAATGTGTTCTCAGACATTAGTAATTAGTTCTGGGAAAGAGTTCACTGCTCAAACCCGGCTGCGATATTAAAATAAAGAATAACTTAGCACATCCCTGTGCTGTGGGAAACATTCGCGGTAACTAGGCTAAGCGCCGTGCGTGTCCACTGAGACCCGAGCGCTGCTGCCACCTCCGTGTGCCAGGCGCCCACGGGGACCGCCTCCTCCCCTCCGTTATTCCCGGCTCCTCCCGGTCCGTGCCTCCCGTTTCGCGGGGACCGGCGAAAGGCAGGCACAGTACGCGAGGTGAGAGCCGGGCCCTGGGGATCTGTGTTCGGGTAATAAGTGCCACCACTCCCCGAACACTCCCCCGACGGGCCCTCACCTGATCGGGCTGCTCCCGACGGCGCCGCCCGGAGCGCGGCCCAGCCGAGCCGCAACTGCGCGCGCAGGAGGCACCGCCCAGCGGCCCCGGGCCAGCGGGGGCGGGGCCACAGCGCCAACACCCAATGAGCGCACGGGAGCCTCAGCAGGCGGGTGGAGTGACAGCAGCCACACCCAATGAGCGCACGGGGCCA
>JAWWMP010000081.1:26952999-27030926 GCA_035047865.1 Dendrocincla tyrannina
AGGCGCGGGGCGGGCGCGCGCGGGGCGCGGGAGCCGCAGTGGCGGCGGGGCCGGGTCGGGCCGGGCGGGCGCAAGGACCGACGGACGGACAGACAGGCGGCCGTGTGCCGCTGCCCGCGGCCGCCCCCGCAGTCGCCCCCGCAGTCGGAGCGGCGGCGCTGTGTCCAGTGCGAGCGGAGCAGGGTCTGACGCCCTTGTGTCGTTGGCAGGATCCGAGCGCAGCCGCGGGAGCCGCCTCTGGTCGTGGCAGCCTGCTGTCACCTTCCCTGCTGGCAATGGGGAATGGACTCTCGGACCAGACGCCGATCCTCTCCAGCCTGCCTTCCTTCCAGAGCTTTCACATCGTCATCCTGGGCCTGGACTGCGCTGGAAAGACGACGGTACTCTACAGACTGCAATTCAATGAGTTCGTCAACACTGTCCCCACTAAAGGATTTAATACGGAGAAAATCAAAGTGACTCTGGGCAACTCGAAGACGGTCACTTTCCACTTCTGGGATGTGGGCGGCCAGGAGAAGCTGAGGCCGCTGTGGAAGTCGTACACAAGGTGCACCGATGGCATCGTGTTTGTAGTGGACTCCGTCGACGTTGAGAGGATGGAGGAGGCCAAAACAGAACTTCATAAGATTACTAGGATATCAGAGAATCAAGGAGTGCCTGTCCTTATCATTGCTAACAAGCAGGACCTGAGGAACTCTCTCTCCCTTTCTGAAATCGAGAAAATGTTAGCAATGAGTGAGCTGAGTTCCTCGACACCCTGGCATTTGCAGCCTACCTGTGCAATCATTGGAGACGGACTCAAAGAGGGACTGGAGAAACTACATGATATGATAATTAAGCGAAGGAAAATGTTGAGGCAACAGAAAAAGAAGAGATGAGTTCTATTTTGACCCTTCTATTTTAGAGTAGTTACATGGTCAAAATTTGACGTAAGACAGCTTCCAAACCCGGGCCTGCCTGTTTGGATGCCCTTAAGCTTAGTTATGTTAAACAATCAGTTGCACAACCTTGCTGTGTGGAAGGAAGGCTGTGCAGTTGTAGATCTTTATTTTTAGGGGTTTTTTTCAACTAGTCTCTTCGGAGTTTTATGGCTCTGTATTATTTCAGAAGCCCTAATAGATGATGTAACGCGATCAGGAAATGGATGTCTAAATAGCCAAATAAAACGAGGGTTTTCTGCTTAGTGTTGTACTCATATGTTTGAGGGTGCCCTCTGCAAGCAGTTTGCGTTGAAGGTGTTTGTGTTTTTAAACTTTCAAATGCTCGTGAGTGCTTAGGTGAACACTATACAGCTTTAAAAACATGTATGAAGCTAGTAACCCATAATTTCATTGAGGCTGTTTTTTACCTTGTTTGGGGATTTCTCTGAAAGCTTGGCCACATGGGTAGGGTTTTGTTTTTTTTTTTAATTTGGCACTTTTTGAAATTAAATCATGTTCAGGTCAAGGAGTTGAAATTTCAAGTGCTGTGGATTCTTCAACTGATAAAGACTGATAAGTAAAAAATGTAAACAACACACTGGAGCATGAAAAAGTGGTTTCCCAACATACAGCATGTTTTTTGGTATGTAAGGGTTCTGTTTTTTAGAAGTAGCAATTAATCACTATACAGCGCTGATCAGGTTTAAATTGTTCCTCAAAATTAGTAACTTATTTCTGAATGGTATTATGTCCTCCTAGTACAAAAGCAAAAGTCAATGAATTGCAGTAAAGGGGCTATAGAGAACAGCTCTGGCTGCTGTGGTTCTAACCAGTGTGGCATTCTTCGCTCTACTGGTAACTTTCTTGGCAGTATAACAAAGTAAAGATGAAGTTAAAATTAGTAGACCGCATCTTGTATCTCCCCAAAACACCCTATTTTATTAAAGTGGTATTGCTATGTCACTTTCAACGTATGCTTTTTTTATTGTGACTCTTACAGTATTTTGTGGTTAGGAATGTAATAATGCTTTATACACTCAAACATTAGACTCTACCGGGGGCAGGGGTGGTGGGGAGGGGAAGGGGGAAGAAGATTTTCAAGACGGGCCTGTGTTCTGCTTTAATTATGCTTTAAGCTGTTCTTGTTTACAGAGTGTGCAAACAGTGTTAACTGGGCAGGATAGTGCTTGACGGAAAAGGGAGGGTAGTTTTTCTTACTGGTACAGAGCTTCAAGTGACTCTCTAGATACTTGGTTGGCAATTAAAAGGGCTAAAACAGAGCCTCGATTTTTAAGACTAACTTTAGTGGTGCTGTAAAAGTTAGATTATCTTTAAACTTTTGTTGGAAATACCGGATTAAAAAAAAGTAAAAATAGCAAAATCTATTTCCTCCTCTCAACCAGCAAAGTAATACATTTTTCTTCTGCTGCCATGTATCAGGAGGAAGAGAGCTACAAATCTGAATGTCAATTGATGTAACTTAGCTATGTTTTAAAAAAAAAAAATCAAGCTTTTTAACCAGCAGCTGTTCGGCCAGGAGGTAACAAAAAATGCACTTTAGTGTCTTTAGTAACTGAAAGTGACAGCTGTTTGGGTTTTTTTTATGACATCTTGGTCCTTTTTGAATAAACTGAAGTAGCTTCCAGTGGAGCTTTTGTATGTTGGTTATATATGTACCTGCACTGGTGACATTGTAAGTCACTTACTCAAGTAATGTCTATATTTATAGAAATGTGGATGACTTCTTAAACCTCAATAAACAAATCAAAACAAACCTGCAGAGAGAAGGTGTCTGACTTCTTGTACTGCAGTGGTACATTCTCATTGACCTCTGTGCACATCGTTCTGCTGTTATTAGAACCAGTATTTCTGTTGAAAACCAAAGTCTTATAAATATGGTGAGGTTCATAAATGCCATGGTGTTAGAAATTGGAGGTATCTCATTGAAAACTTAAGATCAGTGGCATGTCTGTATATTCACAGAAGAAATACTAGTTGCAGTGACTCCAAAGTGATGGATCTTGTATAATTTGAAAAATCTTTTATATAGCCGAACCTCTTTTGTGTTATGTGCAATGTTTAATAGGCAATGCTGGGCATATATCACATGTACTCACAGGTGGTACTTGATTTAGTGTCTTTAAGCTCATGTATCTGAAGCTGTCTGAGGGATTCACGTGTACTTAAGCCCTGGATGAATTTCCTCCTTGGATTTTACAGCAGTGAGTAGCATGTGTCCAGATGGGAACCTTCTAATTAGTTTCAGGACCCAAATATAGACAAGATGACCTTTGTTTAGTCTGCAAGTGAAAATGGCTAAGTTTGAAAAAGAATATCCAATCGTGTCTCAAAACCCTGATATTTTCATTTCTGTTTATGTAACCAATGGCACATCAAAATGTAGGTTGCTATTAGTCTGGAGGAAAAAGCTGTATTAGTGATGCTGAGCCCTGTGAATTTGGGATGTAACTGGTATAATCTGGCTAATATTTTCCTTCCTATCAGATGTACTATACTACTAGGCTAAGGCTGGTGAGATGGCAGGCTGGCTGTCTGTACCCATTAAACAAACTGTGATACCAAATACTAACTGCTTCGTTTTCAGTATTCATTAGGCTTCTATTGGGAATAGTTGAAAAGACATACTGCTTAAAAAAAAAAAAAATTGTATTTTGTTTTGCATATTAAACATGCTAGTGTTTTATGTGGTGGCAGTCTGCCTAAACTCTTCTATGCATAAAAACAACAGTGAATGATTTTAATTACAAACTTGTGACTGATATGTACTCTAGCACTCTGGAGAAAAAAGAGAAGGTGGAGGGTAGTGTTTCTAAAATGTTATGGTTGTTAGTGTTAATACTGACTTGGAAGTAGCAGACTTTGGGGGATGAGTTTTACTTTCAAGCTATATCTTTATCTGTACTGGAACTGTTTTGCTGCAATTTTACAGTAACCATTCTGAGTACAATATATAAGTGTAGCTGTACCTCTGAAACTGTTTTATATCGCTATGACAAAATCTTCAACTACAAACAAAACGGTGATTGCACTAGAACATTCAGTATCTTACTGATTGAGTTTCTGCTGCCACAGTCCTGCCAACCAGGGTTCACTTTCTTCTGTAGGACTAGTTGTCAGTTCTGGCCTAAATACTGGTATGTGTAAGAAAATCTTTAGAGGAGCTAAATAAGCAGGTGTGATTTTGTTACAATGCTAGAGTCACTCATCTTAAAATTTAAAATACTGTTTGCTGAAAGGGCTACACATGATTCTCTGTTCTTCAAGATTCTAGGTAAATATCTTAAGCTGATTTAAGGAGGTAAGGAATTGCATTTAAATTAGTGCAGCACTATTGAACAAACCACAAAATCTTGTAACCGTATCACTGTTGGTTTTGCTTACAAAAGTTGGTATGGCATTCCCTCAGCTGTTTATGCACGTGCAAGCGTTTACGGTTAACCAGCCTTCAGGATCTGGTCTCTGTTTTCTTGCTGCATAGCTGTGTGTTAGCTCAGGACTGTTTCAGCTTGGAAAGATAATGTAGGATGGTGACATTCCTTCAGGTTCTAACATCACTTTTAAGTTGCATTACACAAAAAACACGTGTTTTCAGCCAGGTGATAGGTGAAACATTTCTTGTTTCAAATTTTTGTTTTACTGAGACGTGATTGATCCTTTGTGTGGAAAGCAATACCTGCAGCCAGTCCATCGTTCGCAGCCTGATGTTGGTGCTTCTGTACCACTTCACACAGCACTTCGGTCGTGCAGGAGTTCATTACCCAGGACTCTGGCCACAGAGCAGAGAGGAGCTGAAAGCAGTCAGACCCCTGCAGATCAGAGTGAAGGCAGTTCTGCCTTCTTGGCGGGGTTACCTTCATCTTGAATCATTTGTTTACAAATAGCAGGGTGTTAATTAGTGTCTGGCTGAAACTTTTTGTTGAGAACTGAGTGTCATTCTTGACATGGGAGGAGGATTTAGTTACTACAAAGGACTTGGTAATAGAAAACAACAGGCAATCTTATCCACTATATATATATGTAGGGCACCAGCCTTGACATGCAGTCTTGAGTCAGCTGTCAGATTGCAGCACATGAAGGCTAGCAAATGTTTGTGCTGCCTAACTTCTGAGAGAGAAATCTAGGCATGAATCAGTGCTTATAGGATCAATGTTTTCACTTTATTGGTGGGTGACTCATCTTTTGAGAGGGTCACAGTTTACGGCCTGCTCTGTAGATTCGTGTCCACAAGCCAAAACAATCCTTTTTGCTGCTGGGAGGGATGTGTAGGGAGATGCTTGTTTAGGCTGAGGGATGAGGAAAGCATTTTTTTATTTTTTTTTAATCCTGACTGACATAGGTGTGTGGAGGCCTGCCCCTCGTGCTGCTCTGCAGGCTGTGATTATTTTTAGGAGCAGTATGAGACTGTGGAGCTGTGTGAATAAGCTGAAGGGAAATACACAGCTTGGCTTCGCAGCAGGGTGATGCCGGGTGTTGTCACGTGGGCTCCCAGGGCCACTCTGCCTATGTGAGCACAAACTAAAGGGCCAATACATAGCTGGTACCTTACCTTTCTTTAAAGCATTAGTCAGTCTTCTTATGCCAGCTGTAAAGAAGCAAAAATGCAGTTTTGAAGATCTAGCTGAAAAAAGTCCCACACAGCAAACGAGGGTGTCCTGTTCTATTGTGGAGTGAGCCGAGGGAGTGGTGGGTAGGTGATGCAGCCTGCTCACCACAGGGCTGGGTAGTCACTGATTTTATTCAAAGTCAAACCTAAAATCTAAGGAGAAAAAGTAGGCAGGGAGGCTAGACAGTACTTCTAGGCTAAATACCTGCTTGCAAACAGCTCTGAAAAGCGAGAGACAACAGTCCCTGGCCTTTGAAGATTATGGTTTCTTTGTTCTAGCTATATTTACACAGCTGCTCCACCAGAATTAAGAGCTAAAGATGACAGAATAGTTCGAAAGGAGAAGGTCAAGTACAGTTGTTGGCTGTGGGGTGTATGGAGGGAGAGAAGATTTGAAACTGGTTTTTCCCATATTTTCAAGACACATTGAGCCCTAGGAAACAGAGGTGCTTTTAGACTGCTTAATTGATTCAAAATCTTTATTATTTTATGCATTGCAGTTTTCCTATTGCTGAAATAAAACAATACCTCATTTAAGAAAGCCACCTAATCTCTGCATTAATCTCCGAGTCCATTGATAAAAGAGAAGGCTAGCAGGGTTGTTGAGCCTTGTAAAATGTGCTCAGGGTTCCTGACTGGCTCACAAGCTGCTGTATTTCAAGGTCCTTTCTAAAAATAACAGAATTATGGAATTTAGGTCAAGCAAGATAAAGGTGTGAAGCCTGATATCTCAGACACTAACTACACATAGTCCAGAGGTACCATCAACCCTGTAACCACATGTCTTCTGTTATCATTTTGTGAATGATAATTTAGGGTATTTTCCTTTGGAGCATAACATTTTCATCCCTTACCTGTTTCAGTGTCGTTTGCCCTGGAAGTTTTAACAGGATTGTGTGATATTGGAACATCACTGAATTGGGTGTCATAAGGATGAATTTGTAAATGACGGTCAGGAAAGTGTGTTCACCTTTGCTTCAGTGACTTGGTTAGCTAAAACCAGTCTTTTTGTAAAGCAGGCTTAATATGAACAGAGATGATCTAAAAGAGAGAAATTTTCTAACAATAACTTGATTCTAACACTAGCTGAACACAGGTGGTCTTATAATTATTGCATGCTGTTGAAGCCGTGGGCTGCTGCTGTTTTCTTGACACCAGTTGCACAATGATCTCTAAGATGCCTTCAACCATTTAGAGGCAATGAGTGTAAGGTCTCTGTGGTAATTCTGAATATTTATATCCATGATGTATATTTTTAGCTATCTACTTGAGGTGTTTCTGTGGGTCAGTTTAGTTTCTCATTGGACTTTGATTCTTTGTGAAGCATAATATATCAATGTCTCTGCAAAGACAGTTTATTCCTATTTGTTTCCTGTTATAAGTGATACAGTAAAATGGGAATCTATGGATTTTTAACAGTATTGCTTCCCTTGAACTCCAGGCATTGAATTTCTATTTGAATCAGACATATATATATATTCCATTTTTCTTGTTTATACTGTAATTTGTATAGGAACTGAATTTTGCTAACCTTAGAAAGACCAGCCTCTGATTTTAATTAGCAGAGGAAATTGACTTGTACATTTAAAGTCACTGTAATTTAACTGTAATCAGTCATGTTACACTGGAGACAAATGTGATTCATGGACTGAGCCCACACTGATGCTTTCTGACAGCTCTCCTATTGCCACATCAATAGACATCCCTCACTGTGTCCTGTGGTAGCACTGGTACCAGCAGTGTTTCTACACGGTTCAGCAACTGTGTTTCTGCCACTCTGTCATGAAACTTCATTATATACAATGTTTGCTTATGTCCTGCTATTGCTGTAATTGTGATGGGACACTGAAAAAATTCTGTACAAAAACTCAGATGTACACTGCAACTTTAAAACAAATACGTCAAAACATGTAATTCAGTGCTAAAATACCAGTCTTAGTGCTGGAAACTGGAAGATTGGTACATTCAGCCCAGGCACGGAGTGTTGGTCATTTTCTCCTTTAAAGTCTTTTCATCTATATGTAAAACAAGAACCTCATAGTTGCTCTTACATTTAAATTCATGCTTAAAAGTGCTGGGCAATATTAAGATATTACAGAAATACAGTGAAATTGAAAGTAGAGGAAAGACTATAACACTAATTCAGATTCTCTGATTGACTTGCAGCATAATTGGGTTCAATAGTTATGCATCAGATCATACTATTTAAAAAATAATTTGAGAGCTTAAAAATACAAGTTCACCATCATGTATTATCTCTGATCATATGTGCTTCAGCTTCACAGAAAACAAAAATATTACCATAGTTGCAAAAATAATGTATTTCATATACTTCAATGAATATTCATAAACTGGATTGGTTTATGAATACCTGATATTTGTTTGCATTTGACCAAACCATTAAGCAAAACAACTGAAGATTATTTGGTTTTATGTTTAAATTAAATTGAGATGAATATATGGTCTTCCAAATCAGGCATATAAGCGTTTTCAAGTAAAGGTGATTTTGCAAAGATCTCGAGTTAAAATAACATATTGTCTTAAAATAAGCTTTTATTTGGAATAGTTACAAAAATGACTGAAAATGCATTTGAAAAGATAGCATTATTTTATATAGTCCACTGAAAGAAGTATGTTAGAGTGATTTCAGACCTCAGGATTCAGAGGGTCTCCTGTTCTCACAGCCTTTCTTGGCTGTAATGAATCAGTCTGCACAGGATGTGGCTGCTAACAGATGATAATGCAAAGTGAAGGGCTGGGCCATGAAAAGCCCCAGGGTGGCTCAGCGTGGTGCTGAGTTCTCACGAAGAGCTGATTGCTTTCCAAAAATAAGAACAGGAACTAGGGCAGATAATCCATGTAAAATGCACTTTCCACCCTTACCCATTCACAACAATTTATTATTTTCAGTATTGTACAGCTTTACATGTTGATTACATACGTAATCAATCCAGGCACATACACCTACCTACACACTTCTGTTGTATTCTTGCAAACCCTGTTTGTGAGAATTTCTCTGGTATTGTTTTGTGGGTGTAACTTGAGAACCTATAAATAGATTCAGGTTTTTCCATCTTTTAAACCTAAATGTGACAGCAAACATGGCAACACTAGAAATATGATTCTCTGAAATGATTTCCTTTATTTTAGATCTTTCATTTTATTAGGATAAGGTAAGCTGGGCTGTTCATACTGCATGCGAACCATGCTCTTGTGGTGGCATTACCACTGCTCAGAGTTCTGGTTGTGTCAGCACCTCTTTTATAAATATAGATCTTTATTTCACAAGCTTAATAACATAATAAGCCTTAAAATTTCATACTTGTCTGGAACTTGGCACAGATGATTAATTTTGCCTTTTAGCACATTAAAAAAAATTTGTATTAGAGGGAAATGTAAATAAACAAAAAATAAGCTTATTGTGTTTTGTTGCAATTTCTATCTCAAAGTTAATTTTGTTTATTGAAATGAAATGTTGTGAACTCATAGTTCCAAAGGGAAACCTTTGAAATTTTTTTCTACAGTTAAATGTTGCAATTGTTAGCATTTGCAAATCAGGACTACACACAACCCACAAACTTGAGGAGCTCGTTCATGGTGAGTGAAATTCTCTCATCAGTGTCAGTTGTAGAACTGGACGTATACAGAGAACAGAAACGTGAATGTGTCTTTCCTTAGTTTCTTTAATATGTAATTTCAAGTCCTGTCATTCATGAAGTACATTTTCTTAACAGTAGTGTTGTGTAAAAGTAAATCAAATGCAGGATTTTCTCCATCTTGTGAAAAAGAAAAATCCCATGCTTGTAAAATTTCCAGACTGTTTTCTGAACTATAAAAAGAAAAAAAAAATGAACAAAATTTCCAGACTGTTTTCTGAACTATAAAAAGAAAAAAAAAATGAACAAGCTCCTTTCTCAGTAGAAGTGCTGAATCTTTTGATGTGTACTCATCCCTTCTGGATAACCATGAAATTATCCTGAGGGCTACTAAGGGCATAGCTTGCCTGGGCATAATATTTTCTTGCATAGATGCACATTTTTCTCTTAAAGGTAGAATTAATACAGGGATCCTGTATTAATGATGGCTTTAGTTTGACCTAAATCACTTCTGGCTTTTTCCTTATATATTCACTTAAGCCTCTGCATAGGGGGTATAGAATCCAGCTGTTTGAATCTGCAATACTGTATTCTTGCTTTGCATTCATTTCATGTGCACATACATGCCTTCACAAAGCAGCTCTTGCACTTCCTTACCAGGGAGCATTGATCTGCTCAGAGGACTAGACATAATCTCCACTCTTGCTTTGCCTGACCAGTTTTATAAAGGGCACAAACCCTAGACAGTTGGGAAAAAAAAAATCTTTTTTTCTTATGTCAAATGCTTTGGGACAATTTTAGAGTACCCTCCCGCTCAAACTAATTTCCTATGGGAAGTTTACCACACCTATAGTGCCCTCACAGGCACAGTGCTGTGTGTTTTTAGTATAATACAGGCACAGCACTCAGAATTCATTTTACTTAATATTAGACCTCTAAAAATTAGGCATTCTTGTCCAATTTATGCATCTCTAGGTCTTTTAAAAGTTCATCTATGCTATGATCCATCTTAATTCAGTAGTATCTAAGGCAGGTCAGATAAATTGCCATGTGTTGTGACTTGTTTCTGCTCTAAGAAAGCATAAGCTGATTAACTCAAATATAGACACCTGCCTTTTACACCAACTGTCTATATTTATATGTGAAATGATAGCCCCAAACCTGTGCCAGCTACTCTGTTGGAAAATGCAGGTGTCTGCCATTTGAAATCTGTGTCAATGTATGGCAGCTGAGAGCCTCATGCAATGCTTTGCCTTGGCACATCCACCCCAAGTGTGTTGCTCAATGGAAACACTATTTGCAGAAGGAAAACAGACCAATATATTAAATAATATATATTTAAAACAGTGCAGTGAAATATTTTATTTACCATGAAGACCACATTTCACAGTCCAGATATTCTCGTTAGAGAAATTGTAAAACAAATTACTTCCTCTAACAGTGTTTTACGGCTCAGTAAAGCTACTTGTGCATGCAAAGATAGCTTTTCCATTGAATTCAGTGGGTGTGAGATAAGGCTGTAGAGTTGTGCAACAAAACTGTCATCTAGAAAAGCTTTTAGGTATTAATTTTTTTTATTTTTTTTTTGAAAATGCAAGTAAATCCCTACCTGATCATTGATACTGTAATTGAATCTAGCAGCACCTGTGTCTGCTTCTGCAGGTGTTGAGAGTTGCAATCACTCTGGTTGTGACCACAGAAAGGCTACTGGCAACCAGTCCAAAATTATTAGAGGGTGAGACGGATTTGGTGAAAGGAACTTTGCTAGCTGGTTTTAGGACTGACCTTGGTGGAGAAACAAAATGTGAATAAGGAGCTCTGTAAGCAAAGGAAATTATAAACTACTATGGTGTCTCCAGGTTTCCTTCTGTCTAACAAGGTATGAGTAACTGAAAGCCTTTCTGGGGAGAACCTCCTGACTTTGGAAGGGGTATGAAAAAGGGGCTTCCTTGTCTCTGTGTTGTGAAAATTGTAATAGTTTAATGTTTTCTAAAGGATCTATAATGGTCAAACTTTTTGTTGCTTGGAGGGTTCAAAAGCCGCTACTGACATTGCTCGGGAATTACATATAACTTATTTCTTTCTTATTTATTTCGTTACTGAAATGTTTGGAACTTCGGCAGAGGGAGGAAGAGACCTTGAAAGTAGAGATTTTAGGATATAGTGTTATGAGCTTTGATTTTTAGTGAATGATTAAACTAAGCATGTTGTTTATTTCTGTAAGCTGGGGGGAAAGTGTGAGACTTTGTTTTGTTGAGGTAATTGCTTGATCTTAAAAGAAAGCAGTTTCTAAGGTTTACTGGGAGATCTGCATCCCCTAAATCACCATATCATCATTGAAAGCACAGCGAGGGTGTACCTCCTGGAGGCTTATCTCTGAAGTAAGACCAGGTGCTATGAGATCCTATTGGTTATCTCTAGTGAGAGAAGAACTGTACATAGTCTGCAAAGCAGATATTATCTGCTTCCCTAAACATCCTGTTCACTTTGTGTATTGTGTGAATGAAACTGGGTTGTGAAAATGTTGAAACTGGAACCGAGACTAGTGCTGGAAAGCTGCATTGTGCCTGATAGCTGGCTGTGTCTCTTCCACTGCAGATGTGCTTAGAAAGCCTTTACCTATTGATTCTCAGGCCCGTGGCAACAAATGAAAAATGCATAACAGAAAATTCAGCACTAGTAAGTGGTTGCACTGGCATTCAGAGTTTTCAGTCCTGAAGAAGAGGAGAATGGTGCAGGGGTCTGTTCTTGCAAAGGACTAGAGAACCAACAAGGCTACACTTAGATATTTTGGGTAGAGTGTTAAGGAGTTTTCCTGTTCCTAGGACTGGCAATCCAGCAAGAGTTCATCTAATTTCTAATAGGTAGATTGTTGGGCTATTGATTTCTTTTTGAGTGATTATTGCAAACTGAAAAGTAGAGATGTGGGAGCAAAGACTTAAACAAACCACTAAAAAAAACACGCAGTCTGCAAAAATATATGACAATGCTTGAGAGCTATTGTTAAAAAACCCCAAAACAACAAAAGAACTAAACAAACCATCACCACCTCTAGCCCCTCAAAACCCAGTTTATTTAAGGAGGAACTCCAAATTTTGTTTGGTAATAGTAAAACTTTACAGAGTGGGAGGTGGGGGTGGGATTTTGTGGGGCATTTTTTGGTGGCTTTTGTTTGTTTCATTTGGGTTGTTGGTTTGTTTGTTTGGCGTTTTTTCCGAGGTGTTTGTTTGTTTATTTTTTTGTTCAGAGTGAACTAAAGTTGTACTATTTCTATCAAGCCATTAAGTTCAGTGGCCTCCAGCAGTAAAGTTTCAGGGAAAATAGGGCTGGTGGTGAGCTAGTTGGCAAGCACAGGAGAGTTCCTTTCATTCAGCATCCTGAGTCAATATAGGTGTTGGGTTACTTTTGCTTTAAAGCCAGGGCTTGTGTGCTGGCAGCCAGGAATCTTTCTTTTGATAAACTCTCTTGGGAGTCCACCTTACCCAGCTTGGTGATGGGAATCCCCCAAACAGTGTGTTCTGTGCAATTAAAAGCTCTTACATGAGCTCTCAAAGTAGCTCACCATGAGTGAAGATCCAATCTGTGTATTCCCCCCTTATATCTCAGGCCCCTGTTCCCTACAGTTGATGGTGTTGGACTCTAATGCATTTCCATCCATGTGCTGTACTGCAATTCTGAAAAGCTTGATTCAAATCCTGATGTGGATCAAATAATCCCATATCCAAGCAGACTGCTGAATTTTCTCCCTTTCTTGTCTCTAAAGCTCTTGTCTCTTGGCTCTTTCTTGTCTTTAAAGAGCTCAAAGAGAACACTGAGGTTCTTCCTACTCTTCCATAAGGAAGGGAAAACTAGGATAGGATCTCTTGAGGAATATTTTTATGGGGAAGGTAGTAACTAATTTGTTGTTACCATGTTTGAAGAACCCTTTTGCTGCATTTCTTTGGTCAGCTCTCAGTGACACCTAGAACTAGAGATGGTCAGTACTGGTGCCCCTGTCTTTCAGAGCAGTGCCACCATCACTCTCCTTCGCCTGACCAGCCAGAGGCTTCATCTGACCTCGTGGGCTCCAAAATGTGTCATGTTGCTCACAATCTCTCCTGGGGAAAGTGATTAAAGCCACTCTGATGTGAGCTATTGCATAACAATAGTTGAACCATGCAATGTTTCTGTCTCTCCCAAGAACAGGTGGTGGGGTGGCCATCAGTGCTGGCAATTGGGGCCAATTGTGCACTGTGGTGCTCTGTTTCAGTTTGTGCTGGTTTGGTGAAATGGTCCATATTTTGCTAAAGTTGACATGGAAAGAAAGCAGTGAATACTTCTTAGGATTCCTATTTGGATACTTTCACTAGGGACTCTTGGGCTGATAGATGTTTGGAGAGGCTTTGGTTACAGATGGATCCTCTCCTCCAGGGGAAAGGAGAACAAAATGGGGGGAGAGTAGGGTCCCTCGGGGAGTCACTGCATCTGTGTGACTGGGATAGAGGTACTGCTCTGTCCCAGGCTGTATGCCAGTAACACCAGGTTGTCCTGCCTTTCCTTAGCATGGCCTCAGGTCTCCTGACTGTCCCTGTGCCAACATACCTGGAGTCTACCCTTAGTGTGCAGCCAAGTGCAGCTGCAGCTTGTGGAGGCAGCCCTGTGGTCCAAAGTCCTCTGCTCCTGCAGGGCTGTCATACCTCGGGAGGAGTGGGAGGGCCCAGCCTGTGTACTCAGTCCTGAGCAGTGTGATGTCTGGAGTGTAAGGGGATGAGCTGGGGTAGTGGCTGATGTGATGCTTCTGCCCAGCCTCAGTAGGTAGTGCTGGACGCCAACTCCATGCAGATTTTACTCTGTTGCATGGGGGATATTTCCTCAGGATTCTTGATAAGAGAAGGCAGATCTGCTCCTTCTCACTGCCTGTCCAAGGCACGTGGAGAGGTCTGGTCTGGGCAGTATGTACTTGACCTTTTTTCCTAGTGCTTCCACAAAACTCAGTGCTATTTCTGTGGTTTGTCATGTGTGCCTGGCTTTTTTGTGGCAAGCTCCTTCAGTGTCTCCTGTTAGAAACTTTGCTGTAGCTTCCAAGTACTAACAATTTTTAAATGTCTTCACTGTGATGAAGCGAAAGGGATATAATCCAGTGGAGCGCTGCTTCTCCCAGGGGAATATTGCCTGGATAAGGACTTTCCTGTAATCAAAGTTTTCAGTCTTTTAAGAATGTTATTTCCAGTATTAGCATTTCCATATCAGCTTTTTTAGTGACCTTTAAAAGTAACTTGGGGGGTTTATTCGATCTATTGATTATGGTGTATTTTTTTATTAAGCTCAACATTAAGGCAAGATTGTATTTTACTTTTTAAGTGCACTCTTTGACTTCTGTATATGCATAGGATGAGAAAGAAGCATTTAAAAATTGTTTTAAAAACTGTAAACAGTCAGTTTTTTTGGCTGCATCTTTACAGCATGAAGTATTCAGTACAAATGTTACTTTGCATCCAGTAGTTGTACTGGTACAGTTGCCTGTGTAGCTATATTATGGCCCTCACAGTGAGCTGATCTGGTTTTAGCAAAATGCCTGGGTTATCTTCCAGCTTATCAGTTCAGACTGCAGCTGGCTGGACTTGTATGGCAGCACAGTTGGAGGGGGCCATGTAGAAAATTCAAAAGATAGGGCTGAATGGTGGGAATACCTTAAATTAGTGCTCTCGCTGCTGAAGAATTCTGGATCATGAAGTCAGAGCCTTGATGTTTGCTGAGTAACAACAACATGCACAAAACACAATTCAATAAAATGTTACTTTTTTGTTTGTCTGGAAAATCTGGGTTAAAAAAAGACTTGAAAGCATTCCTAGACAGGTATCGTTGGTCACAATACCTGCCAACACCGACCTAAAGAGCTGGAATTGTTTTAAGCAGAAATAAGAAGTGAAGATAGCCCTTAGCAGTGTCTGCCTTAATTTACAAAGGTTTCATAGGATTGCTGTTTTGATATTTTCTTCCGTTATGTCACTGTACAGTCTACTGATGGTATTTTTGTTTTGTTTCAAAGCAATGATTCTAAGGTTCTGAAAACTGCAAGTGTGCAATTGCTGTACTTGTGGTGATTTGGTCTCTGATTCACTAATCAGAATATGAGCTTGTTTTTGCAGAACAGGGGAATTTGGTAGGCTCTTTTAAACTTCTAAACAACTATCTTGAAAGTAAAAAGAGTTAAATTGGACGCTGAAAGGTCTTATTACATTTTAAAATTTCTGGGGTACCAGGAAGTTTGTGAGGTCAATTACAAGATGTGATGACTGTCAAAAAGGTGGAAAATAGTTTTTCTGTGTTTCAGGTTTTTTGGTGTGGAGGTCTGGTTGTTTTTTGTTTGTTTGTTGGTTTTTGTTGGTTTGTTGTTTTTTAATGTTCTGATTGGTTTTTTGGAGGTTGGGATTTTTTTTATCCTAACCTGCAAGGACAGAAGGATGAGACTTTGATCCTTCTCTGAAGGCTGGAAAATAAAGCCTAGAGACATCATGGTGGTTCAGGAAAAGAAACTGTCTGTTCTAAGGCTCATACTATGGTACCTCAACCTGCTTGACTATTTCGTAATGTACTTAAGGAAGACAGGTCTTGATCTTAATTGTACCTATGCTTCTTCCTTTTCCTCTTCTTGTTCATCCACCAATTCTGTAGGGAAAAAGTATGATACCTTATAAATGTCATGCTTACTTAATTCATATCTATGTCCCTTCTCTTAAAGCTTTGTGTCTTCAATTAACGTGGGATTGTTCAACATACAGAATACCTGACTTCCATATTAAGCAATGTTGCAACTTAAATTCTGATGTGAAATTCCTTTTCTTCAAATTTCATATCTAGTTTCTGAACTGATATTGTCTACTGACAGCTTCTCAAATCACCTTGGTCAGCTCAGTTCTTGCCTAGAGAATTTTACACATATATGAAAGCTTGCAGTGATTACAAAGCAAAATGTCACTTCTACTTTGTTTCATTAAGTTTTTGAATTGAATGCTTGAAGTGAGACATTATTTGGTTGGCTAAGATGGTATTTATTTTCCTTCTGAGGGAGGTAGGCTGTGGCTTCTTTTGTGGTGGATAGAAATCTACGAAGACAGTAATGGCAGTGTTGACTATTGTCAGTCTGTCAAATTCTTTGATTAGTAATTGATTACCTAGTAATCAACGGAAAGAGAATGCAATTGATGTTTCCTGGCACAAGAGCCTCTCCTTTCTCTCCCTTTCCCTGTGGGCAGGGCAGCCCATGAAGCAAGAGGCAGCAGTGGCTGCTCCCCGGGATGGAAAATACCTGTTACTGCATCTGGGCTTCTGGACAGACCGAACAGTTGCCTGTGAGGTGCCACTTCTAAGTGTCTTGAACAGTTTGGGTGCCCTCACTACAGCATGAGGAGGTGCTCTGGCAAAGAGCATTTGTCTGTCTTGCTGGTCACATCTGACCCATGGGAACCGATGACTCACTCTTGAGGCCTCTATCTCTTGTGACTATGTAAACTGGAACTTATAGATGAGATCCCTCTTTCATGGTAAACCATCATCTCACTTCCTGTATGTGGATTTATTAGGGTTTAAAGATATGTGGGTGTGTACTTAAGGAAGTTTCAGCCTCCTTACTTCCTTCTAAATTAACACCTTATTGTGACAGCACTAGGAGCTTGGGCTGTTCCTGTTGGATGCTGCATGTTCCTCAGCCTCCTTGGCAGTGCTACCAGCCAGGGGAATTGCCTGCTATCCAAAGTATCCCTGTTCCCCATGCCCAGCCAGACCTCAACTTGAGGCTCACCCACTGTGGTGCTGCCTGTATCAGGCCATATACCTGGGCTTATATGTAGAAAATACTAGTAATGTATTCATTGTTTTATAAATACAAACAGTCACAGCCCATATTTGGTCCTTCATAGCCTTTTCCCAGTCCTGCTTTTTCTATATGTATTTAGACAAAAAATAGATATAGTGATGTTCTGCTGCATTATCTAATGTGAAAACAATCTTAGCTGAGGGATGTGACTTGCCTTTAAATCTGGCCAACTTCATTGTGATTTCTGTATCTTTTTGTGCAGTGGAATGATAAAAGATCTTGAAATTAGTGAAAACAAGCCTGCTGGGATGTAAAATATAATAATAATAAAAAGAACTGGTATGATTCTCTTTATCCTAATTGTCTGTCTTGTGGTATACAGGCAAATGTCTGTTATGTTCCGCTTAGTCTGCTATTGTATTAGGCAATTGTTTTCTCTGTCACACTTCATAAATCAGGAATTTATCCTCAATAGAATTGATTAATAGATACCATAATCTTGTTACAAGTGGGAGTAGCATGTCTTAAACACATAAATAGGAAGCCTCACCATTTTTATTTATCAGCCATCTCCATAAAGAATGGAACTTATGATAGTATAACACCATCTGTTAATTGTTTGGTAACTCCTTAGTATAAATAGATATTCATGTATACTTTGTGAAGCATTATAATTTCTTTAATATACTCAACTTCATAAAGCAGAATTTATTAATTGGAAAACACATACACATATATATGTATATATAGTTGCCAACAACTGAATTCAGGTTTATCTTGATTAGGTACCCCTGGTGCTTACTCAGATCACACTTGGACATTAAAAAGATGCAGTACCTGCTTTATGGTTTACAGATTACTTTCCTAGACTTGAAATTAGTGGGAGGGCATTGAGGAAAAACAGGGATAGCTGGAGGAAAGAACAAAGGCTATGCTTGCGTGGTTGTGTGGCTTACGTCACTTTGTTAAGTAAACAGGGTGGTTCTGCTAAGCCTTCTGACTTTGTAGTTTTAAGGATACGTGCCTCTTGTACCATGCCAAACCATCCCACTGATAGAGAAGCTAACTTGTTCTCCATCTACCTGTCATCTTGCCAAAAAGCAGTGTGTAGATTTTGATGTGGGGGATAAGATCAAATGTAAGGGATCAGTAGCGCCTTTGGGAATATCTCCCTCGCTCCTTCTCGTGGGAGACTTGCCTGCTTGCTGTCCCCAGCTGTTAATCTTACTGCACTGTTAGTATTTCATACACCTGTTCTTTTTGTAATCTTTTCTCCGGCAATCATTCTCTGGTAGGGGATATTAAAAAGATAGATCCAACAAAGATGTCCTTGTATCTCTTATGTGCTGGACTTTGTGCTTCCATCTTTGAAAAAGATAGATCCAACAAAGATGTCCTTGTATCTCTTATGTGCTGGACTTTGTGCTTCCATCTTTGAAAAAGATAGATCCAACAAAGATGTCCTTGTATCTCTTATGTGCTGGACTTTGTGCTTCCATCTTTGAAACTTTACCTGGCAGAGCATTGATGCAGAATGACACCTTGGCAATGTTGTTACATGTACTGGTGTTGTAGATGTGATCACAAAGGAAAAAAAATGCTTGTGCTGATACAATTTTGTTGGGGAGGTAAGTGAAGTTAAAGCATCATACCACAATAAAAAACCTTTACTCATAACATGAAGTTGTAGATAAGGAAGGACCTTCCAGTTTTACTAGTCTGTCTTGGGTATGTCTGTGATCTTAGTGGGTCTTTCTCATCCTACCTAATCTGAATTTGATCATATAAACTAAAGGGGATAAACAGTTAGAAAATATTAATTTCAAAGGAAAGATTGTCCTTTCTGCTTGAAAGAAAAATGCTTATCTTGAAGTCTCTTTCCTTCTATGGTTTGTGAAGGCATATGGGACCAATGCTGGTACATCTGTTAGCACTGCTATAGCCACTTGCATGTATGGAGGAGTCTTTTTCACTGTCTAAGAAATTATCTCTACTTTCCAACATCTTTAGATTGTCATCTGCCATGGTGACTACAAAGACTTTCTCCTTGAGCTGTATTGTCTTGATGTTACTGCTGCACTATGACCCTGTGCCTTCCTGGCTGTGTACAGTGGACTTGGGGCTTATCTCCAGCCCTCATTTGTTGACCAAGTCTGTTATCACCCTCTGGAATGTGCTTGGGGTGGCTCTAGCATACCTGGGAGGAAAGGATGGGCCACTTTCCCCCCAGACAGTATCCTTTATGGCACATGCCAGGGTACAGTGGAGGTAAAGTCATTTCAGCAGTATCACGGGACTGGTTCAGGCAGCTGTAATAGCCCAGGTCTTTTCTGCATAGGTGAAGCATTGCATGTTTCAGAGGCAAGTGGGGCCTGTAAGGAGCCTGAAAAAAACAGTAATGAAGCTGGATTTTTAGAAAAACGGTGGGCTTTGCACTCTTCCTCTGTCAGTGTGCTTAAAATAATTAATTTTGGGAGTTCCTTCAGATGGACAGGTATATAGACTTTGTTCCTGAACTGGAATTCTGAGGTAATCTGTTTTTTCTGTGTATCTCAAAGTGCAGTAGGCTCTGGACCCCTTGTAGCAGGAGCCTTGGACTCCTACTTGCTCTGTCTGATGCAAAAGACTACTAATGGTATCCAGCACTGTGTGCACAGGCAGTTCTAGGTTGAGGAAATGATTCTGTAGCAGCTTAGCTGGCTAAACCTGGCAGCTGAATTAGGTGAATCAGCATTCCTTGCTTAATGAAAACCAAAGTGTGTTATTGGAATATCAGTCACACTGCTGGATGCCACCTCAGCTGATGTGACCACTTTTTGGATGTGATCCGAGATCTTTGCTTCAGCACTTGCCTGGCAGTCAGCCGTCTCTTATTTTTCCTTAGCTGTGATGAGGTACAAGTATGTATCACTGTTACTACAGTAACACTGTAATTGAATGTTCTAGTAGAAATGTGTTTATCTTAAGAACTATATCTTTTTGTGAACAGTCTCAATTTAGCTAAGACCCTTTCAAAGTGAAAATTTAAATTTATTCCACTGGAAGATCCTTTCTTGCAACAAACTTGGAAATATATTATGAACAAATTATGTGTGTGTGCAGTGGGGGTATTGTTTGAAGAAGATTGTTTTTTGGGGTTTTTTTTTTTTAGAAAATGAACTAGATGCCTTAAGTATCTACATACAGCAAGGAATAAAATCTATTAAACTGATTTTTCCCATCCAGAACAATGTGACAACAGAAAGAACTAAACTGAAGAGAACAAAACTGAAGCTTTGCATTGATTTAATGTATGCAGTCAGAAGTAAAATATGTATTTTACTTACTTACATATACTTGGATCGAATCTTGAATTTAAAATGGGGATGAGGGGAAAAATAGTGGGCAGAAAAGAGTGGGAGACTTTCCAACAATTTCAGTAAGCATTGACTCAGATTCTTATTCTCTTCCCTCTTAGAAAGAGCCTCTCCTGTAAGCTAAGGAGGAGCAGATCCTATCTGTTCCCTTCCCCAAATCTGTGGGGCCTGCTACAGCATGACCAGAAATAAGCAATCGTACTGAAGCCTTTAGGCTATCTCCTTGTTAAGTAAATGCTGCCTATCACAGATGGAGCTGTAGGCTATTAACTCAACTTGTCAAGCACTGGGAATACTAATGAGCAACCACACTTGACACTGATAGAGACAGTTAAACAGAAGAACTCTCAATCTAGTGAAGGTTAGGATTAGCTTTGTTTGGAAGGGATTTTGGACAATGAAATATCTTGTCCTTGACTGGCCACTGACTGTATTTTGTTAACTTTTCCAAGCCAGACTGTTTCTCTTTTTTTGAGAGAGAAGTTCAGTTGTAGAGTTTGAAAATATTTTATTGCAAATTCGTATTATATTGCTGATGACTTTGTTCTTAGAATTGGGACGGCAGTTGTATTACTCTTGTTATACAATACATTAGAATAACTGAAGCACTGAAGAAAGTATGTTAGAACTTGTAACAGGACCAGTATTCTCCCAGTTAGTAGATGTATTTGTCCGAAGGTTGTACTTAAGACCTACTTAGGGATCTGCACATCAGCTTGCAAAGGGCTATGCAAACACAGACCAAAATGTCAATACTCAGCCTTGTAATTTAAATGAGATGACTAGGAATTAAAGGAATACAGGATGATGAAAAGTGGGAAGAACAGAAGAGAACAGTGAGCAGATGCTGGTGTGCTGTATGGCCTCATGTAAGACAACCATCCTTCAGAAGAGGAATGCAACTGTAGCATACTGGTAATGAATCAAAATGTGGGGGCAACTGCCTTCTGAGGTTTCCTTGTGCTGTCATCTAAATTAGACCAGTTCCAAAAGGAATACTGTGCTTTGAATATTATAATTTTTTTTTCTTTTAACCACAAATTAAAATACCTTAGAAAACCATGCTGAAGCCTCTCTATTCAGAGGTTTTGCTTCTTAGAGACTGGAGTGGGTAAGACAGTTCCAGAGGATGTACAGGAAGGAAGCAGGGGATATTATTCACTTCTGTGAGCTGAATGCTAATGCTGCTGACTCTGGAAAGAGGTGTTTGTAGTCTGTGAGAATTCATGCAGGTGCAATGGCTCCAGTCCCTCCCCTGGGAAATGACTTATCAGCAGCTTAAAGCAATAGCTAAAGCAGCCACCTGCCTTATGCTATTGCAGTTGGCAATAATGTTGCGTGAAGGATGCCATAGGTGTAGAGAGGTCATAGTCTCTTTCTGTCCTAATCAGGAAAGAACTGCGCTGAAGGCAGAAAGTCTCTTCCACGCTCCTTGAAACTTTTTAAAGTTAATGATTTGTTTGACTGACTGGATTGCATGTGGTTCTGAGACCATCTTCAGGTGATCTCATTGAAATGATAAGGCAGGAGAACTCTTACCTCTTGCTATTATTTTTTTGTTTAGGTGTGTGGGTATTTTCTACAAAGCCAGGTCAACAGAACAACTAGAGCCTGGCCACACAGTCATCTGTAGTGCAGGAAAGCTAAAAATTCAAGCTGTTCTGCAGTTTGTATAATTTACTCTTTTGAACTTGGCAGTTTATAATATCTTCTGTATAAATGTGGATTCTGCTTAGAATCTCCAAGACACTGGAGTTTTTTTGTTAAAAAATAACTGGAAAATAGCGAGAACAGAGTGCCTCTGAAAATTTTACTTCATTTCTTCCCTTTCTTTAGGTGAAAGAAACTTCATGTGAGGTTGTGCTTGAGTATCTTCTTGATCTTTGGACAAGAAGAGCCTGATTCTTGGCATTCATGATCACTGAATTAAATTCTTGCAGAATGTCTGGTCTAACTCCCTGATCAAAGCACAGCCAGTTCTGAAGTTGGGTACATCTGCTCAGACCCTTGCCCAGCCAAGTTGTGAATATCCCTACAACACAAAAAGTTTCACCTCAACATGAGGAAGAACTACTTTACATTGACCACTAGAACAGGCTGCCTAGGGAGATCACTTGGTCTCCCTCTTTGGGGACATTCGAAACCCACTTGGATATGTTCCTTTGTCACCTGTCCTAAGTGACCCCGCCCTGTCAGGGTGGTTGGACTAGATGATCTTCAGAGGTCCCTTCCAACCCCAACTATTCTGTGATCTCAAAGGATTGAGATAATAAAATGGGCAGCCTGGGCTAGTATTTGGTCATCCTTATTTTGACTGCCATCCTCTGAGGGAGCCAAGAGGTTCTGATGACTGACCCTGATGAATGGTCCTACAGTTCTCTAGTTCCCTTATATACCAACTGTCCATCCCATAGCTCTATGACTTGGCTGGGCTGGGTGCTGAGGGAGGCTGTTGAAAGCTTTGGTACAGCCCAGGTAAAGAATGTGCACTGCTCTTTCTTTGTTCAACATCACCCTTTTCTTCGTAAAAGGTGGCCATGTCAGTTGAGCACTATTTCCTTTTGGTAACTCCCTGTTGCCAGTTCCCCATGACCTTCTCATCTTTACTGTGCTAAGAAATGGCTTGGAGGACTTGGTCCACAGTCTTTACAGGGACTGTGGTTAAGTCTGTGGTTTCCCAAGATCATCCTTCTTGATGAACACACTGAACTTTTAGCCTTTCTACAGTAATTGGGGCCCTCCTGAAACTGCCATGACCTTTTAAAGGCAATTGAGAATGGTGTCCCAGTGGTGCCAGCAGTCTCACTGGCCTCACTTGTCACATGAGCCCATAGGACCGGGCAGATATTCAGTCTGCTCTTCCAGATGTTTCTGTGAGGCAGAGGAACCTAAAAGGCCTGAGACCACACCTCACCAGTAAAGGTCTTTTCTGCTTCTGTTACCACCAACTCTCTCAGCCCATTCAAGCAACAGAACCATGTTTTCTTAAAATTGTTGTTTCTGTCTCTACCAGAAGACCTTATAACAATAAGGTCTTGCATTTTTTTACTAGTTTTGGCTCCAAGGGAGCTTCAGCCCCCTAGGACCCTCCCTGTACACCCAGACATTGTTCCTGTTTTCTTCAGCTTTCTAATTTCTGCATGCTTTTGTGACATCAACTCATTCAGGGATGTAAACTAACGATGTAAAATACCTGCCTTGGGACTTTGCTTGGGTAAAGGTAATACTGTTAAGATTAAAGCCCCCAAAATAGTACCCTACTAGCATATATGAATACCCATGGCTGAGGGAACTTGCAGTGCTTGAGACAGAAGTCTTGTGTGGGCTGACAAAGTACTTGCAGGTATGTAAAGGGACTGATAAAGGTGATTTTATTTTTTATGAGAACTGATGAATATACACTTCCTTCTCAGTTTTAGTTGCTACTTCCTATTGCAGCCTGTTGTCTATTGAGTTGTTGGGGATGTATTGTACATCCACTCTTCAGGTGCTGCCAGCTCTCCCAAGCACTCTTGTTCTGATTAAAGGAATTGCTGGGTTATAGTGTCTGAATTCTTTTGGCCTTATTCAAATTAGCCTGAAGGAGGAGGGAAGAAAAGGCACGAGCTTTAAAGGCTGTAAGTAAAAAACCACAGCAGAGGCAGCTCATACTGGTATGGTACAGAGCAGGGTACGTGTTACAGCCAACCTCCTGATGACTGGCTATGGGTCGAGTGAGCTATTACTGCACTGCTGATGCTTGTTTCAGCACTCATGAGAGGGGTTTAGTCTGTGCACTCCTTAACCCACTAACTTCATTTGGGTCTCTGTACAGTCTGCTGAAACACTTCTGGGTGCAGAATCTCCTGCAAGTAGAGCATGAAGAAAAAATATAAAATTTCTCTGAGTCAGAATGAATATCAAACTAAGTTGTGTGTTACTTGATAGATAGCTCTGCAGGAGATGAATGGCTGAATGAGAGCTTGGAGCTGTAATGTGGCCTCAACATGTTTCACTGGCACTGAGTTTTGCTTTATTTGGCTTGGAAAAACAGACTACACTACAACGTCCATTTTATAAATCTATTACTAAAACTGATTTTTTTGTCAGCTTCTGCTGCCTTTAAGGCTGCAAGAGAACCCCAGGATGAAGCCAAGAAAGAACATAATCTGTTGAACTGTGGTGCTGAAGTAGATTTGAAAACATCAATAGTGAATAAAATATTCTGCTTAAAAACATAAATCACTACAATCTCCCAAATAGCTGACTATGATAAAATGACAATGAATTTTTCATGAAGTACAGCAATAGCACCAGATGGCTACTGGGCCTGTGGGAGAATCTTTCCATTTCACATTAATTCTGAAGAACAGTGAACTATAAACAGCATGCAGTAATGAACTGGTCACCCACAATGTAGTGATCCTGTTAGTTTGGACATAAAATGAATGGAGTCAGATTTGTTTAAACTGGCATATTTTCCTGGACTTCTGTCTGAGGTCTGGCTCCATTAGTTCTTGTCTACACAGGTCTCTCTGCAATGTGTAGGTGAGTGGCATTTGTCTTAAATTGCTTTATGCTCACACAGTTGTCTTCTGTCCTTTTTATTTTTATCTTGTCAAATCCTTCTATAATTAACATCCATTGAAAGAGATACTACTTCAATGTGGAATGTATGAAACTCCTGTAAAAGTTCATGTGAACTTTAGCCACGTCAAATGAGCTACAGTGGTAGTGTCTGCAGTGTGTGGCTTTGTTTGTTGTTTCGGAAGTCATGTTAGTTTAGCTTAGTACTTCCCAAAGCTGAAGCAACACTTATTAAACATTGGTGTGTGCCCAGTTGTATTCATCTGTTACTTAAATTTATGGCAGGTTCTAGCTAGGAGCATATTATGTCTACCATCCTCTGTTCTGCTCGTAGTCATGGCTGGTGACCTGGTTTATCATCCCTAGCAGGGATGACAAACTAGAAACCCTACTGTAAGAGTAGAAATTGCTATTGATGTAACACTTAAGGAAGGAGTATTTTGAGGCTCAAACGTGTCACTGGTCAAAACCAAAGAAAAATGCTTAATTAAGGATTTCTCAAACAAAAAAATTGTTTTCCAGAAGTTTGGTGGTTTTGTTTGTTTGTTTGGTTTGGTTTTTTTACCACCTCAAACCTAGGTCATGTTCTGGCCTTAGGTTTGGAAAACCTAAGTCCAATTTTAGCAACAAACTTAGTTTTCTGTTGTTCCCCCCCGCCTTTGTATTTTTATAGTGACATCTAAGCTAGTATAACAAAAGCAAAACATGGTTTTATCTATCATTGTACTTCTAACCACTCTATTTCTGAGTGGTGGGAAATGGATTTGAATAAGTGGTGGTGTATGTACAAATAATGACTGCCTTAAAGGGTCACAGATTAAGATTTAATGCACACGAATAAATATGAAGTTAAAGATTTGGGTTTTTTAGTAATGTGACTTTATTTATTCTGTTAGGTACCCTCTACAGTTTACAGCCCCAGTAGAAGAGCCTTTCTGTGGAGAATTTATCTGTGTGTACTTTGCCCTCATCAACTTGCCAACACAAGTTGATTGCCCTCATCAACAAGCCAACACAAGGGTGTATCCACACTTTGAAGTGAAGCTCAGAGATTTTACTTGGCTTTGTGATGGTTGACATGTCCCCATGGAACAGTTCAAGTCATGTTAGCTTTGAGGAGAAACAGCATAACTGTATTAGCCTGCTGGTATTCCTCAACTAATATGCCTTGTCTTCCTGCAAAGTTAAGCAGGCTGAAGCTAGTGAGGTTGGCTGACATAGCTTTCTAACTAGAGGTGCTCTAACCAATCGGGATATATATTCCTGAACATTACATTTCAAAAACTACACATACCCATGAGTACACACATATCAAGGCAAGGTATAGCTCTTATGTATAAAATGGATTGGAGGAATTGAGTCTAAATACTAATTTATAACAATGCTTTAGATTAGCCCCCAAATAATCAGATGCCATTGTACTCTGCTTGTATAGAAAATACAAGCTGTGTGGCTTGGTGGGTGGAAGTGAAGAGGGCATAAAGGCTACCAAGGCCGGATCCATAGTATGTGCCCAGGACTGGGCTGAGAAGCAGGATGCTTGTACAGTGCCATGGATCTAGCTAATCCCCTGGGAGATGAGTAAGGCACTGCACTGAGCAGATGATGTCTACCAACACCAGCAGTTCAGGGACAAATTACTGAACTGTATTTCATTATGGGCTGTTTCTGGCCACAGACTTCTGGTTTGTTTGGTGGGCAGGGTATTTGTAGTGTTTTTCCATGCCTTCTCTAGAGTATTGTACTGCAATATTATGACAATTGTTCTTTACAGACCTTAAGTGTGCTGCATACTGCAGAGCTGGCCAGGTTGGGTCGCAAAGCTGAGATTATGGCAAGAAGTGCTTGAGCTGCAGTGAGAGTACTGTGTGTGTCCTCCCTTTCAGGAATATGGCATAGTTTATATGGTGAAGTGTGCTGTCAGCTGGGCTGTAACTCCTTGTTTCTGAGTTCATAAGCAAGGCTTACCTAAAAGAAACTGACCTGTAACTCCTGAATTTTCTTTTGTTTAATTTAAACCACTTCAAATATGACCCTATGAACAGGAAGATTTAGCAGTAGACTTGACAAAGCCTATTAAAAAAAAAAAAATGAGAAGGAGAACTGAAACTGTGCCAAGCAGTTATGGATGGGTGAATGGATTAAAGCAAGAGTGGTTTGGGGGAGAGGAAACTGGGCATTACGCAGGAGCAGACTTTACAAAGTAGGTAACCTTACTCCAGTGTAAATATGTGCAACATGCTTCTCCACTGTGGCTCTGCAAGATCCTTGCATGAACACAAAGTTCAGAGCATTATCTTACAGTGGTGTGAACCAGAAAAAACAAGCAAATTAAAAAAGCACCCTGTTAGTTAGTCACTGTGACTCTATCTGCATATGTATGCTGATGAATGCATATGCAAGCTGTATTTCAGATGTCTTTAAGTCTATGTTGTAACTGCCTCTAAATGTACACTTAGGGTTTTATTGTTGTATTGAACTGTATAAAATTAGTAACAATGCAACTATTCCATGCCAAAGTCATTCCACCTTAAACAAAACAAAGCATTATCTTCCTCTGTCTACATTCTCTGGGTATAAACACAAGACTGCTTTTGCTGGCCAGAGAACTGCTTTCGTTATTTATAGCCTTGCAAAAATCCTTCCAGATTTTCTTGTTACCTATTAACAGTCTATTCTTTTTTATAAAGGACACAATAAAAATATCACGAATATCTAGAATTAGATAGGTAAAGGCTAGAGACTCCTGAGAGACACAGCATTTCTATTGTCCTTTTTGCTTTTCAGCAGTTGCTTCCAAGTCACACTGCTGATCTACAAGATACTGATGAAAATTCTCATCTTGTGCAAATACTCCCTGAAAAGCTTCATGATTCAGAGAAGAGGAAGATAAACACCTCTAGGACTCTCACTGCTCCCTGATATCTTGTTTTACTGATGAATGTTGATTAGCTGGACCTGAGAAGTGGTGTTCTGAGCAAAACAAATGCAGACAGAAGGAAATGTGTGGTTATGTTTGCCTCATTTCATGTTTCCCTTTTTTTTTTTCCTCCCTGCAAAGTCATGCCTCTTTTTCTGCCTGCATAGCATATATAAAAAGTACTGTACTTTAGTGTAAAGAAAACACAGCTGAACATCTGAAAATCTGTCCAAAAGTGAAATGAGACTTTCTGAAATAACATAGGAGAAGGCAGAAATGTTTCAACTTCGTATTCCTGACTTCTGACATCTGTTTAAAGCATACTGCAGGAATGAGCCCATGGTGCCGTTGGCTCAGAGCTTTTCAAAAGCAATTTTCAAATGATGGTGTGTGCACATGCATATGCAAATATACACACGTGTATCTGGGGGGTTGTGTGTGTTGTGTGGCTGCCCTTCACCTCCCCTCTCCTTGAACCCTGCATCCTACAGCTGCTGACAGCACGGAGGCAGGGCCGCTCCCAGTGCCGGCGCTGGGTTTCTGGGCACTGCTGAGGTCCCTGCTGGGGGAAGGAAGGTGTGTGGCTCCACTCGCGCCTCCTGAATTGTGCAAGACAAGCGTCAGCATGAGGTCAAAGAAACAGTCAAGTGCATTGATGCCATATAGTGTTTTTTCTCCCAAGTGGCTTTTTTTTCCCCTTCCTCCTTCCGGATCTTGTCTAATTCCCCCTCTCCCTCCCCTTCCCCACCCCACCCCCCCCCCGCCCCCAGCCTGGCAGCACCCCTTTCCTCTTCTGCTATGACAGCATGAAACAGGGCAAGTGTGGCTTTGGTGGGGTTTTGAAATCGAGGAGGGCGCTTCCTTTCCCAGTGCATTACGCTGAGTCAGAGCGGTGCAGGGTGTTCCTGGCAGCTGCCTCATGGCCGGGCTCTGATGGCCGCACCCGCTGCCAGATAAACAGAACACTCTGTCTGCTTATGATTTGTACTTTGGCCAGTTCGTGGATTTTTTTTTTTTTTCCCTCCAAAGCTGTGCTATTGTCACTTTTCCTTTGATGTGCAAAGCTGAGCAGGAGAGTGAATCGCCTGTTTCTGCAGCCAAGAGCTCGGGAGATAACAATATTATCGGAGCATGAGATGAATATCCATGTTATTCTGTTAATATTCAGATAGCAGTGACTTTCAAGAGATAATGGAAGACTTTCAGACTTTCAGCCAGGCTCTTCTGCTTGTAACATGTCTATTGGGCTAACCTACTGAGTAAATGGGATGTGTATGAATTTTGTGCCCATGATTTAGTGTAGCTGTTAAAACAACAGCAGAAACCCCAAACCCAGCTGCACTTCTGCGTGTAATTAAGCAGGTAAAGAGAGGAGGTTTCACATCAAATAGATGCGTATCACTGCCCACAGGTAAGCAAAGCACATGCAAGGAGCAGGACTAGAGCTAGTGCCCTTTCTCGAACAGGGAAGCGGAGGAAGCTGTGATGGGGTAAAAAAGCCTTGAAGAGTAAATAGCAATAGTGTTGATTTTCCTTCAGGGGAAAGGTTATTGGTAAGCTTTTTTCATCAATAGAATTGAGGTGGGCTGTGTGGGCACAGTGCCAGGTGGGAGTAATATCAGTGTATTAAATTTTTAGGATAAACTACACAGCCATATGCTCTTTGGGTGGATAAGGCCTTTGAGAAGAACATATTTTAAGCTAATGGGAGATCAGTGGAAAAATCAGAGGACATGTTCAGAGCTTGCTCTTGGCAGAAAGAACATGAAGCTCTAACGTTGTCTGCTGTCTCTGCTCCTGGAAACCACTCCCATTCTGGTGGGAATCTTCAGACAAGGTTGTTTTGATTTAGATTTTTTGTTTGGTTGGTTGGTTTTTGTACCTAGTTAAGGTGACTCTCCTTTATACTCTATTAATTTTATTTTTTAGTTCTGTGTACAATTTGAGAGCTAGGCAACATATTGTTCTAGATGTTGAATAGGTATGTTGTCTAGATTTTTTTTGCTGCAACTGTCAGAGGTGCCTTGGTTACATGAAGCAACAAACTTACATCCAAGATCTGTATATCTATATCTATATATATATATATATGTATTAGAGTACTGGTCCTTTGTAGTTCCCCTGTCTTTTGATTCATAGAGCAGGGGAGTGATCTGGGAACCTGAAGTGCACTTTCCTGTGCAGACAGTAGCTAATGCTGAGACACTTGTCTCTTGCACGTCTTCTGTGATCCTGAAAAACCTAATCTAGACCTGCAGGGTATTATTGTGTTATGTGTACAAAATAGTCTTGGTTAGATTTCTGAGAGGAAAACATGTTGCTGAGACTATACAGTCTGTAACAGCCATTATCATTAATAATGTATTAAAAAGGTTTATAGCCTTGAGGCTATCATCTCAATGATGCATAATCTCAGAAATGTCACGGTTACTCAGGGTGACATGATGGACCATGGCATCTCTGAACTGCTCTGAAATGTGTAGTTCCAAACAGCACACATGGTGAAATGCCCACAGCATGCAGTCACAAAGGCTTAGTTGCCCTCTGAATCATAAACGCTCTTCTCCTTGGCAAAGATACATAGCAGCAACAGTATGTATTGTCTTTGCCTCCTGAAAATGTGGGCTTACTTTTATGGTCTGTAGCTAATTTGGAAATATGAAAACATCTGTGGGTAAATAAAAATCAAGTTCCTCTCTTTATGGGGATAGAGATACTTTTTGCTCATGTCCGTAGTGGGAAAAGTACGGCTCAAAAATATTGTGGGACCAATAGGGACATATTTGTCACATGTTGCAGTTTAGCTGAAAGTTCTTACAATTAACAATGTCTGCCTGTGTGTGTTAGTTTTAAGGTGTCACCATACTTCTCTCTCATTAAACATTATTCTTTTAGTGACAGCAGCCTCTGTTCACACAATGGGTTAACCTGAACATGTTCTTGTTTGTAGATTGCATTAGAGCAGCTTCGAGCTCTTTCCTGGGGTCAGTGCAAGTCAAAGCTGAGCACTGATGCCAAAATCACACATCAACTCTTTGACTAGCGTTGTTGTTTTTTTAATTGGATATTTTGGTGACAAAATTCAATGTAATAAAAAAAAAGTACATTGATGATGTGAAGGGAGTTGTAGGAAGAAATTAATTGGAATTATTCAATCTGTAACAGAATGTCATCAAATAAAGGGTGGTTCATCTTAGTGTCTTCTTCAGCTGAAGTAGGTAGTTGCAAATTCTTAGAAAATAGAATTCCTAATAGACACCAGGTGGTTCAGCCACTCCTCCCACCCTGTGACCTGAAGCTTTCATTTTGTTTTTATACAGAACTTTGTAACAATGACTTTTTATAATGTTTAGTGGACTTTTTTTTTTTTTTTCCTAATGGGCTGGGCTTCCTGAACAGCAGAACATCTACTTCCCTTGATAATTACCCAGGAGTTTCTCTCAGAAAGCTCTTCTCTTAGATTATGTTATCAATAGACTTGAGCTCTACTTGGCATGCTAAGTGAGTAATTCCATTTTAGCACCAGTTGACTTTCTAAATTAAAATATCCTTGCTGATATACCAGTGCAGGTGCATATTCGTTGAGTGTGGACCAAAACTGACATGGACACTTGCCACTTCCAATTTTTACGCTAGAGGACTGACACCTAAGTTATTCTTGGGCTCCGGTGTGGTTGTGGCTGTGTGCTGGGAAATTTGTCTCTGCCCATTGCATATTATAGCACTAAGTGACTTTGGGTAGTGCTAATGGAAGGCAGAGCTCTTTTTGGTAAACATCTGTTTTTTACTTGGTAGCCAAGCTCTTATTAATTTCCATAGAGTCAGGCTTGCAAATCTCTCTCTCTCTTTTTTTTTTTTTTTTTTAAATTCCTCCTCCAGCAACTGACACAGAGGCAGATATGAGCACATACCTGCCTATACATTTTGTTTTAATGCCAGGTGACCATGTTAGCTGAGGTAGTGCCATGCCTGGGGCTACAAAGTCATGGTGAAAGGCTTTCCCTGATAGGTTGGGCTTAGTACTGTCCTAACATGCTCATGCAGATGCTTTCTTTTCCAGCATGGCACATGAACTGCAAAAACTTTCATCTGCTTGGCAGAAGCCTGCAGTATGCAATGCAAAGAGAGCCCAGTCTGACACCCAAGTGAGTTATACACCAAGTCTGCATTCCTCAGTTCTTCTCTGTAAAATGATGGTAATTCTTTCATCCTTTTGTAGGATGCTTTGGATGAAAGGTGTTTAATTGATGTAAAGTATTACTGCTTTGTACCTTGTCATTTCCACCTGCTTGTGCTGCTGACATACAACCAAATTCTCTTCATCTCAGGCATTACTCCAGTGAGAGAGAATGACTTTTAACTGTTCTTCATGTGGTGATATCCCAAGTTCGTGGCATTGCTGCTGTTTTACCACCGTGATGACTGACCTTGGGTGTACTGATGCTTTTCCTAATCCTGACAAGAAAAGAAACTTTTGCTTCTGTCCGTTGACTCTAAACATGTCTATCATGTTTAATTAACTGGTTTTGGTCTGTGTCATAAATAGAAATACATAGGAAATAAAGACTCCTAGAGCTTTTTTGTAAAGTCATGGATCGTAAAGTCAGAAGGAGTGGTAAGGAATGAGGCATTTTACCTTCTGGAAAAAAAACCCCAAACAAATGCAAACCAAAAAAACCCAACCCCATCCTAAACAAACAAAAAAAAACCCCAGCCAAAAACTTCATAGACAGTCCTTTATAGCTATTTTTTTCCCTCCCCTGGCCCTGTGGCTGCATCGTGCTATTGTGAGAGACCTGTTTGGATTACAAAGTAGCAGTTTGCTCTTGGCACGTCTTACAAGAGCCTGACGAGAGAAAGGAATCATTATCTAGTATGTGCCAGCAGCTCCGGGAAGAGAGAAATGGCATTTATGTCTCCCTGAAGGTGTCTGAATTAAGAGAAATGCAGCCTTCAGGTGCTTATTATGTATAATCATATAACCAAGGGTTAATTAGGAAAGCCCCTGTGGTATTTCGAATGTTTGAGGGATCTCTTAAAGCTGAGCAAACCAGGCTTTGGGATGGAGACTGAAGCCTTGAGAGGTAGTCCCATGGGACTTCTGCAACCCTACGTGACTCTCACTTTCACTGGCTCAGCTTGTTTTTTTCTAAGCTGTGACGCAGATGTTAAAGCAAGAATAGGGAAGTATTAATGCCTGATAAGCAGCAATTTGTGAACTTGCTAAGTAATTGAATTTGAAGCAGATTACCATATTCATGGTCTGAATGCTAGCATCTATACTGGCACATACACTAGCACATACATAGTCTTGTATAGATAGTCACAATATTAATTTATTACATATTTGTCATAGGGTGTGTTTCCTCACCAGATGCCAAACTTCAGGCTAGCTCTAACAGCATAGGATGTGTTAAAAACCAGCTGAGGCTATGAGAATCAGAGATAGAAAATTTTTAGGTACCAATAATTCACCACAAGGAGTCTGTGTGTAGGTATACTGCATCCTCTGCATCTGGTACACATCAGTTTTTTGAGCAATGACTTGATAAACCTAGAAATCCTGACTGCATCCTTGAAAACAGCTGTGTAAGAATAAAACGTATATAAAAAGTCCTCTTCAGATAATCTTGACAGAAATTTCTCAGTTCATTTGCCTAATAACACAGGATAATTCAAAAATTATAAGGTACTTCAGTGATTACTGCTTTGTCTCTAGCTGATGTTCCAGAAGGGTATAGGTCCCACAATATCTGACTCCATATTCAACCTTAGGCCTTGGATACACCAACAAATATACAAAGCATCCAGGAACTGATTTTCTCCATTAATGCAGTACTGTGGAAAAATTGTAGAGTAAAAACTTTTCAGTTTCCTAAAATTCAAGTTTCTCCAATATCTTATCTGCTTGAGCAGCTAAAAATTCTCTCTGGTAATTATATAATGGCTCCAAAGTTGGGAAATGCTTTATCAGTTTTTTGTTTGTTTGTTTTTGTGTGTCTTTTTGTTTGTTCATAGGTGGGTTATTTTGTGTGTGTGTTCAATGCAGAGACCTTTCAGCATCTCCAGTCATGAGTTTCTAACTGTCTAGGGTGTGATATTAGGTTTTGTGGGCTTTTATTTTTTAATACTTTACTTTGAACTCATAATTTGTTTCCTGAATTCTAATCAGCAACAAAACCAGTTATTCTGTGTCACTCAATTTTCAATTGAGATCTGCATGTTAATAAAAATCACCATCAAATTGCAGCACGGGTTCCCTTCCAGAAGTATATTATGCAAGACAGCAGCAGCAAGCTGTGCTTGGGAAAGCCTGTCTGAGAGCACGTAGCTGACAGCGTGGGGCTGTGCTTTTTTCTGCTTGGCAGTGCTCACAGATCATAGCAAGGCTCCAGCATCATGGAACTGCAAATCTAGGCAGATGTTCTTTAACAGCTGTTTTGAAGTGTGGTGTTTATGACAAGAAAACTAATTTAAACTTGTGTTCAAAATGAGTTGATCTAGGATCCTAAAACTGAACCTTCACTGTACACTGGTTAGCCTCCTTACTGTCTTCACAGTCAGAGCTATTTCTAGTATTAGTGATGTGAGCAAGGGACCTTCTCTGACTGCAACAGGGGTTGGACCAAACACCTACATTTATTTTTTTATTTTTTTTTAATACAGCTTTAAGCATGACAGAGTTAGTGCAGTCAGGATTATCTTCAGAACTGCATTCATTATGACCAACAAAGGATCTTACTGTTATCTCTTAATGTTGAATAAAATAAGAATACATCCAAACTTCAGTGATAGTAAAATGCATCTGTGGGAGGTGTAAGCACAGAAAATGAAGTGTATCTCCCTGTTTTGGCTCCTTCATCACAAATTTACTTTGCTCTTGGACCCAGCCCTGCCAGCTATTATGCACATTTGCGTAGATGCGTACTCAAACCTATCCCCTACCAGGAGGAGATGTGGAGGACGAAGGTGGGGAGGAAGGATTGCGGGGATCAAACCTGGCTAACTCTTCTGTCTTTGAAAGCTGAAATTGTGGAGATTTGCTCTACTGACTAGCAGCTAACAATTTTTCATTAAAACCAGCATCAAGAAAACTACTTCCAGTCAGTTGTCTATGAGCAGGATTTAGTTTGAGAAGGATGGCTCATAGTCAGCGTAACCCTGCTCTCCTGCAGCTGTTATGATGTTATAGCTAGGTTACTTATCCTGACAAAACTGTAGGTTTAGCTAATTATACTGTCATAATTTCAACATGAGCTTCCTGTATATTCTACTATACTTGTACTTACCGTACTGTACTATACTTACATCAAACATATTATACAATATACATATATATATACACTATATATACAGATACTACAAATGCATCAAACAACAGGAGTGTGATATCCATCTGTTTTTGTGGTTTTTTGTTTGTTTGCTTGCTTGTTTTTTTTTAAAGATTTGTTCCAAAGAACGAAATAGCAAGTGGATAAAAGGGTAGGTCAAACTTGATATTTGTCAATTGTCACAATATTCTCTTCAATAGCAGTGGGTTAAAGGTGTACAGTGATGGGAAATCTACCTAAAAGGGAGGTTAGAATAATGATCAGGTATTTTCGTCTCTTCCCTCATCTCGTCTCTTCCCTCTTCTGTCTGTCTGTCTTTCTTCTGAAGTTACATCCTCTGAAAGCTGTGACTCTTGGCTTTTCCACCACATAAACCATCTGTTGTTCTCTGTTTGAACCTTGCTGCTGAGGTGACTGTTTTTGGTAAGGACTTATTATTAGGATATATCTGTTTGCTTTTCTCCTATGTATTTTTGAGATGAACAGTAGCCAATGGCAGATGCCACATGGAAACTATAAAGACTATGCTAATATTTCTTGTAGTTCTGTAGGAAAAAAAAAAATCGTTGTTTTAATGTAAACCACTGCTTGTGTGTTCATTTTGCACTTTCCTCTGCTTTCCCTGTTGCCCAGTTTGGTAAGGGCATTGCCTCCCACTTAATGCAGGTGTGAGGCAGATGTTCCCTATGTCTGAAGATGGTTTATTTGGGGTAAGCATGTGTCAGCCAAAGTTCCCACCTGCTTTCAGAGTGTGTTCTTTAATGTCAAATTCAAAGGATGGCTTGAAGGTCAAAGGGGATTTTGTGGTTGTTTGTGGTTATATGTCTGTATCCTTGATATAGTAACTAGAAAAGTAATATTAAGGGAAGTACAGATAGCTCAGTTCTTGTCACTTTATATCATTTGAATCTTGACCACCTTTCTGTGTGTATATATGTGTAGAGGGAGGCAGTTCCATGAAAAAATATCAAAATGAGTCTCTGAGGTGAAATGTATAGAGATTGTCCTTGAGACTCAGCTGTTAATATTGGATAGCTGGTGCTGGTTTTGGCTGCAGTAGAGTTATTTTCTTTATAGTGGTTAGTATGGAGCTATTTGTGCTGATAATTCAGGGATCTTTTAGTTACTGCTGAGCAGTGCTTAAACTGAGTCAAGGCTTCTTCTGATTCCCGTCCCAACAGTGAGCTGGGGGTGCACAAGAAGTTGGGCGGGGGAAAAGCAGAGATGGCTGACCCCAGCTGACCAGGGGGGATATCCCATACCATACAGCATCATGCTTGGCAATGAAACTAGGGGAAAGGTTCACTGGGGAGCTGCTGCTCGGGGACTGGCTGGGCACTGGTGGGTTGATAATGAATGATTCTTTTCAATTTAATTGCTTTTCTTTTTGCGACTTTACTTATCTCTTTTTGTTATTTTCCTTTTATAGCAATTTGTTTTTATTATTTCAGCTGTTAATCTGTTCTTAAAAGTGAGAGTTTTCTCACTTTTACCCTTTGAATTCTCTCCCCTCTGTTCTCCAGGGGGTGTTGAATGAGTGAGCAACTGTGTCATGCTTAGTTGCCAGCTGTGGTTAAACCATGTCATAGCTGTACCTTATGATTTAACTTTCTCTTATACTGGAAACCTTTTACTCAGCTTGGTTTGGATTTTCCTAAAAATGGGCATATTTCTACGAGCAAAATGAACAAACACACCAATTCAATGGGTATATAAAATTGTATTGTAGCAAATTCTTTATCCTTCATTCTGTCTCAAACTGACAGAACATAATGATACTCCTGCCTATTTCCAAACTCGTTCCTGTGTTTTGCAGGGTCTCTGCATACATTATTTCATGAATAGAATTAATACATGGTACCAAGTGTCTGAATATGTTGTCTCTTTTGGTTAATTTTCTATAGAAAGTTAAGGTCTCTGAAGAGAATTTATTATTAAAGCTGAAATGGAATTAGAAACTGAAACAGCCGTGCTACAATGAGGATAAATTTATACCAAGGGCAGCTCCACAATGATTTGCATAGCTTCAGTAGTTTTCTGCTACCTGGAAAACCTCAAGAGGATGAATAATATTATTACCTACTTGCAATTTATAAGGGCTATGGGTATCTCTAATGCACAGTTTTCATAGAGCTATATTTTCCATTTCTGACTCTGGCCTCCTGCTTTACTTGTGGAGGTAAGTGGAGTTTTTCTGCAATGTCTTTGGGCGTGCCTGAGAAGTGTTTTCTTTTGATAAAGAGTTCGGTTTTTTTTCAGAGCAGCCCTTGCCATAGAAACTTGTTATCAATTTAATACTGATAGGAAGCTGTTTATTTTTTAAAAGTTACAAACAGGTAATAGAATAGCCACATCAAAACGGTGGTTTGCTAACTTGCCCAAGTAAGAGCACAGGATCAGGATGACAGTACTTCAAGTTTTGAGGTCAGCATGCTCCCTTTGTGACGCCACTGCTAATAGTGCCACTCAAGCAGTGTTTGCCTGAAATCCTTTTCCCTGTGTTTTGGGCAAACATCCTACTGGTGAATTGGTGGTGGTCAGATGTGCTGGTGTGACTGGAGGGTTTTGTATATGGCACTTTTGGACAGTGCAGTTGTGTGAGCTTCCTGATGAAAGTATTTCATCCCCTTTCTGCCCTGTGCTGGAGCTGCCTGATGGCATGCTACTTCTTGTAGCCATCCTTGCAGTGAGAAGACAGCTCACTTGCCTAATCCTTCTGTCCTTTTCTTACACAGGGAAAGAGATGAGGGAGTGGAAAGGAATACACAGATGAAAATCCTGGCAGGAGCGCATGAGCAGGGCTGTGCTGCAGAACTGTGTTTCTACTTCTTTCTCTCATGTCTCCCACCTGGTCTTTAAAAATGCTCCCTTGGGTGGTCTGATCCCAGACAACAGTAGTCATTGCTATAAGAGTCCTTTTGGCGTTACTGGTTTTGATCTACTTCTGTTTGCATGGAGCCTGAGCTGCAAGCCTCAAAAAATATGGGGCTCCTTGTTTGGGATAGCTCCTTGAGCAGCTTTCCCGAGAAAGATCATTTATTCCCAAGGTATTTTCTCTGACTTTATAAAAACGGCCTTGATCTGTTGCTGCTGCTTCACTAGAAATGAGCTGAAAACCTTTGATATTTGAAAGCTGAGATATTATGGTTAGATACATAAATCACATGGGTAGCTGGACAAAAGTGTTCAGTGTTAGACAGATAATACTGATCAAAACCACTTTCATTCATTTTTTTTTTTTCAGCAGGGCTGTTCATGAAGTCTGACTTCAGTTTTGGATTAGGTAACTATGAGAAATCCTGTACATACTGAGTTTACTGCGTCAAAGTTTGCTTTTTATAACTGATCTTCAGTATTTGTTTTAATTTACTCTGAATGTCCACCTTGGCAAACTTACTCTGCCAACTATTTATAAAATATGGATGCAAACAAATAAACCTCTAAGGTTCTAACTGAAACGTTTTTGCAGACTCAATTGAATTGTGATTACTTTCTATTTGCCTTATACTGGTTTATTCCCTTTTATTAAGATGCTAAGCTTATTAAGCTACCAAGGTAGCTTGGAACATTTTTATTTTATTTTATTCCCCTTCTTTCTGCTCTGCAGCTCAGGAACATGGGGGAGAATATACAGGAACTGTGGCCAAAGAAATAAATTTCCTTTGCCTTGCATCCAAAGAAACTGAGTTATGGATTTCATGAAAATGTGAAGTCTGAGCTGCCCTGTGCTTTCTCCCATTCCAAATATTCATGTGGGATCCATGGACTCTGTACCTGACCATGCTCTCCAGATTCCTACCATGAGATACTTGAGTAAGAATTAATGAATTAAGACCTCAGGAACTTTGTTTCAAGAAAAGAATATCAAGAAAGGTGTAATGAGAAGAGAGTTGCAAACAAATAAGCTCACTTCTTAGTCTTGAAGGTTGAATAATTCTGCATGTATTAGCAGAATAAATTACAAAGCAAATGTGCTCAGGCACTGCTTCCAGAGGGACTTTATTTTGCAGCTAATTTATTACCTGTTTTCTTGCTAGTTGGCCTGTCAGAAGATCCACTTATCTCCTGCATGAAGCGTTATCATTCTGGCTAGATGCTGTTCTCTGCTAACAGGAATAATGTTTTCCAAGTTGAAGAATGAGATACCGTAAAGTCCACAAATGAACAGCCTAGCATTGGGCAAACACCATTTACCTAGCGAACAAATGTCCCTTTTCATTTGTATGTCATTGGCTTAGGTTAAGCTTTGCCCTGATGGTTCATGAGCAGAACATTTCAGTGTTTAACCTGAAGGAACAGAACCAGTAAAAGCACAGGGTGCTAAGGAAGTCTGGCTCTTGTGCACTGGCAGGAGACAGATGCTTGTCCTGCTGAGTAACTGCTGTTTGGGTTTTGTCCTTAAAGCTTCAACTTCCCGAGTCAGGTGAACATGTAATTAGCACAAGGCTTGGCCTTTGCCTTGTAATTGTACTGTTGGAAACCCAAGAGCTTTTCATTGTTTCAGTGCACCTCCCTAACTTGAAAGATGTAGTAATACAGTGTCAGAAGGTTGGTGGCTCTCCCCCCTGCCTCCCCCCACCACGTGTACTAGTTGGGGCTTACAGGAAAATATTGTATGTTCCTCAGTTTGCTGCAAAATTATCAGAGCTGACATGCTGGCTGTAAACTACCCTGCAGAAAGTGCAGGGGGTTGTGCTGGGGGCCAATGGCCTCAAGCACCCAGCCTCACAGCAGCACACAGCTGTGACCAAAGCAGAAGCCCATAGCTTGTTCCTGTACCCCATGGTGGAAATGCAATAAACCTTAATTTTAGAAACAGGGTTTAAGCCTTGCTCTTCCTGTCAGCTCTGTTAAAAAAGCAGTTTCTTTTAAATGATTAGGAGCAATATTTTGGCCATACTAGCTGGTTCAGTCATCTGGGTCACTGCTAGAAGTGTCAAGCATGAGGGGACATGGAACCGAGGACTCCCATGAGACTTATGTGTGAAATTGAGTGTAGTTTGTGTAGCAAAACTATTCAAAGGCAGAACCCTGCCAGTTATTTCAAGATGTAGTAACTGGCAGCAGTTCAAATCCAGAAGGCCATCCAACTGTTATTCTGCTTTAGGGTTATTTTGCCTTTATTTGTAATCATTGCTGGCACAGTAAAGGAATGTGGATTCTTTTTCTTATTTTTGCTGTGAAGGCTTGCAAGTCTCTTTACATAAACAGGATCTGCTGATTTTGAGTGAAGCAGTGTTCACTGAAGTGATAATATTTTATTTGTTTCCAGAGAGGTGTAGATGTAAATAAATTAGTCCTAAATTACTGTTGGCAACCCTCTGTTCGAGTTCAGGCACGCTCCTTTCAGTCATGCCTGCATGCCAAGGAGTTCTTGGCTAATACCTGTCAACAGAAACCTTCTCTCAGTGCAGGCATCATGAGTTACCAGTTCCTAGACTGGCTCAGATCGAAGGGATAGTCTTTCACCTCTTTTCCCTATTAATTACAGGGCTGAGTACTGAATTATCCAGAGCCTTGTTAGGAGAGGTGGCTGCTCCCCTAGGAATGGAATGCTGTTTGCCCATCACTCTGAAAGCATCACTTACCACCTGAGGCTTATGGTTAAAAACATAAATCTTATACATCCTGTGTATTGACAACAGAGATGAACTAGAGATGGGTGTGCAGACATAAAGTAATTCTTTCTCTATTTCTAATAATTTTAATACCTGTCTTTCTGTATTTTATTGAGTGACAAAATATTTTAGGATACTTGTGAGAAGTATGAATGCTTCATCCTAAAACTTGCCTTTATAAAATGGGGCTTGTGGTTCAGATATTGCATGTCCTCCTTCACATGGAAACTGGATAATTTGAGTGTATAGTCAACATTCTTCATTCCCCTGCTGTAAATTTCTTGATCAGTTAATTATTCATGACATTTGTTTTAGCATTCTTTCTATCAGGTCACTGACCTCTGCATTTTAAGGCTGGAACAGATTGATGCCATCTGAATCAGAATAGAGCAGTTCCTGTCAGAGTAATGACTTCCCCCATGCTTACCAAATGGAAAGCAAACCACAGAGTGATCTTCTGCCTAGCAGGACCATATTTACATCAGTGTAGAAGCCTAGTTTGGAGGTGTTTTACCATATAAACCTATACCATAGGTTTACCTATGGTATGTTTATATGTTTATAAAACCTATGTTTATAGGTTTTACCATATAAACAAAACAAATGTTTTAGTATTATGGTAAGTTTAGGTGATTTAAGTGATATGTGAAAAATGTTAATATATTTCTTAAAACACAAAGATTGGAACTTAGGAATCTTGGAGGTAAGTGGGTTTTTTCACGTGTGGCTTTCTTTCTCATTGCAGGGGAGATCCTAAAAAATATTACTCTAGGACTTTTTTAGATTACTAGAAGCCAAGGAAAATGAGTAAAATTATGAAAGTTTGCCTATGTAATATATGTAAAGCACACATTTAATATATAGATGTAGACACAAGAGGGTTGCTGTACTTGCACATGTTTGGTATGCTTTGTACCAGTGGTGGGAAAGGCGTGGGGTTGAACTGAAACTGCAAGGCAAGAGACCTTTTTGGAAGTGCTGACTCCTAACATGGACAAATGGGGTGGCCCACAGCTGAAACTCCAAAAGAAATGCACATTAGCAATGGGTGACAGGGCAGAAGGTCAGGGCAAAGGAAAAACAGCAGGAAAAGGCATGAAACCCTCAGGTAACACAGCAAAGTGCTGGGAATTCTGCTTGAAGCAACAGTGAAAAAAGCAAATGTTCTTGGTGATCCTGATATAAGCAGCAAGGAATGTGCAAGTTCTGCTGAATAACTTTAGGCATGTTTGACCCTAAGCCTGTTGGAATGATAACTTGAAAGGTCTGTTTGGATGAGATAGAAAATGAATTTTGTAATGGAGTAGTGATTTGGAATGCTATGCAAGTACTAAGAGGTCCACAGGATACCTCTACATAGGCCAAAGGATGTGTGTAACTTCAAAGTGAAGTGTATAAAAGAGACAGAAAAGGATTGACTTAAATACCTTTTTCTGCTTACAAATAATGAGCTCAGAATAGAGCTGTTTATCTTCCCTATGAGCCTGAACACTTCCCTCCCAAATACAGTTAGTTGAGATAGTATAAACTATTTCTGTTTCTCCTTCCTTGCTGTTTGCAGGATAAACAACCCCCTTTGCACCCCCCCCCCCTTTTTAAAATAAACTGTAGGTTTGTGATTAACTCCATGAAAGAAAGCTAAAATTACTCAATTTAAATTTTTGTGGGTGTGGTCCCCCCCAGGTCAGCTTCCCTATGTATCTCCTCAGAGAGAAAGCTCTGGTCCTGGGGCAGCTGCAGTTTCTTTTGTGTCAATGCTGGTATACAATGGAGCAAGACTGAAATGTACAAGTTCTTTTTTTATTAATGTTTTTCAGAATTTGTAAATGAGACAGACCTTACTTAAGACAAACTCCTTGATGGCTTCAGAAGGTTTCCCTTCAATATTTGCAAAAAGAGTTGAAATTTCTGGTTGTAACTGTGCACTAAAGCTCTCTTGATTAATGAGTGTGTGGTAGAAAATGACTTCGAATAGCAGAAATTTCCGTTCCCTTCTTCAGCAACAATGTTGAAGTAGTCTTGGCTTACTGACTGCTTTAAAAGATATCTTGATAGCAGAGACAGGCATATTGTGTTCCCTTGAAAAAAGAGGAAGAACAGAAACTTGCTTTGTTCTTTAGATAAGATGGTTTCTATTCTCTTTTCTTTTCTACAAAGTCTGGAGCTGTGTGCTGAGGGAATGCTAGGGACTGATTAATCTGTGCCTCTGTACTGGTATGAGGTCAAGTGCGCCCAGCCCTCCCTAATACATGTTCTACTGGTGTCTGCTCTTGAAAACCTTCAGGGATAATGTTTCAGTCTCCCTAGATAGTCTTAGCTTTGTGTTTCATCACCTTCTTGGTGCCTTCAGAATTTGCTCTGGTATTTGACTGTTAGTTATCCCAAATAAAGCTGAAGTCCTTGTTTTCCTTTTTCTAGTGGCTATGAAAAATAATTGTTTGCTGTCTTAGTTTGAAAACTGATATTGTATCTACCTCTGGCATGACTTTTTTTCATAGTCAAATATGGCAGTTGTTTTGTTTTTCTACTGGTTCTGTTATTTGCTTCTGAATTTCCTACATGAAATTTTGTTGTAGTACAAATGGGGTCTAACAGACCAGGTCAACATTGATGAAGTTTTATTACACCTGTTTTATTACACTGGAAATACACACTTGTAATTATCGTACACTTACAGCTTCCATTCTGGATATCTAACTGCTGTTTCATTTCACTCTATCCCTTTTAGAGCTCACTCACATACTTTTCACTTGGTTTTTCTGTACCACTCCCAAAGGTGAATTTTACCGTAGTGTTCCTCTGCTGTAACATGAACAGCTGTTCAATGAAGAAGGCAGAGGGAGAGTCTGCTAAAGGGAAACTAAGTTCCTTAGCAGCTTTTTTGACTCTTCAATGAAGGTAAACAAACACAAGTACACTAGACTTTCCTATGGGATGCAGGAGGGGGTCAGAGGTGCGAACACCCGTCAGACCATTATGATCATCTATAAAATTTCACCCTGCATTTCCTACAGACATCTTGATTTTCATGGCTGAGATAGGGCAGGAATATGTTACTTAATGGCAGATGTCTCTTTCTAAAGACTTCAAATGATTGATAATATCATGTTACCTGTGTGGATTATTTGATCAAGTACTACTGTGGAAAAAAGTGTAAATGATGGATTCCCCATCAGTCCTTGCCTTTATTCAGCAAGTTTGCACGTGCTTTCAATCTGATATCCTGTGCTCCTTATGAGCATTCGGCAGCAAACATGTTTGCTTTTTGCCACTACAGGTATTTATTAAATCAGCCAAAATACCTGTGGTCAAGCTTTATTATAAAGTCTTAACATTTGTTAATGATACACCTCAACATATTCTGAGGGATGTTTGTTGTGAGGAAGGGAAATTGTCTGAAATGATGCTCTTTTGTGAGCTGTCTCATCAAAGCAACATCCCTTGCTTGTTCATCCCTGTGTCCCTGTAGCTGTGAACAGTGGCCGTAGCAACTGCAGAATCATTTAAGAGTTTTGGTTGCAGTCCTAAGTGTTGAACTGAAGAAAATATTTCACTTATGCTGCATGAGTGGAACAGCCAGTTTCTCTCCCAAGGAGAATAAGCACAAAGCTGAACTGAAATTAATCATTTGCATTCAGCAGGAGTGCCTGTGTGTGGAGGCCCAGTGCTGCTGAATCACTGATTGTGGTTTGCTTTCCTACAATAGTGAGAGGTGATGGGTATGAATAATGCTAAGGTCTAAATGTGTGTAATTTTTATGCTGTCTTTATTCTCATGGATATGTGGGACCTTGCCATGTCAACAGCAATTCCTCCCTTCCCCCCTTCATCCCCATCAGTCATTTCTAAAGCTATTTGCATGTGAATTCCTATGGGCACCTCTTGCAACAGTAGGGCTGACCTGCTAAATGTAGCTCTCCTAGGCTGTCAATCATCGTGCCATACATAATAGCTAAATAATCTTGCCTGCTTGCAAGAAAACAACCTGCTTGCTGAAGGAAAGGGCAGATGAGGCTTCTTACTCCGAGTTAACTGCTCAGATAAGCACACTGGTTGGAGCAACATATCACACAAAACTATGAAAGTCCTCCCAACTTGCAGATACCATCCACTAAAGCACTCAAGGTATTGACTGGACTCACTGTGCTAGGCAAGGGTCTGGAATGCCTATTCTCCTGGGGACTCCTCTGCGTTACCCTGCTTTCAAACACTTATTTCTGCTGGCATTTGCAACTCGTTGATGAAGTCCACTCTTCCCATTCAGTTAGATGCATTATTAGGTCTTGGACATTGAATAACAACACCTGAGAGCTAAGCTAAAGTCCATCTGCAGAAATCTTGTCTGAGGGTGGGTTGGTAGCGCAGTATATTGTAGAGTGGAAAATGCTGGTTTCAGAAGAGTTACATCAGAGAGTGTCATGCTAAACACTGTCAAGAGTTTGAAGCTCTTATTTCTGCAGAAGTGGAATTTCATCTACAGTCTGTTGTAACTATTTCACTACAGATAGCAACAGGAAAACAGAATTGTGGAGTTTGTAAAGCTGTTTTTGCTTAGAGAATGGTGCTGTGAGTGCAGCTGTTGCTGGCAGCCAGAAGGGCTCGGCATTAGGTTTGGCAAAATGGCATTCACAGAAACAGTAGGTGGCGGGGGGAATCTATGAAAAGCAGTTGTAGGAAATACTGTTCGGAAAAGTGTTGCATGTTAATGAATCTGGAAACATAATCAAGATTTTCCTTGTGCTGAAGCATTTACTTGTGGTTGTATAATAAATGTGGGTTTATAGGGACAATATGTGGTGTTATTTCAGCAGGACAACTCCATCCCATGGAGCAGAGAAGCTAAGTATGAGCTGGTAGTTTTATACACTGCCCCTATCAAACTTTCAAGGCATTGTACAGTGGAGCCCAATACACAGCATAATAAGTTGGTACCAGTAGCAATTGTATTTTTTTCACTTATAATTATAGGGTTAATGAGTTCTTGGAAGTTTTAGTCAGTGTAATGTTCACCTGGTCATTTTCCAGCTGAGCAGTAAAAGTCAACAAAGATAATTTGTCAACATGGTCCCATGAATATATCCTCAGTATTGTTTGACATATCATGAGAGGATGCTCCAGAACATTGTCATCTATGTGCAGTGCAATGGTAATGTGATGCATAGATAAGGAGAAGGGGTTGAATAATCAATTTTACTTTTTCTACTTTTGATCTCCCCCCAGAGGAGCCTTTACAATTACAGAACCATGGGGGGTGGGAAAAGGCAAACTTCTGAACTTTGAAGTTATGAAGCCTGCTATCACTCACTACGCCTTCTCTTACTAAGTTTTTCCAGGTTCTGGATGTTGACTCCTTTCTTCTGATGCCCTCTTTACTGATGGGATTTCTTGAGAATTTTTTTTTCATGACATGGTTTTGGACAGATGTACCTACTCATGTAATTAGTGGGGTTTTTTTGGTTTGGGTTTTTTTGTTTGTTTGTTTTTTTTGTTTTTGTTTTTTTTTTTGTTTGTTGGTTTGGTTTGGGTTTTTTTAATATCTAGGTCCTAGTTTAAAACATGTGTAGGGAATTTTAACTTATTTTAACTTGGTTTCCTTATTAGGAACCAACTTGACTATTCTAGAGTTCTTGAGCTGCTTGTAGAGAAGCATTTTTCTTCTGTGACTTGAGAGATGTTTGGTAACTTACTTATTCATGTCAGCTTAGGCTCTGGAAGTGTTCTTTTAAGACTTTAACAGATATCTTTGGTCTCAACATGAAAAACCTTGTAATTTTCTTGTGAAAGAATATTCTTTTCCTGCAAGAACTTCCTCAGTATTTTTGAGCGGGTTTTCTGTGATTTTTTTTTTTTTTGGCCATAATCAACAGGATGTGAGGCTAGTTGTTCAGCTCTTCTAAAAGTAGAACTTCTGAAAAATAAAGTAAAATAATTGGAAAATGATAACTTAGTAATAAAGTTGCCGATTTTTTTAAATCTCTCTTTTTTTTTTTTTTCCTAAAATAAATTGCAACACATGCATGTAAGTAAATGGTAACAGCTTGGGGGTTTTCCCTATGGCTTAAATAAATATTTTGGACTGCCAGTTTTCTGATTTTTGTGCTCTGGGCATGGCTTGGGAGAATAGAGATTATTGACTTAGGGATGCTTTAACTTTCACATACAAATATTCTCATTTACTTCAAAGATAATAACAACAACCTGTGAAAGTTACAGTTCTGTTTAAGTCTTTGCAGAAGCATAGTTACTGTTTCTATTCTTTGAATCCTTGGAAGATATAAGTTCCACATCCTTGGGCAAGCCATTCTAAAACTGTCCTATATTGCAGATAGAAGTAAAAGCTTATATTATTTGCAGTGATGTTATTCCCTCTTGCTATTCACATCAGAAATAAGAAACAGATTGCAGTAACCAATGTATTTCAAGTCACAAATTTTTAAGTTTACCATCCTCTTCCATGTTTCCTGCTGCTCAGCCCCACAGTCTTTTTGAAAATTAAAGAATTGGGTTCTGGTTAGGCTACATGAGCTCTGTCCTACTTGGGACAGGAAGATATACTGGTATTAGCTTGTGTTTACTAGCATCCCTTTCCCTGTGGTCAGAACAGTCAACTTTGTGTCTCAAATTCAGGTGTGTGTTTTGTTTGTATGTTTAGAAGGTTTTTTTTAGCCAACAGGGAACAGTGAAATGTAGAATTGTTAATTCTAGAAGTAGCTGATAAAAATTAGAATGAATTTAAGATGTATTCCAACAACCAAAACTCAGTCCTTGAAATATCCCTAATAAAATTCCTGCGCAGACTGATATTTATGAAGAAAAATAATGGGAGAGTAGATGTATTCTTTATAATTTTATAAATTAAAAAACAGTTCCTATACTGTAAATTTTGTGGTAAAAAGGAGGAAAAAAATCAAACAAAACCAGACCAACAAAATGTTTTCCTTTAGTCATCTTTAAAGAAGGTAATATAAAAATACTGGGATTGTACCCTATTATTGTTTGTCTTGATACATGAGGATATTGAAAAAGAATGAATAAAAGGAGGATTTTTCTGTTTCATGGATATTCTACTTCTTACTGTGTAATGTCAATCTAGAATACAATGCCTAGACAGTATGAAAAAACAATAGGAAAGCACGAAGGACCATTATGCTTTTCTACTTTCAGAATGTTCTTTTCTGAGCTTTAACAAAATAACGTAAAACTTAATGGATTTTTTTTTTCTTAACTTACTAGTGGGAAAAAAAAAGGTGTTTGTAACATCAAAGACTACAAGAAAATATTCTACAGGTTCAATTATACTGCCCAAAGGAAATAAATTCAATATTTTGTAGGATGTGATTTTTCTCTGTTGGTATTACCTGGAGACTTTTCTGCAGAGGTTTTTCATTCCTCAGGTTATATGGTAAAGGTGGTGCATCCATTTTACAGTCCAAGACCAGATGTATGTTTTTGCAAGTATGCACGTCCTTTTAATTACTGAGGTTATCAAAACCTACTCAAATTGTTGTTGAATAAAGTTAATTCTAGTCAGAACTTTTCAGGCCTTCCATTTCTCTGCCGAATAACCAGTTTGCTTTCACTGAAAAGACCTGTTGTGTACAAAGATTATTCTAGAACTCTGTGCTTTCTCCCAGAAGAGATGAGTTTGACTGTTGAGAGAGACTCAGAAGACAGTGCAATGCAGGATTTCTTCTGGGAGAAAGCATAGCCTTCCTCTGTGATTGGAGGAAGCAATTTTCCCTAGTAGAGAAGGAGTGGTGATCTTTAAATAAACTGTCATGTGCCAACTTCATCTAAGGGCTAAAAGAGTGCTGGCTGACATGGTTGGTCTGATACTGCTGGCTAGCAAGAGGAAGTTCATGCTTTCACTGCTCATACTTCTCGATGATGAAATAAAGGAATTTGAAATTGTGATATGAATTAAAAAATGTAATGATATTTCTAAAATGAGCTCATGCAAATGAGAAATATGGAAAATTGATTGCTAAGGCTCACTCTTCAAAAAACAGTAGAGAGCAGCTTAGGAAATGCATAGAAGCCTGTATTTCTGCTATCAATGTTCAAGTGCTCCTACAGTTAAATAAAATGCTCAGCTTTTATCTCAAACCCTCTTACCAGAACCAAAATGGAATTAATAAAAAAAAATAAAAATGCCAGCGGAGCTTTGATTTTCACATAGATACAACCTGTTGCCGTTGCTGTTTTTCTGAACAACTTTAGCTTGTTCAGGGTATACATACCTTATCTCTTAATGGACAAGATGCTACCTTTTTTGCCTTGTGGAAGCATGGTTATGTCTAACATGCGGTAAGTCAAATGCAGAAAAATTATTAAATTAGGCTAAGTGATTTGAAAGAAAATGTTAATGAGGCATTATACCTAGTATCGAAAACATCTATCCAGGGTTTTTGGAAGCAGATGTTAATGTATACGGAGACTTCTGCACCTGAAGATTCCTGTTGAAACCCATTCTCATATTTTTTTTTGTAGAAAGCTTTATTGTTGATAAATACATTAATCTGTGTACTTTAAACTAGACTAAAGAGAGATAATACTGTTAGCAATCAGGCTGTGTTTTCTGAAATTCCAACAAAAAAACTTCCAAGCCTTTCAAAAAACAAACAAAAAATAAAGACTGTGTATGAGAACTCTTGGAATGCTTTTGTTCTTCTGGAAAATCTACCTTTGCTGGTAAATGTTTTCATTTATTAAGAATGATCTCACTATTTCCAGATTTTTTTTTTGAGAACTAGTTGGTGTTTGTCATCTCCTAGAAGAGTCTCTTAAGTTCTCTTTTATTTCTACTAAATATTCTGTCTTTTAAAGTGACAGTAAGTTACAGAAATATTTAAGACATTATTCTCTTTTTCGATGAAATGTCATTGATGCAGACTCTCCTTGAAAATGTGTCACAAAATAGGTATTTTCTTCTCTTTACCTGTGACTTTGAGCAGACCTTGATATTTTCAGACTTCTCTTTGCAACCATAAAGTCATAAAACTAGAACTAGTTGTTTTAAAATCAAAGCTAAATGAAAGCTGAAATGTTCTTGCAGATATTCTGAAAATAAATTTTTATTTTCCAAGAAACTCCAGTTATAGGATTTGCAATAAAATATTAGCAAGAAGACATTTAAGGATGATTTCAAGAACTCATCATAAGCTGGTGTCCAAACTAGAAGTTACCCTAAAGAAATCCTCCAATGGATTCCTGTAGTATAGATTGCAATACAGGAGGTAAGCCTAACTTATTTTAAGATAATGGCTGTTGTAGCTATATGGCTTGATGCCAGAGGACCATCTGTATAGGTAACTGATCCAATCCTTAAAAGAAGAATAAGTAAAAGAAGGATCTGATATATACATATATTAAGACTTCCCTATGATTCTAATAATTCAAAGGAAAAAAAAAAAAAAACCAAAACAGCTGCCGCTTCTCTTGAATATCCAATGGCATCTGAAGCCTGACTCCAGCTTTTCACATCCTTTACCAAGCATGCTGAAGGACAAGGATGTTTGTTTTGAAATACAACAATAATCTTGCCCTGACTTTAAAAATCATTTTCATTCAACTTCAACTAGGTTATGTGCCATTTTTATCCAATTACTATAATGTCATCAGTCTCCTGATGTAGAAAGACAAAGGTCAGGCTAGGTCTCTTTCTTCCTTGGTGTTCAATCATCTAGTTGATATGGACTTGTTATTAAATTGTTTTATGAAAGAAAAGTGAAAAGCAAATAAAATACCACACAATGAAATCTATTATCCTGAGATGTAGTGTGTGGGCATCTCCCCTCTCCCCTTGTAGTGCAATGTGGAAGTATGCTTGGAACCCGCAGTGACTGGACACCAGGAAAAAACCTCAGCTTAGTTCTCCAGTGTCAAAGGAACAAAAGCAGGGGAAAATCTGCTAAAGCAAACATCTTGGATTGTGGCAGCAGAACTTGAAAGACTGGACCTGCCTAATGACAGTCTGCAAGTCCTTGCTGAATGAATTTGTACAAAACGCTAATGAAGACAAACAGTCTATTTAGGCATGCTGGAAAGCTCCCATTCAGCAAGCAGCTGGCATGAATGTTGTCAGTCAGAAGACACAAGCAGATGACAAATAACTGAAGATGTGGAAAAAATGAGATTACAATGAACTGATTTCTCATTAACACTTCTTTTCTTCTTCTTTAGATATTATAAACACATTATTCAGGGTTGGTTGTCCTGGCCTCCTAAATGCCAGTAAGTCAGGGCTGAAGCAGTATGCAGATGAGAAACTGCTGCTGGGTGGGAGGACAGTCCCCTTCCACTAGAGCTGGGCACTTTGCGTCCCAAGGTATTCATAGCTCTCTGTGCTCCCAAAGTAACTTCCGTGGGGCACATGAAAGGCAAATTCTATGTAAATAGGGTTGCTGTGAACTAACAGACTTTTCTTGCTCTGATTTTTTTTTAAAAAAAGGCCATTTTAATAAAAACTAGAGGAAGGATTACTGTCAACTGGAGAGCTGGGAGAATACTTTTAAGTGTATTATCAAAGTAGAACAGCCTATTATTTTTTTTTCTTCAGTCTTCACAAATTTTGCGTGTTCTTTTTCTTAGAATAATGGAAACTATTAAATAATTCTGAATTAAAAGCAACTAAAAATGTTGCAGGATTCCCTGTAGAGGCCTTCTGTTGTATACTAGCAATATATATGGCCTTAGGCTGCAATGCTTCAGATTCAGCTTCGCAGCCAGTGAGACAAACAGGACTATTGAGAACAATGGTTAATTTTACATACTGGAAACTGGAAACAGTACAAATGGGGCTTTTGCAGCCAAACTATGATGTCTTCAAATGCCTGAAAGCTGTCTTAGACTTGGTGTTTGGTTCCAGCATCTTACCTTCCTTCCTCCTCCTGATTCCCCACCTCTATCAGACTTGCCTTGCACAGTCACGCTTCCTTTTACAGTTTGGTCCTTGATATAAATTCAAGAGGTACAAAGCAGCCAAGTCCCACAATGACAGTGTGTTGAGCTGCTTGTCGGTTTCCTAGCTTCTTCAATTAAAGCAAGAGGTTGGGTTGAGGCTACACTTTTCCATGATAGCTCTATCTGATGTTTGACTTCATTGAGATTTTAAATCCTAAAGTAGAATATGTGAGTTTCTGCTTTCTAAACTGGTCAGTCTAGATAATTGTGACAGTGTTTCAATCTTTACAAATTAAATGTTTGTGTTGTACATGGGATTTTTCTTCTTTGATTCTTTTGTTCCTCCCCTACCCCCCATATCAGTTTTTCATACTATAGTGTAGGTTGTCCAATTTAATAGGACTGAAAGTTGTGTGTGTCTCTGTCCATATGTATCGGTAGATACTCACATGGTCAAAATGTTGCTTTTGCTCTCCCAAGGAGAGGATTACAGTGGGCAGCTGATAGATCCAGTTCTTTCACATGCCTCAAATCCACACAACAGATTCGAATTATTAGTTATCCAGGATTTTATAGTACTATTTTTTCTGCTTGCTTTCCCTTTCCACATAATCATCAGTAGTCTGAAGTGTCTACTTTTTGAAATCATGGTGAAAATATAGCCCTTAGCCATTTTGCATTTATGAAGAATGATGATACTTTCATTAATAAAGGAATTTTGCACAGCTAGGGGAACGTGATCTGCCCCAGTAATACCCAGCATGAGGTTAAAAACCAACCAAACAAAAGATCTATTTATTTGAGTTAATTTTGGTGCACTCCCCTGTGCTTGGGGTATGAGTCTCTTTATCCACGTCATCAGAGGCACTTGCATTTGGTGTCCAGTCATGCTGTGGAGGTGTTTATATCTCTGACTCTGAGAAGTTCAAATTTTACAGTACACTAGTCATGACATAATTTCAGACTGTTGCCAAAATGCTCCTTTTGTGTGTCTCCTTTCTGCTCTTGCAGGTTTTTTGAGTACTGAGCCAGCTGTGCTCCAACTGTGGCTTGGGGCTTTAGGCTCCCAAAGGGTGCCTTTTTCCTGTCCTTCTCTATATATTCACTGCTGGTTGTAATATTTCCACATACCTGTATAGAGGCTGTCCACAGGAGAGAGGAACTCGGGCACAATTACTTGCGGTACCTCACTGGCAGGGTCCTCTTCCAGGTTCCTCTTCCTGGACGGGTGCTGGTGTGGCCCGACCTTGTCATTGAAACTTCTCTTTCCCCCTTTCAAGTTGCTTTTTGACATATTGTGGTCTTATGAAGACCCTGAATGATCAGTGATAAATAAAACTATAAACAAATAGAAAAACCGCTCAAACCTCCCTGCCCCCCCCCCCAACATCCTTAGAGATAATGCATTTTCCTCCTAAAAAGCCCACTGTTCCTGAGAAGAGAGCACCTAACTGGTGCTCTATTATGTTCTGTATTATATGGGGATTTGGATCTCTGCGTATTTTAGCAGTGTCTGTATCCATGAATGCACATTGAATCAGACCCTTTCTCCTCTGTGTCAAAATACATGGTGACAGTTCATGAAAATAACATCTGCCAACAAGAAGTACGTTAGGCTGTGAAAAAAGAACTATAATGCAGGCACTGAACTGGGTCTGGTTCAGCCTTTTGGTGCTTTCATGTGGCATGTTATTTTTGCACAGTGAATGCATATCTTCATAATAAGAAATGGCAGTTGCAGTGTTACCTTTTATTAAAGGTTTTTAATGTTGGTTGTGTGTAATTTATAACAAATAAGATTCATACTTTCATTACCTGTGCAGTTAGCATATCCCACTTTGCCTTCTTGATTTTTAATTCATCATAAAAACGGTTTAAGTATTGTTCAGTATTTTTGTACATTGAAATCAAGACATATTTGCAATGTAAAAAATAAGCTTGAAGTAATATCCCATCCTCAGATAACTTGTACCCTATTCCACAAAGACTGTAGTCCATTTTATTTCTATTTAAGTGATGCTTCCTATTGATTTTAGTGTTGCACTCTGAACAGCAATTAGATGGTTAAATACAACATTGGAATTATATTAATTAAGAAAATAAGCAAATTACAGAAATAATGAGCAAAGAAGGATGAAGACAGAGAACTATGCATATAGGGCTAAATCCCTGCCTAGGACCAGCTTTCTTTGCTTCCTGTCCCTGCCATGAATGGTCTGTATTGTCCACATTTTAAAATGTCCACATTTTAAGCAAAAGATAATGTAGAAACTTTTTTTTTTTAGTTGGGTTCTTATCTGATTGCAAAGTTCTTCAGCTAGAGTATTTTACTGTTGATAAGTATGCCAGGTAGTACACCCTGGAGTCCTAATTTGGTTGCAGACTCAAAACAGTACTGTAATAGTGTTTAATGATCATCATGAGGAGAAGATACAAGTTTAGCACTACGTGTATCAGATAAATTTTGGGAATGATGCTGCTTTTGTGATGTGGATGGGATTCTATCATTGTGGCTGTCCATAGCCACTTTTGTTCTCATTTTGTTTTGAGGCATGCTTTTTGCATTCAATTCTCCCCAAAGGAAAAATTGTGCAGTCTTAGAGAATTACACTAAGGGGAAATTATCTGAAGATGGTCTCATCTGAAACATGCCTGCAGCATCCTGAATTCTGTAGGCTGTGCCAATGTGTAGTTGAGACTGTCAGGAATTTCCCAGGTTCGACTTGTGATTTGCCAGCAGTCTGAGTGATAATCCTGAAGATTTAAATATCTCTAGGGTACAAGCACTGGAATAGTATAAAAATATTGCTATGAGTGTGAGGACAAAAAGCACCTATGTAAAAAAAAATTCTGTTAATTGGCTGATTTTGGTAGTAAAAGAATAGATAAACAGGCATGTAAACCTTTTGTTGGAAATAAAACAGAAGCAGCAAACTTGAAGTTTCAAGTTATAAACACATATATAGCCTGCCAATGGGAACAGTGCTATGAGGAATTTAAAAAAAAATAAAATCTCTTCTATTACAAGAACTCTGTCTGTCTGAAATACATGCGATGTGATAAAGGATTTTCTTTTCTCTGTGTGGTCCCATTTGATTACAATGCCAGGGGAGCCTGGCTGCATTCCATATATAATTAATTGCAGCTTTGGTTTTAGATTGCAGCAGGGCCAGGCTGCCTCTGCCCCTTGCTCTTGTTCACATCTTTAGATAGCTTTCCACCATGCCAGCTGGTGAGTGAATGGAGCCTTTCACAGCAAGCCTAATAGGCATGAATGGTTGAATCATTGTCCTTGTTGGCTCTCTAGTTAATCTAGTGACAAACAAGGTTGGAGCTGCTGCAGTTGACATTCTCTTTATTGCCTGTGATTTCAGTGTAAACGCTGTGTAGAAAGGGATTTCATCGTTTTTTGCCAGGTCGTTTCTGTTTCTTGCTGGTTTTGGAAGGAATGTATTCTTTACGAAGAAGTAGCAGTAAAAAGGGCTACATGTTAGGTTCATTTGTTTACTCCTAGTTTCCAGCAAAGCAGACAGTTGAATGCCTCAGGTTCTGTGTTCAGGTTCCAAGTTTTACAATTATTTTATTTAATTCCTTTTGAGGTTCAATTCTCTTTACTCACATAAATTATTTCTGCATTGCATGTGAAGTTACACCAAGCTATTGCTTCGGTTCTTGGCTGCTTGTTAAGAATGTGTTTTTGAACTGTTATTTATTTATGCAATATACAAACTTGAACAAAATTGAAAAAGAAAAAGCAGGTCTATCTTCTTACAGATAAATATTATAGATGTGAAAAAAGATTATTTTTAATACACTTTTTTGATAGATGCAAAAAGCAGAAAATGTATTCTAGCTAAGAAATTCTATAACAATATGTCCTATGAGTAATTTTTGATTAATTTGAAAAAAAAACATTGTTCTCTAAATACTTGTGATATTCCTCTTATTAAATGCTAAAAGTTAAACTAACTTTAGATAGCATGTAGTTAAAATTGTTGTCAAAAATACAAATAAATTCCATGTAGTCCTTGAAAACCATGCTTGTTTCCATAAACACTTTCACTTGATTGTGATATCTAAAAAGTTGGGGGCTTTTTTGAAGTCTTTTCTGAGCTTAAGGCAGAAAAAGGAACATATGCCAATTTCTCATTTCCCTATTTTCTGCTTCTCTCAAAATAAAAGAAGGAAAAATGAGTCAAAAGGGCAAAACCAACATCCAACAGAATTGTTCACTGACAATCTTGTCATTTATAGAGCCAGGATAAACAAAAATGCAGTTCTGGCAGTTGCTTTTCTTCTGTAATGAATTATGTGTAGTACAAAAAATCTTCCCAAAACCAGCTTAATGACAATTTTCTAGGCTTCCTACAGGAAAAAAACTCTTTTGCAATGAAAAATGTTGGCACTGTAGTAACCTCCTTCCATGTAACGTGGGTATGATGCAGACACATATACGAGAGGAGCCCTTGGCAGTGTCTAGGAGGCCTCAACATCCCTGAGCTAATCAGTACCACCACCAGCATTGCAACAGGCTAATTCCTCTGCCCTCTACTCTCCTTTAGCCTGGAGAAGCTGTGGAGGGAGGGGAGCAGCATGGAGATGTCTGGGCTGCCAGAGAGGCAGGATGAATTGTTGAGCCCCTTCGATAGAGGGGCACATTTTCTATATATGTGCTTTATGAAATATCTTCAATAACAGCTCTTGTACACCTGTTTCCTTGTTTCAACAATAAACCAGCTTTCTGGAATCTCCCTGGGTGTCTGCCTATGTCCACAGTTACAAATGAGCAATACACACATTTCACAGTTCTTAACAGGCCCAGTCTAAGCTCACACAAATGTATTGCAAGTTGAAGGGTTTGGTTGGTGCAGGGGCTGTCAGAACTGTAGTGCAGAGGAACTGGGAGCAAAACTCTTATTAACACTAAAGGAGAAGTTTGCCTGATTCCCTGCTAACCATGCTGAAAATCTTCCCCAAGAGACCCAGTTTAATAGTGATAATTTAATTTGATTTGCATTAACCGTCTTTGTCTAATTAAAAATGTGTATAAAAAAGGCAGAAAACATGGAGGAAAGAACTGTTAAAATCTTAAGTATTTGAAGCTTGCTATGACATTTCACCAGTGAAGTAAGAGTAAGAAGAAAACAGCCCATCCTTTAGTAATTCTGCATGTCTTGGGACAGCTTTCAAACTACAGTGGGGACTGATGAACAATGTTGACTTTCCTGTCCATTAATCTGAACAATATGCTATTTGTTTGCAAGGGTAGTAGGAGAAGAAATTTAATTACAGTACAGGTCTGAGGCTCGCTCTAATTAGACTAAGAGCAAATTTTTTTTGACCTTATTTCTATATTTTCTTTATGATTGCCTCTAAGTTGAGATATTTGCCTGTCTTGATAATCCACAATGAAATCCACTCTCTCCCCTCTTTTCTATTCTAAAGTTCTGTAGTTTTACTTATCCTAATACCTACAGACTTGGTTTGTTAAAGTGAGTAAACACAGCTACATTGGACCAATAATTCTTGATGTCTTTAGACCTTTCCTTTTTTTTTTTTTTTTTTGCATTGCTCTCCTGGAATTGAGAACAAGTTGAAAGATTATGTCTGATGATCCTTTATGTTTGGTGGGTCTTTTATCCCCCCAAAGATATATTTGAAATTTGATGTTCCAGAGTAAAAGGGGAAGATGGTGGGGGTGGTGCGTGAGGGGGCACAGAGAAGATTCATTCCTTGCTTCATTCTGTGTGCGGGAGCTTCCTCAAGAGCTGCACATGTGATGTGACCTGTGTCCTTCAGTCTTGCTGTGCACCACTGATATTAAGCTGTCTGTTCCAGGAGTCTCTGTGGCTGAAGTTCCGAGGCTAAATGTTATTTCATTCTGTATTGGGAAAGTACAATTTGGAAGCTGACTAAAATTAAAAGCTGAAATGATACTCATACAGACTGGTAAAATCTCGGTGTAGAAAAGAAACAATATATTTTTTTTATTCTCTCTCTTCTGCAGTAAATAGCTACTTGGGTAGGCATTGAGTTCTGCACAGGAGTTTCCTACAAAGGGTTCACTGCAGATTTGTTAGCATTAAGGAATACCTTGGAAAGGATTAGGCTAAGACTCTTAGCAGACTAAGTCTCTAGAGGACATTCTTGATAACATGTGACTGGCTTCCGACTTTTGACCTTTCCCTTTAAAGTGTTGGTATTAGAATAATTATCACAAGGCTCTATTGAAAATCAAAAATTTAAATTATTTCCTCTAGATAAGATGTTTTTTTAATGTGGAAATGAAATGTGACATACGTAGAAGTCCTTATTAGTAGTGATACTTCCTGATGATGATGTAAAAATAGTGCTTTCAAACCTGCTGAACTGTATGTTAATCCAAAGAATAACTTTAGCTTCATTGAAATATTATTAATCAAAAATAATATAATGGAAGCAAAAATGAACAGATTTCTGGATCTGACTACTCTCAGTTGCCTTTAGATTTCCATATTGTACCCACCACCCTTTGATGCACACTAAAAGGGGGATCTAAAAGATGATTGCCTTGCCTTCATGCTTCAAGACATTCTTTTTACACTGTCAGTACTGATGCATCTCGACTAGTGCTAGCACAGTCCACTCTGAGACATTTCACTGTCAGCTTTGTGGAGATGAGCCAAAAAGGTTTACATGAGGTTTGGGGTTAAAGTCCGGCAGGCACCTGCCATTCTCTCACTTCTTTCACTCAGACCTGTTCCTTAGGTAGCAGCAGCAGGGATCATTTCAGGAAAAGAAAAAATGCTGGTCACATGCCAACCACCCTTATAAGCTGACCTTCAGAAGTAAAGACAGAGCAATTCTACATTTAGTATTCCTAGGCTGTTTTAAACAGGACTAGTAAGTTTTTGCTGGACTTTGATATTTTTCTTTTTCTTTTTTCTTTTTTCCCCCACTGAAAGCAGTCCTGCCTACAGAGAAGATTTTTGTTAAATCGCCTTGCAAATGGTCCCTGATCTCTGTTTATATTTCCAAATCTTTCTTCCTTCCTGGCAGTGTCAGTTTGAGGCAGGAGCAGAATCACTATGGCAGCAGGCTGCTTCCCAGACGTGTCAAAAGAAACCTGCCAACTTTCTTATGTCTATTGTGAGTGGTGCTGAGATTCTCTTTAGTGTTTGTCATGAAATAAGTTGAAAATAGCATTTGAATGAGAATTTCACACTCCCTTGTCCTGTTCTTGGCATGGCCACTTGTGTTTCATCGGCCACGTCAGTCTCATGCTTGCTCCTGAGAGGATGGAAAGGAAACGGTGGGGTAAAAGCCTCCTTAATTTGCTTCTGAAGACAAAGGTCTCATCATGCCTCTTGTACTGGAGCACTGGTACAAATTGAAACAACAGCCCCCTGGGAGTGTTCAAATGGGGTTTTCTGGAACTGCGTCGCATTTGTTTTTTCATTGGAAGGTCAGAGGTCTCGGAGAAGTCCATAACAGCAGATCAGTCTTGTTGACACTGCAAGACTGAGCTGTTTTTTTAAATTGTGTCAAGGGTCAGCACCCCCAGCTGAGCAGCTATTGCTGTTCAGCCAGCCAGTTGTACTGGGAGCAGGGAAACTCCCAGTCGTAGCCTGTGTTATTGCCATTGGGAAAACAGTTCTACAGCTTTGGCATGTGTTTGTTTCAATCTGTTGCATTAATTTCCAAGTCATTTGGAGTCATTCTTTCAGATCACAGCTGGGAGATGCTGGGATGCCATACCTGGTCTTGGGTTATGTACTTTTCCAGGGAGTCTGATAATATTGATGAAACACCTGCCCCTCAACACTGAAGATCTGTAAGGAGTACCCTTGGGTCTGATTTTTGTGGCATTCTCACAGGTATTCGGTTGTGTACTGAGGACAAGTCCTGAACCTCCAGCTGTGTCCGTTGTTTCTTGTGGTGATGACATCAAGTCAAAAGAATGATTTAGCACATTTTCTCATAAGGGTGTGCACTTTGTTTTTGGGATATCCACTGGAGAATATAGGTGGTACTCCATGCCTGTACTCCAGGTTTTGATGTACGCCTGTGTTTTGATTACTTAATGTACTTTACAATCTACTCTCTTGACTCCCTATGAAATGACTGAGTTGAATTTCATCTGTGTTTGGAACCAAAACTGCCTTGGTTTTATGCTTAGAATTATTCTTCAGAGTTATCCATTTCTCTATGCTGACTATGGGGGAAACATAAATTCCTAGCTTAAGTTCTTTGAGTCACCCTGTTGGTCTGTGTACCTTTGCAGTGCTGAAGTAAATCATCTGAATCCTGCCTGTACTCTTTGAAGTGCCTGATTTAGAGAATTTTATTGCATTTCTTGTTGCTTGCCATTTTTCTCCCCTTTGCATTGATAGCAACAAATAAACCCTTATTTCAGTGCAATTCTATCAGTCATGTATAGAAATAGAACAAATACTTGGGAAATCAGAATGGACCCCAGAAGGGCCTCATGGCAATTTTTTTTCCAGCTTCAAAAGGTACCATTTACATGATCTTCACTGAAATGAATAAACTGTGATTTAATGTAAGACCTTTTGTCCTTTATACCTTACATTTAAATAAAAGATGCATAAAATGAAAATGAAAAATATTTGAAATAATGATGTTTGTTAATGAAGTTGTGAAATTGAAGCCTGTTTCTGATGCACAACATCAAAAGTTTACACTCTTATTTTAGCAAGCATTACCAGGCATGTCCACATTAGCTGATCTAATCCGGTCCAACATTATATTATCTTAAGCTCAGCTGTTACCCATGCTCTCTAGGATCTCTAGATCTTATAAGAAAACAGTAATTTATTTAGATCAAAAAGTGATTTCTATGCTGTTTTTTGTTCCTTTTTTTTTTTTTTAAACCATAATTACATAATTCTGTGGAAATGTGGAGAGTCTCCCTCTTTTCCAACCCGAGGCTTGGACCACACTGCAAAAGCTGCTCTATATAGGATTTTTACAGCCTATAAGCTACTGTAAGCTTTTCTCCTTATATAGGTTTTCCAGCCAGTTATTCTGCTTTTATTCATGGCTGTGGTGTTGTTGGGGTTTTCCCCTCTGAAGCTTTTTGAACAACTACTTGCATTAACTTCCACTTGTGGCTTCCCTCATTCTCAATTCCCTTCTAATCCTTTCTCACTGAAAGAGAGTTGTCTTTATAACCTAGAAGCAGCCCAGAAATGCAGCCTTGCAGCTTTTACTCACTACAACTGTTGCATGTACCTCCCTGAACAGCTGCCTTAAAGGAAACCAGTTTCCAAAATATTAAATGTTAGCAAAGATCACCCAGCACACACTTGATGTGCTATCTGTTACAAACAGAAATAAGGCTGCAATGGAGAAAGAACACAGAGGAGAATAAATCCTATTTCTTACTCCATGCTCTGTATATTCTGCTATAACATCGTTTCTCAAACTACTTTAGGTTTCCTTTTCATTTGACTTTCAGCTTTTCCCTAACACATATAAACAAACTTTGCAGCTGCTTCTGTACTGCGTCTCATGCCCATGTCATCTCTACCGCCCTCCTAACAGGAAGTATGCTGTTAGCAAGTCCCAGCTGCTCTTAGAACAGGTGATGTTCAGACTCTTGTAGGAAGAAGCAAAAGTTTCTTCTACCTTCCCCAGGCTTATTGTACCCTGACCTTCAGGTATACCTTTGAAGTTTTGAACTCGTCCTCTTGTTATTTCCTTTTGATCTTATTTTTCTTAATTAGATGATGGAGGACAGCCAAGGCTCACCACTAATTTCATTTGCCATGCCTTATATGCGCCAGTTGCAATAAATCTCAGACTACATTGTTCTTTGGCATCCAAGCAGATTGTGTTGATGCTATGGAGAAGGTCAAAAAAAACCCTCTGGTGAATCTAAGCCTGTTCTTCACAGCAAGCTACTTCTTTGGCCATTGTGGTTGTTGTCAAGTGGGTAGCTGTAGCCTGACTTTGTATTTTCAGTCTCTTTTTTTTTTTTTCCCAGTGAGTGTGCCCAACAGAAGAGCACATGTCCAATTTTCACATAGGAAGGAGAAGTTCAGATTCTGAGTGCTGTTTCAGCTCATGTTCATTTCTTGAAACACAGTGTCCCAATGACTAAATTGTAAGCCTGAATGAGATAAGGTCATGCTCCTGCTTTTAAGGCTGGGAATTGTGCAGAACAATGGTTACATCAAGATTTTCTAGGACTAGTGATTTTGCTTACTTGCTTATCCTACAAGTGTTGGGATGAGGATTTTCAACAGATTCCTCCTCTCTGTTACAGACTAATGTTCTTTTAAGGTACTTCTTACAGGTTAAGCACTTCATTAGAAGCGCCATCTCAATAAAGGACTTTTCTATTGTTTGGTGCACCCCTTCTCTCCAAGCATGAAGAGTGGTGCCTAAAAGAACAGGGTTCTGTAAAATGTAAAGTGTGAAGCCATGTGTAACTGCATTGCATGTTTTTTTGACAAATCTGGGAACAAATGCTTAAAACCACAAAAAAAACCCCAACCTGCTCTGTGTATGGCCTTACTAAACCCTGGTAGTTCAGGCCCCCTTTGCACAGAATGCTTTTTACATTAGCAGTAACTCAGGAACGTCTGTTAGTGGCTTTTAGAGAGGCTAGACACTTTCTCAAAGTTATTAATCTAAAATCAAATGTTTGGATTGGGGGTGTGTATTTTGTTGGTTTTGTTTGTATGTTCTTGTTGTTGTTGTTGGTTTGGTTTTTTTTTTTCGGTCAGATCAGCTGCTTAGGATGTATGCCAGAAATCAAGAGGTTATTGGAGCATGATAGCAGTATTTATGACTGCATCAGACCCTGACAGTAGACAGCTTTCAGACTATTCAGGAACACCATGTATGTGACAGGAAAACAAGTATTTGTGAATAGAACACAATGACTTGCAGTTTCCATATTTATATAAAGATATACATATATATATATATAATTCTTGATAGCAAATTCTCCTTTCTTTCAATTCAGAATTTTACTTTGCTGTAGTTTGCGGGTCTTTCAGACATGCCTTATCCTAATATTGCAGGCTTACCAGAGTCAGTGAGTAAGTGAGATGTAAATGAGAGCAGAACTCTGGCTGTAGTATGTACTGCACGTTACTGTCTACATCAGGGAAATTATAATGCCTTCCCATCTGGTTACGGTAAGACTAGTTCGTCATTAGGAGTTTCGCCAGGGGAAATCCGTACATCTGACACTTCTAAGAGATCAGAGCTATACTAGGAACTCTTTACTTACTAAAATGCTCGTGAACCTTATTAATGCAGACACAGAGAAAAGTTTTTGGTAGCATAACTGAATGTACTTCTGAAGGTCAGAAGTGTGCAGCACTGCAGTTCCACACACCTGCAGAATTCCTGGAGTCGGCAACCCTTCAGAAGCTTTTGTAAGAAATAAATTACAGAGCAACTCCCAATAAGGGGGAACTGGAAGAATCTTTTTCCTTAGAACAAAGTCAAAGAAGGTAGAAAAAGGGAAGGATAGTTCATGCCTCTTCTTAGGAACTCAGAGCTCTCTTGTTTCTTTCTAGTATATAATATAAACTGAGGGATTAATTTGTTTTTATGTGGTTTGTTTTTTAATGTCTCCGTTAAATGTGATTGTCTATTCTGGAAGGGTTACTGCAGAACCGGAGAATAAGTCCCATAGGATAAGAATTCAGCAAGGAAAAAGGATATTTCATCAGGATGCTACAACATTAGATTGAATTAATTGCTCATTTACATTGCAGGCAAAACACTTAGAGAATGTGTGAGCTGCTGGGTCAGCAGGAGAAAAAAAAGAATGATGGGAAGGAAAACTTTATCCGTTTGACTCTTTTCTGTATGATTGCTGCTCCCAAGTGGATTACAGGAGTCCTACTAGAGGAATAGAGGATACAGAGGAGAGAATTGCCAGACACAAACTTGTTTACAAACAAGACTGATAACAAAGTAATTCTGAGCTGGCTGGACAAAAAAACCCATTTTGCCATTGCCCTCTACTCATCTCCTTGGCTGCTCTTCATGGAATCAAATAATTCACTTGAATATGTAGAATAAAACAGATTTTGTTATTTCCTTGACACATCAAATTGCTACTGGGAAGGACTAGAGAAAATAAATTGCATTTGCATCTCTCATAGGGATCACACATGGCAGCCAAAGTAGTGTCACTGTTTCAATATTAAAAAGTACCAAGGCTTTGACCATGGTGTTGCAAGTTCATGTCGCTGGTGTTGACATGGCTGATGGTATGACAATTCAAAATAATGAAAAACCTGAAGAAGGTGTCACATTTTTACTTTTTGCACTTGAAACTGGTGTAGGAAGCAATTATTGTTGGGTTAATATTTGATTTTCATAAAAATGACAGCCATATCTAGACAGATGTGTTGAGTGAGTCACGAAATGGCAGGTTCTGTTGTAACACTTCTGACAGGGAGTGGTTCCCAAATGCTTAAGGTGAATGTGTATGGTGTTTCTACTTTTACAAGAATTTACAAGAAGTTGAGCAGCTCACCAGCATCCAGTTCCTCCTAGAGCTGGAAAATCTTTTCTATAAGGAAGAAAAGCCCCTCAACTATTATTAACTCAAGTAGTTTCATGAGACAAAGGGGCTGGCTTTTATATAGTAGCTTCTTAAGGTTGTGTCTTTTGATGAATTTTCTGATGTTTGAAGTAGTTTGAGTTTGAGGGAATCTTTTTCTGTTTTTGAGGTGTTGGTCTTTCTCCGATAAAGATTTCTGAATTGTAATAAGGTTTTCTTTTCCGTTCCCTAAATGGGTGGAATTTTTCACCTTCTGGCACATTTGGTTGAAACTGATCAACATGTCCTGGGATGTGAACACACATGGAAAATCAAACAGCTTGGAAAGACAAAAACCTTCCAGGTTAGTGACAAGAACAGGAGCATTTGCATTGCATTTCATTTTGCCAGGCTTGAAAAAAAGCCATTGTCAAGAGTGGTTGGTATCTTTCGCCCTCATTGAGACAGCTGAGCCTGTGCGTCTGAACCAATTACTATGGTTTTAGTGGGACTGGGCAAAAAGCAGCTCAATTCAAACTGCTTTATTGGCATGACTAGTGTTGCAAGCTTTGCCAAAAGGCATGGTGCCATTAGGGATTTGACAGATTCAATGTGTCAAAATGATTTTGGTCTTAAAATAAGTGCTATTTGATACTTGATTCTTCAATGATTAGAACTGGCAAAGATTTTGATCTCTGTTCCTGATCTTAGAGGTTCGAATAAATAGTCCTGCTAATGGCAAGATAACACTGTGTCAGTTCTTTCGTCTAAAAACTGACAAAGGCCAAACAATAAGGCTCTTTTCAGTGTCTAGAGAGAATCTAGAAAATAGAATTTTGATTTAGGACACAAAGCATTAATCCTCTAAGATGGCCTTTTCTAAAACTGCAACAAAGGCCAAATCCTTAAAAACAGATTGCTAATTTGCAAGTAATTGCTGTAATAGTTAGGCACTCAGCTGCAATATTTGGGCGCTATTTAGAATGACAATACAAAGAGTTAAATCCTAGTTTCGTTCAATCCAATATTAAAGCAACATCAAACAATGCTCCAGAATATGTATGTCAGTTGTAACCAGGCTGGTTTGTACTTCTTGGATCTAGTGTTGTGTGCTGGAAAATGTTAAGCTGATAAAGAGTAAAGAGCTGCACTATTTTAAGCTCTCTTATCCAGTTAGCTGACTAAAACTGTTTTATAGCTAGAATAGAGCATCTGGGCTGGTACACATAGCATTCATCAGAGACTCTAAGTCTGTGAAAAAGAACAGGGAAACAAGAAGCCTGGAATAAATTCTTTCAAGCCTACAACATCTGAACAATTTGGAGTTAGAAAAATCCACTGATGCTCATAAATAACAAGAATCTGCCAGTCCTTTAAAACCTTTTTTTTCTCTGTGAGCATGTGCTGTTTTGCTGAAGTTCCTGTGTGCCTTCTAAAAAAAAGTAGAAGATGGCACATACTGTACTGAGTAGTGAGGCAATGAAGCCAGCATTCAAAGAGGAAAAACAATTCAGACTGGGATGCTTCTGCTATCTCCCAATTTACCATAGCTTGCATATAAAAATGATGATAATTTAGGTTGTTTTCTTTGTTCCCTTTAAAGTTTTAGTGTCAGTACTGGCTTACTGATTAGTGCCCTGTTGCTCCCAACTAAAACCTCCAAAAAGGTCATGATGTTCATAAAGGATTGACTGCTCTGGGCAGGTCGTCTACCAGCTGTAGTACTGATGTAGGGCTTAATCTTGTCTGTGGCTTTTAACCTGAGGTATGTCTTCCAGTCCCCCTAAGAGGCTTGAGTAGTGCAATTACATAGTTTCCAGATCCTTAATAAAGCAAAAATGCAGAAATTTACCACTTCAATATGTTCTTCCTGTGAAGCTCTTAAATTGCTACTTTTGGTCTTAACAGAAGATTTTTGACTGCAATGATGCCTACTAGGATGAGTGGAGGAATCCTGAAAGCAATTCTGCATTTGTGGAGTAAGGATTTGAGTTAAAACAGACCTAATTTTAATTAATGAAATAATTAAAAATACTTATTTTTATAACACTACAAGCATAACAAAATAAAATCTTTTTCCTTTTCAACATCCACATATGTTATGTACTGCTCTGTTACATTCATTAGAAAGGTGAAGAAAACTATAAAGAAAGTAATATAAATCTCTACTGTGGGGCGGCTGTGTAATTCTGAATCCTTACTGATATGGCTTTTATTTTCAAATTCCAAGTACTTTTACAACTGATTTTGGATATAACACTCTTGAGACTCTTCACTCTTGAGTGAAGTATAGATTTTCAGAGGAAACAGTGGAGGATGTTGAAATAAGAAGGTGCTGTAAGTGATAATGCATTGAAAGTGCAAAAGTCACCTTTGCATCTTTTAAACTTATCTTTGCAGACGCTTCACTGAAGACATTTGCTCTGACCTGTGCTTTCTGGGTACCTCAGTGTATGAAGCTTCTGGGAAAACCCTTGATTTAAGAAAATATCAGTGTTCCACCCTTCAGGCCTCTTCCCACTGCCTTGCTGCAGGCATTGGATGGGAAGAGGCTGCAGAGCTCCAGTTTTCTATGACCCTGAGCTCATAGGAAGCCTTGGTGGCTGTGACCGGATGGTATCTATCAACTGGATGAGCATATCTCCAGAAACTGCTGTAGCTTGTGGCTGGGTGTCGTGGTTTAACCCCAGCCAGCCACCAAGCCCAAGCACCTGCTTGCTTACTTGCCCCCCCGGAGGACAGGGGAGAGAATTGGAAACGTGAAAGCCAGAAAACTCATGGGTTGAGATAAAGACAGTTTAATACAGAAAGTAAAAGCCACACACAGAAGCAAAGCAAAACAAGGAATGAATTCACAGCTTCCCACAGGCAGGCAGGCGTTCAGCCATCTCCAGGAGAGCAGGGCCCCATCGGAGGTAGTGGTTACTTCAGAAGACAAACCCCATCACTCCAAACACCCCACCCCTTCCTCCTTCTTCCCCCCAGCTTTATCTAATGAGCATGATGTCATATGATCTGGAATATCCCTTTGGTCAGTTTGGGTCACCTGTCCTGGCTGTGTCTCCTCCCACCTTCCCATACACCTCTAACTCCCTTGCCAGCATGGCAGTATGAAAAGCAGAAAAGGCCTTGGCTCTGTGTAAGCACTGCTCAGCAATAACAAAAACGTCTCTATATTATCATCACTGTGTTCAGCACAAATCCAAAACATAACCCCAAATGAGCCATTGTGATTATAAACAACTCTACCCCAGCTAGAACCAGTGCAGTAGGGCTGACAACAGCTCCCCAGAGCAGCCTGGGGTCTGGACGGTGCAGCAAACCCTGTCTCTCCAGGGAGCCTTTCCATCTGAGGACTGCTTCTCTGGAGGTTTGCCACTTCTGCTTCCCCAACTCTCTGTGGGCAGAGATGATCTCTGAGTGGCTCCTTGTGCATGTATGAATATAGACATGTTGGGTTTTCCCCACCCACCTGTCCTGCATGTGCTATGTAGACTGGACATAAAGTGCTAGTAAAGGGTGACTGTTTATTCCAAATATGCACTATGTAGAACTGCAAGTTCACAGGGTGACCTTTCATTTATAAGAACACCACCGACAGTGATATCAAACAGTGGAATGCCATTTTCCTCTCTGTGGAAAAGGGTGGAGAAAGTCTGTAACTTCAAATGCTGAGCTGCCAGGGTAATGTTGGTAGTAAGGGTTTTCTGGGATATGGCAGTGGTTGTTCTACTGCAGCCTAATGAACTGGCTGTATCTGGGAGTACCTTGGAGTTTGCTGCTTGCTCCTGCATCAGTTCAGCTATGACACTTTTCCTGGTGTGGGCTGACCAAGTGACCCATCTGGGCTCTGTTTCGCCTTCATTTCCAATGCTGAGGTTGCTGTCAGGTGTTGCACTCCCACACATACCAGCTGTGGCAGGGCAACACCTCGGATTGAATCTGGCATGTGAGATCATGAGGGTAGCTGTAAGGAAGAGCTTCCCTGAACAGCCTGCAGCATTCCTGTGTGGCATGGTGGCCCCGAGCTGTCAGGCTGCCAGTGAGCTTAGGATGGCTTTTCAGTCCAGTGTGGGAGGGGAAAGGCACTGCAATGAAACTTCTCTTAGGCTGGAGAGCTCAGCCTGAGCCAGGGGCTTTCCTTTCTCCTGTTGTCTGCATGTGTGCCCTGGGCCTGGCAAGATAATTAGTCCTTTATTGGGCAATTTTTTCTCATCTAAGTGCTGTGACAAGGAGTTACAGTCAGGGCCCTTCATAACAATGTAATGGGGGTAGTGATGCACCACTAAGCAACATGAGGTTGTTCTAGCCAAGTGTATCTGGAAGGTGTGGGAGGGAGGTGAGGGTGGCTGTGGCAGTGCAAGCAATCTGACCTGGGCGGGAGGAGCAGGCTGCCGTCGGCTCAGAATCAGGGGTCGTGCAAAACTGAAAGAGGCTCCTTGTCTGCATGCTTGCCCTGGGGGGTTTGATTTTAAAGCTGGCAGGCAGTGAGCCATTCTATTTTCCCCTCCCTATTGCAGTAGCTGCTGCCAACCTCGTTAAACGGGAACCTTCAATCTTTGTCCTTCTGTGGAGTGGGAGGGAAGACTGGCTCCCACTGTGTCTGATCTGGTTAGTTATTAATCCCAGTTCTTTCCTGATCCCTTCTTGTTACACAAAGAACACAGGCTTGGAGATCACTTATCGAAACTATTATTCTTTAATGCAGAACTGAGTGTTCCAAGCAAAGCAATCACAAGTACATGGGAATGACTGAAGATGAATTTTTAGGGTAGAAGGAAACTATTTATGGAATTCATTTATGCACAAAAGAGTTTGCTCTTAAGGTTGAAGCAGAGACAGGTGATGCCACCATGTTTGGAGGGATCTGTTCCTGCGAAGTGCAGAGTTTGCTGGTCACCTATGATCCTGTTCCAATCTCATACCTGCCCTGTTGTGGAGCTGTAAAAGGCCATTCTTTGCCCACCTTCCACAGACTCCCAGACTTATTTAATGTTGGAGGTGGGAAGATTTTCTGTAGCTCTCCAGGAGTTTTTCCTAAACAACAATCCTCAGCCACAGGTTGTTGTCTGAGATGGGATAGAAGGCTGACTTGGGGAAGTGTGGTTGAACGTGGTAAACTCCAAGCTGGGCTGGAGAGGCTTGGAGGATCTCTTCAATTAAGGATTCAAGCTGAAACCATGGTATGGATCTTATCATGATTATCTGGTGCAAAGCACACTGAAGTACTACTTCTGTCTTTTTTTTGTGTTGAATAGAAACATGTTGACATATTCCTAAAACGGAGGAAATGATGTTAAGACTGAACAAAGTTACTTGGACAAGGGATGTACTTAGATTTTGTCGTTGTGGTTTTCTACTCTACTTTGACACGCATTGCAGCAGTGCTGTCCAGAATAACACACTGGGTGGAAATTAACTTGTCTTTGCTATATGGAAATTGGGATGTGATTTCTATTGTGTTGGAAGTAAGGAGAATGAAGCTGTTTGTCACAGAGCTATTAAATTTCCTTTTTTGGCCAGTTTTGCTCTTTTGTTATGGATTTACTGCACCTGTCTTGGTAAAGGGTTGTAGGAAGATGAAATGTTTTAATTGGAAATATCCAAAGCTATTTCATTAAAACAAGCCTTGCCAGCCAAACTGCATGCGTACATGACTTTGAGTGGTTTTGCCCTTAAATAGCTGAGACCTTGGAGTCAATGTAATTCATTATGCACCATGTAAATGAGTCTGTGCTAAATGACTAAGGGGTGTTATCTGCACAGGTCTGAGATGTAGAGTCTGGGGAAAAAACGATAGTATCTGACTGATAACAACTACCCACTAGGGAAGTCCCTGGCCTTCATTTCTGTAAAGATATGAGCACAAATGCATTGTTACATTACTAAAAAGCCAGAGGAAGGAATTCTTCTCCCTGCCCTTTTTGCGGGGCACTCAAGTCTTTATCCTTCTAGCCAAGAGCAATTTTTGCAACAATCTGTCTTCTTGAGGGATTAAGTCAGTGTCAAAGAGAGGGGAGGCAGAACTGTTAATTGCAGGCAAATCAGTTGGGGTAAAAATGCAATTAGAAGAGACATTGTGGGAATTGCAAATCCCAGGCATTGTTTCTTTATACCAAGATTTTCTAAATTCTATACTCTGATTTATGTGTTCAGACCTGCCAAGTTACCCACTTGGTAAAGCCTGTAACAAAAAAGGAAATTTATCAGCAATTTATGGTGAAGACATGGAAAACCTTTCAGGCATCTTATGTCAAATTGCATGTTTTTCACCTGCCAGTGCACCTGTTTAAGGTTGTGTAGGCCTACCTATACCTGGATTATTTTTAAAGATACACACCTTTCAAGCAGTTGACAAAACTTTTTTATGAAAAAGATTGTAAAAGAATAAAGTTTCAGGTAAGGATATTTCAAGGCTGAAATATCACTGAATGGAATTAATCACTTGTTCATCTAAAAGAAAATACATTGCCTGAAAGGATAGAATCTGTTGTTACAATAGATGTTTGTAAATACTATTCTTTTATGAAGAACTTGATTCAGAAAGGTTCCTGTGCAGCTACATTAAAATCAGGTTTCATGCAGTTACAATTCCAACTCAGATCTGGACCCATGCTTCTTACCATCACATCTATCCTTCAGAAATCACCTACTGCAAAATTTAAAGAAAAGAATTAAGATTTATAGAGAATTCTGAAATGAAATACATGTAAAGAAAGATCTCTTAGCATACGCAAACATTAACTCATACAGCTGAAGTAGAGAAGCTCCCACATCTCTTAGACCCCCTTCTACTGCCATCATTCAAAAAGGTATTTTTTTTCTCTTTGTGGAGGTTGAATACAGAATTTCTGTTATGCATAAAATAATGAAAGAAAATGTGAGCATACAAAGACTTCTTTTCAAGGTCTTGGGACTCTGGCTTCCTCAAATGCAAACACCTTATATATTTAAGCTGGGATGTACAAAATTTTGATGTTGAGTTCAGTATCCATGTGACTAGAGCTTTACATCTAGCCTGATGGGACACTAAAGTGTTCACAGGCTCTTCATACCTTATTAATGCTTCCTCCAATAAAAAAGATAAATACCATGGCATTTTCAATCTATCTACCACCTCTAAGTATATTGTTTAGGATTGTTAAATAAACAAACAAACAAACCGGGGGAGGTAAGAATTTTTGAGAATTGATCTGTGGCTGAAGATGAAAAATGTATTTTGGCTAGAATGTAATTAACATCATATTATGTGGGACAGATTCACTGAAGAGGAGTGTCAGTTCTGATCTCCATTCCTCGCCTGATTCTTGGACACCAGCAGGATACTATTCAGGACACTAACATAATATGCCTACCTCATTTTGTGTGAAATGGCAGAGTATAATGAAGAGATTTGTGGAGAAGCTGAAACACTCTATATAAAAAAACCCAGACCCTGGGAATGAAAATTTCTTCTTAAATTACTTCTTAAGAGTATCTGCCCTGAACTCTTCAATGATTGTTTTTCAGGGGTTTGTTTTTGGGTTTATTTCCTTATTTGGTTTGGTTTTTGTTCTGTTTGTTTGCTTTCAAAATATGTTGTCGGTGAAATAATATCTCTAATTTGGGCTGTGGCATTTGAACTCCACCTAGCTGACCATGTCTTTTCTCACACTGTAGACAGAAGAGTGGCTGCAGCTTGTTCAGGTACATCTGACCTAGTCTGGAAGTAGCCAAACTAGCTTAAGAAATAAAGACATTGCAACATAAAACATCTTTAGCTCCAGAAAGATTTTTTGTGTTTCCACATGAAAACTGCTGTAGTTGAAGAACTGCTGGTGCTTGTTCATGTGATTTCATGCTTGGCTAACACTGACAAAAGTCAGTACTGAATTCCAGAAGTCCATTGACTCACCAAGAAAAGTTTAAGCCAGTCCTATCCTTTTTCTTGAGCCAGTAGTAGATTTTGCACAGATGCCTGTTGAGTTGAATCTGCTTGCTGATACAGATGAAGGATTGTTATAAGTTTAGATTGACAGCAGGGAGAGTGGCTTGCCACTTCTCACAGCAGCGTGGTCTTAAAGCATCAGCACAACAGTGCTCTTAGCTGGTTTCAAGCTGACTCAGACAAGCCTACACAAGACATGGTTACAACTTTGCTGTCTGTGTATGCAAACCTGAAGTGTTAAGGGTGTCATGGCAAGGCAAGAAAAAAAATTACAACTTGAGTAGTATAAATGATGCTGAATTCTGGACTGTGCACTTCTACAATCAACTTGAAAAGAAGCAATACATTTCTCTGCTGCTATAGCAACTGAGATTTAGATGTGTCTTCTCTTGAATGCAATCCAGAGCATCTTATATCATGTGCCTTGAGTTTATGTATAGGAGACAGCAGGTACTACAGATGACTTTGAAGAATGTGCTGTGGTAATTTAAGAAGTTACTACCTGCAGCTGTTTGTTCTGCTCTTCCGTAGGAATTTCTAGTGCCCATATTGGAACTGGCAAAGGCAATATATACCCACATCAAACTACCTTACTTAGATCATAACCTGGCATTTCAGCTTAGACTCAAAATGGCTCTGACCCTTGCAGGGAGATTTAATTGCTGCTGGTCAACAGAGTCTGCCCTGCCTCCATGGAAAAAGTTTGGCAGGGATAGCTGAGCAGGACTCTTAGTTGTTTATGAACTGTCCCACTTTACACTGATAACATTTGCAAACTCTGGCAACAAAGATGTTGGACACACATCCTCTGCAGCTGCCCCTGTGACAAGGCACAGGCATTGTAGAGGGAAGTATTGGGCAATGGGAGGTATTTCCATTTTCTGACCCAGCTACACCTGCCTAAGAAAAGGAGCTGGAACTCTGCTGTGTCAGATCATATGGCATTGTGCCTGTGATGCAGGCATACATTCCTTCTACCAGTGTTGCTTTTGGAAGGTAGCTTTTCAACAGAGATGTAGGATAAAAAGGGTGTGCAAGAGGCAAATAATTTATCTGTGACAACAAGGTTCAGCAAGTGTTTGTTTGCGGTAGCTCTAGATGTCTCAGAAGGCCAAAAATATAGTGTGAAGAGCAAGCAGTTGCCTAGAGTCACCAGTGTTCAACTACTTAAAGCTCACCAACATGTAATTCTGAGGAAGAGGAAAACTACATGTCTACTCAGGGTAAGAAGTATCAATGTAACAGTCTGGTACCCTACAACTTTAATTCTGCTGAATTCCTTCAGTTCGGATCAGCTTTTCTTCTTCAAGGCCTCAAATAAAAACTGTTTGAGTAATTCACTCAGGTGCTCATGAATAGCATGATAAGATTATTAGCATTGCCCTAGAGCAGCATGGGTTGGTGTTGTTTGGCAAAGTACAGGTGGAAAACTAGATACTTCTCTTTATTCTCATTGTCATGGTATTTAAAGATTTGTTAACATTTTGCATTGGGATATGTGGTGCAGAGACACTTAATAACCGTCAACAGAAAAACCTTTCATTTGCGTGCATTGGAATGAAAGAGCTTCTGTCTTCAAAATTAAGAAAACCTGTGACAGTGTTTCTGTACCTCTTAATTTTAATAGTATGGTTCTTTTGATTAGTACTTCATTTTGCATCAAAACCTGACTAAATTGATTTAATGACTAAAAAAAAGAAGCAGCCAGATTTTATACTTGGAAAATCCCTTTGAACTGAAACTCTAAGAAAGGTCTTAGGCTGTATTCTTAGCCCTGTGGTCTTGTATCTGCCAGTGGAAATAAGGCCCAAAGGAGGTTCCACAGTAAAAAGAAAATATCTAATCTAGTTTGTTTTAGAAGTAACTATAAAGACCATGCTGTTCTTCTGAAGAGAGATCATTTTGACAGAAAATAACTTCTCCTTTTCCCAACATGCATGAATATTTAATTTTTCTAGCATGAAATATTAACAACAGGAGGAAAAAAGATGCTATCTCTGTTTTTGGGTGGGTTTTTTGTCATAAATAAGGGAAAAAGAGAGTTTAAATAATTCAAGTTAGTCTATTAAAACAATTACAATGTTATCTTTGTGTTTGATAAGTATCATACGTATCCTTATGTATTATATGTAGGAGTAAGAACTAAAAGCTCATACTACATTGTTGGAAACTTTTATATTCAAGAATTGCTGCACAGACTTGCAAGGGTCAGGTTGCCAGGTCTGGGAGTTCTTGGAGATGTTATGCACTGTTTTAACTTCTTTCCATTAATTGTTCTTATACAGGAGTTGGATGATGATGACTATGTCATGTGGCTGGAACTAAATGCCGAGGAGCCTGAGAGGGCTACAGCCTCCTTGCCCTTTCCTCTCTGGCTATCCAGGAGAGAAATACACATCTACCCAGTCTTGATCTCAAATTTCAGAAACAAATGTCTTAGTTGTTTTATCCAATGACTGTGAAAACCATAAAACCCCCACATACTCTTCTAGGAACAAAGAAATATTTATCAGGAGCCTCCCTTCTTCTGGATGAGTGTTTGATGATCCCGTTATGAATTATTTTGTCACATCAATGACAAGAATAACCTGATAAGTAGTGGCAGTATGTTTGTCAAATGAATTCCAGCATGAGGTTTTCTAGGTAAACACAATGAACATTTACAGACTAAACAGTTGACCATAAAGTTCCTCTCATACCAACCCACAGGCTTCAAGGGTCTATGTGCTAGTAGCATCCCTTTAATTGAGGAAACACAGGTGGACCTTTTTCCAGGCTTGTCACCTGGCATCTATCAGATGTCTGGTCATCAAGTGCTAGTCACCTTCTCACACTGTTAAGATACTGAAGAAAAAAGTAGGCAACCTCTAAATGTAAAAGAATTATAAGCTCTGTCTTTAAAAATTTCATTAATGCAGAGAATTGTTTTCCTTTTTGAATGAAGAGCCAAGGATTGTGTTATAAGAAAGGGATACCTTTCACTAGACCAGGTTGCTCAGAATCCCACCCAACCTGGTCTTGAACACTTCCAGGCAGCCACAACTTCTCAGCACTAAGGAACTAGTTTGTGGTACTTTCAGATTCAAAAGTAGCTTTGTTTGGCTGGAACAGTTTAGAATTATTTTAACGCAACTGGGAACAAATTAGTGGTGCAATACTCAGGGGCTACATTGAAGCTTACAGCATCCCACATCAACCCCGCTGCCCCACAGAAGATCAGAATCCATGTGGGAAAGAAAACTTGGATAGCATTTTGTTGCCATGGAAACTCAGTGGGAAGAACTGTCATAATAGTAAGATTACTATAGAAAGAACAAGAAAGGCCAAGCATTCCTAAAATATTTAGCTCATGTTGTACAGGTGTAAAAATGATGACTCAGAGATTTGAACAGAAATCTGATTGCCTTTTTTCTGAGAAAAATAATCCTCCAAAGTACTTTCATTTTCTGAAATCATTTTCATTTTCGGATCATCTGAAAGCTTTTGTGAAATGCTTTTTTGAGAAAGCAGAAAAAAATTTGAATTTCTTTGCAAACCAGGGGCATTCTCATATTGGCCTGTGACAGGTTGACCTGGGCTGGTTGCCACTCTTACAACTCTCCCCCTTTATGGGACAGGGGAGAGAAAATATGACAAAAGGTTTGTTAGTGGAGGAGATAAGGACAGGGAGAGATTACTCTCTAGTTGTGGTTATGGGCAAAACAGGTTTGACTTGGGGAAATTAGTTTAATTTACTGTCAATCAATCAGAAAAGAATAATGAGAAATAAACCCAGATCTTAAAACACCTTTCCCTCGCTCCTCCCTTCTTTATGGGTTTCACTTGCAATTTTCTCCACCTCTTCCCCACCAGTAGCACAGGGGGATGAGGAATGGGAATTGTGGTCAGTTCATCACATATTGTGTCTATTGCTTCCTCCTCCTTAAGGGGAGGACTCCTCATACTCTTCCCCTGCTGCAGTGTGGGTCCCTTCCCCAGGGTGCAGTCATTCATGAACAGGCTGCTCCACCGTGTGTCCCCTGCCAGGACATCTGCTCCAGTGTGGGCTCCCCTCTCCATGGGTCAGCAGGTCCTGCCAAGAGCCTGCTCCAGCATGGCCTTCCCACAGAGTCAAAACTGCCGTTGGGCATCCAGCTGCTCCAGCATGGGAGCCCTCCATGGGCTACAGGTGGACCTCTGCTCCACTATGGACCTCCACAGGCAGCAAGAGGATAGCTGCTTCACCATGGACTGCAGGGGAATCTCTGCTCCAGTGCCTGCAGCACCTCCTCCCCCTCCTTCTCCACTGACCTTGGTGTCTGCAGAGGTGTTTCTCTCATGTATTCTCACTCTTCACTCTGGCAGCTGCTGTCCAGGGTTTCTTTTCCCCCTTCTTAAATCTGCTATCCCAGAAGCACCACCATTGTTGCTGATAACTAGGACTTGGCCAGCAGTAAGTTGGTCTTGGAACCAGCTGGCATTGGGTCTATCAAACAGGGGAGGAGCTTCTAGCAGCTTTTCACAGAAGGCACCCTGTAGCCCTGTTGCTGCCAAAACCTTTCCGTGAAAACCCCATATATGATGATAATAGTAACATTACAACAGCTTTGGACGGGCCTGTCATCAAGCAAGGTATATTGCAGTAGAAATGTGCATCCTCAATGCAGGCTACAATTTCATGTAACAGAGGACAAAAATAGTACAAGCACATTCCTGTACAATCCCAGCTATCAGTCTCCTAAACTTGAAACATAGATTACATCAGTTACACCGATGCAATTGCTAGTGGAGCACTGAACCATGGCCTCATGGATAGTTTTGTCCGAGGGTTGAGGTGGGAAATGCTGTAGTATGAGGTGGAGAGAAGCAAAGGGGACAACTCTGTGCTCCAGCTGGGCCACAGACCCTGGTTACATGTAGAACTGCTGCTGTAGACCAGCAAATTTTGAATCTCTGCTGAGGTAAATCATGGTAAAGCTGAAAATGGCAGTGCTATGTAGACTTTAGGTTCTTGTGGGTTTGACTCATTGATTCCTCTCCCCTCATTTGATCTCTCTTGGCTGTTTATTTCCTATAGAAATGGTGCATGCTGGGCTGATACGTGATCCGTATGCTTATACGGATGGCTGATACCTCTGTTCTAGGCAATTTACTGCTTCATAGGGCAAATTTAAGAAGGAAAATAATTCATCTGCTATTGTGTCTCATAGTCTTCCATGGTGCACTCAATCTGGTTCTCAGTTTAATGCCCTCTGGACAATTAGGGCATTGAAGATGCTTATTACAAAAGGCTTTTCAGGTGCAACAGAATGATTTTAAATAAATGTGACTCTCAGAGAGAAGGAAGCCTAGTTTTGTTCTGCTTGAAAACAGGCAAAACAATGATGCTTTGACAAATGTTTCTCTTGGCTATGGAAGTGGGAAGATGGGAAAAATATTTGGTTAGTCTGGGTAATGTCTGCCTTATAGATGCAGATATGGGTCTTGCACACACTTGTATATCAAAGTGGCACTAGAAACACTGAAGCAGAGCTAATTTTAACTGAAAGAGGTAACCTTATTTTCAATGTAATTTCTACTCTAGGAGATCACCTTTCTACCTGCCACGCAAACAGGGCAGCATACAAAGTGGGTTTTTTTGGATGAAGATGGGTGTCTCTAAATATTTTAGAAGCATATTTCCAGGAAATGTCTTGTGAGTAAGCATCTATTTAATATTTGCTAGAGTGACTGTGTTGCAGGTGTATGCACCATAGCTGCTGATGGTGTATGCATAAGCAAAAAGGCTGCTCTCCTTTCTGATTGTCTTAGTTCAAGGAAGAACTAAGATATCTGTGTTAGCCAAGAAATAATCCCTCTCCTTTAAATTTAGAAAACAGA